>OY755253.1:2119600-2719600 GCA_963576725.1 Azorinus chamasolen | reverse complement strand
AATGGAAAATATGTATGGTTTGTATGTATACATGTTTCGGTATTTTCCTCTAGTTTTTGTCATGTTCAAATGATACTTTAGACCCTGAGAGGTCTTAAACTATTCATAGTAGCTCATTTTCCTGTTCATATGTTCTGCTTGACTTCAATTTATCAACTCATACAATTACTTCTGTTTGGTTTTACTCTCTCTGGCTTCAGTACATTGTTTTAGGCCTGGGGTCCAAACGGACCCCAGTTGGTAGGATTTGGGTTAAAATATGTTGGTAGGATGAAGGTTAAGCAGACGACAATTTCTCCCAGCAGCATAGAGGTTAATTTTATCATTGTACTTGTATATATGGAAATTCTTGTGTACATGTAATAAGTACTACTTGATAATGAATATGTCATTGCTAGATCGTATTTATGACTATCTTCCGTTCACTTGCTTATCCGATTACACTCAAATTTGCAAAGTTGTCTAAAAATAATTCAACTAGCAGTCCTAATGCACACAAGTAGTTCTGCTGGATGTCCTACTTTTAGTAAACACATTTTATTACCCTCATTCTTCCCCATGGAACCAAGTAATACACTCCATACTGTATTATCATTATTTTGTATTGTGTTAATTTCTCATTTTTACATCCTGTATGTAATGAGAATAAAATGTAATAGTTGTAGTTGTAGTTGTAGTTCTTAAGATACCGGTATTTATGTAATACTGATTTCTCACATCGCCTATTCTCTTTGCATGTATAATTTTGCCATTTGTCTTCATTAATGTACCCTTTGAGCTGTGCAGCAGGCTAGACTTTCCGTTTTTCTCAAGATTATTTTCTTACATTAGTAAGTGGTAAAGTATATGTAGTGTTAAGTGTTTATTATTTTCACTGTTGAATATTGATGTAAGGAATAATGATATATAAATATTAGCCCTTTCCTTTATATAAATGCTTTTTCATGCCTTTGCATTTAATGGCTCCAGTTCGGGTAGTTTGATTATGGTCTGTTATGAAATTGTAATTCATTTAACGTTACAGTTTCTACCAATACCAAAACCTCAAGTGTACACGATATGTTATAAATATTTGTGATGAACTGATTTGTTTTATAATGGCATATATATACACAGGATGGTTTAGTATTGGTACAAGTCAGATGTATTGTAACTTCACTGAAGCAAACGGTGCAGACCCTGATCAGATGGTTCCTACAAGAACCTTATGATCTGGGTCTACTCTGTTTGCAAAGGCGTCAAAAGCATTTAATATACAAAGGAAATGTTTAAAAGGGCTCAGTATTGATTAATGCACAGAAAAACAAGATGCTTTGAAAGTGTTGTTTGAAAGTTTGAAAGATGTATGCAAAGATACTATTTTTAATTACATAGCTGTTAAGAAGTTTCAAGTTTGTGGTTTCATAGCAGTATTATGTATATTCACACAAAACAGAAGAGACTAATCAGTATTCACCATTTATAAATTATTTGCTTAGCAAATATTTAGTCAATTTAACAGGTAAAGAAATAGACCTATCATATTCCTATAGCAAACAGAACAGACCTAGGTCAGACAGCTGCTATAGGAGCCGTCTGATCTGGCATCATCTCGGTCTACTCTGTTAGCAATTGTGTGAAAAGGCACATATTGGTATATGAAGGAAAGGGTAAAATCCCTAGAAGCTGATTCTGATATTCATGTTTTTCATTGCACTAAGGGCCCTTTTCCCAAATCATTGTCCATTTTTTAAGACATAATAGAGACTGATGTTTTCAACCCTTCCCTTCAGGGATATTTATTTGTTTAAAAAATCAGAACCTCATGAATATTCAATAACAGAATTTCTATGATGGAACCTTGACAGTTGAATTTTCCATCATGTTAGAAAATGTAGAAACATCTTATTCCAAAAAAAGCAGACTATGGATATCTTGTCTGCTGTTTGCAAATGCATAACACAAGTATCCATTAGGAAATGGTTTATTCATTATTAAACTTGTTTTATAATAAAACTTCCAAACCTAGTCAAAGATCTATACCATTCAATCAGCACACAAAGCAGATGACTTCTACAGTAGCCATCTGAACTAGATGTGCAGTAGAACCTGTCATGAGTGGCCATTCATTTATTGAACATGAGTATGAAAAAGCATGTGATTGCTTAACCCTTTACCTTATACGCGCGAGAAATCGCGAGTTTGCTTATCACCTGATAGAAGCGAGATAACGCGACTTTGCTTATTCCCTGATAGAAGCGGGTATGCGCGGGTCTATCCATTACCGTGTATAAGCGGGTTTGAGCGAGTCCAATATTTACCTGCTAATATCACAATTTTCTAGTTAAATTTCTTTTTCTGGATGTCTACATATTTAAAGTGTGTTAATATATCTTCTGAAATCCCAAATCTAATAATAGTGTTACTACAGAAAAATATTGCAAAAAACGAGGCTGAAGTCGAGTGGTATATTCTGTTTATATGTTCGGTGATCACCGTAAGACATGGGTATAATACTATTCGTCATTATTCGGAAAGTACGAACTTTGCCGATAAATGATCACACGAAAATTTTCCACTGTCGCCAAGGTCAAATTCTAGATATAAATATGTTAAATATAATTGACCAATGACAATTCGGAACTCCATAAATCACGCGCGACTTGCCTTAGGGCTAAAATAACACATGGGGAACCCGTTGTCAACCTCAAAACACACCGGCGGAAATTGGGCAATAAAACTTTCGTAAGTATAATCCGATTAGAGGGTAGATAGCAATATCAATCAAATAACTTAGCTAATCAACCAATTTAACCATTCAAACGAATCATGTCTGGGAATTCATTCATAAATGTCAAACAGTTAGGATCTCGTGTGGACGCCGATATTTTTTATCGAGATCCAAACTGTCTGAATTGATATAAAACGAATAATTCGTTCATAAGCGCCGTTCAGTTTAGATCTGGATGAAATGAAAAGCTACGTGGCGTCTCATCTACATCAAAATTAATTTAATAAATATACCATAATGCAAACAAACTGAATTTGTGTAGACTCAGATTTATAATTTTCATTTAGTTCAGTGAACATGCAGATGAAATTTGTCTTCCAATTATTTTTTTTCTGGTGGCGGCATTCGTTTTGTAGCCAGGCCCTAACCTGGACGGGTTCAATACTTTAGATCCAGATCAGGCACCGGAAAACTCAACATCTAATCAGGATCTATAATTGGATTCAGATCAGACACAGTTACCCAGAATCTAATCAGATAAATTTTGGACCCAGGTCCGGTGCCGAGTTACTCAGTATCTGATCTAAATCAGTGTTTGGATCTAGATCCAGATCAGACATCATACTCAACTTCTGATCTGGATCTAACCTTAATGGCTGAAATGAGTCTCTCAGCGTCTGATATCGATCCAAGCGTGGATCCCGAACCGGCGCTGAGTTACTCGCTGTATGATCTGGGTCCGCGCTGAATGAATAAAGGAATTATTTACTCAGCTCTGATCTGGATCAAGCCTGTTTGGAAATTATATTTTATTTTGAATAGCGGGCGATAGGTTACTGTTCCGAACATATTTAGCTGAGATTTTAAGGTCAATTATAATAAAGTTCTGAAAATATATTGACTTGCCTCGTTTTATCCCCGTGTATTATGTTATACATACTTCAAATTGCATGAAAAATACATCATCAAAAAGAAAATTTAATTTCCTAAAATCTTTTTATTTACACCATAATGATAATGGCAAACATAAATGCATTTATATGGGATTGAAAAGGACAGGTGTCAGATTCAAACTAATTTTCCAATATTTCCAATAAACTGTATTGGTGAGAGTGTGTTACGCTTACCACATGGATATTGGTTATTGATTATCAGATAAGGCTTACCTATATCGGTGTAAGATAAGGGTTTGGAGATTTGGCTATTGGGTAAAGGGTTAATGCAGAGCAAAAGTAATGCAGAAAGCTCCTGTTAGAGCTTTCTGCATTACCTTTGACCTGCATTAACCCTTTTCCTCAAATAAATGTGTTTTCACGCATATGCAACAGAGTAGACCCATATCAGACTGCTTCTATAGGAGCCATTTGACAAGGGTCTGCTCTGTTTGCAGATGTAATAGATAGATCTTTTTCTATACTTCATTAAATGGCTACAATGTTCCACCTTCCATATTTCATTATAGCTACCACTTGCCTTCCAATGACAATGACTTCCAATGAATATAGTTTATTTGCAATACAAGGCCTCTGGACCAAAATACAAATCACATGCTTCGACAACTGTATGTATAGTGTCAATAGTATTTGTATCAAAAGAAATAAAACATCAATTTATATATGTTATGTTGGTTTTCAAAATGTCGATATTGAAAAACCTCTCTAATGCGACCACTAAATAAACAAACAATGATGTCTTTATAAGCAGGTGGTTGCTTAATTCAAGACAAAAGTAATTCAGAAAGCTTTCTGCATTACTTTGTCCTGCATTAAGCTACAAACTGCATCTAGAACCAAGAATTATACCTATTTTAGGTGGTCCCATTAGTGGGGTTAATATTCAAAAATGAGGATAGTCCTGTCTAAAATGACAGTTTTGGAGGACGAATGAGTTGTTTTTAGTATACAAAACAGTTGCTGACCCTAAAAAAGTCTCCATTACACAAGGTGTCTATGAAATTGAGCAAGATGTAAAAATATTGCTTAAAATATGCAGCATGATCTCTGGTACCTTTTTAAGCCCAAAGGGTGTTGAACCCCTGGTGTTGAAATGAAGATGCCCTTTTCAGTGGAAAAGCATATGAATTATCCTCCAGCTTGTATTAAGAGCACTACTCAATCCTCCGGATGTTTAATATGATGAAAGCCAAGGTATAACATCTCCACAACAATGAAACAGCATCCAATTTAAGCAATTTCAAAATTATTTAGCCAATACACACATAAAGAGAGTCCAGTTTCCTGGGGTTTATTGTCCACAATTGCTGACTCTTAAATGAAAAATATGTTGTTGATAATGAACTCATTGAATGGGATATATAATTCCACTTGTCCTTTTGTACATGTCTCTACAAGTACAACTATAAATTTAACAGGACAAATTAAAGAGATCTACTCACATGCCCTGCAGACAAGTGACTAACTGATAGCCCTTTCCGTGTTCTATATTTATTTCAAATTTCAATACCTACTGAATATTTATGGATACATTAGTAATAATGATATATGGATTGTGGAGCATTGAAGTAATTTTAGAAACTAAAAAAATAGATATTTCAAATTCCATAAGCAAGCAGAGTAGACCCTGATCAGACGGCTCCTCTAGGAGACGTCTGATTAGGGTCTACTGTTTGCAAATGAGTGAAAACACGTTTATATGATGGAAAAGGATAGCCTGAATGAAGTACTGTAACTCACTCAAACTGCAGATTGTCCTTAAGTTTTCAAAATTAATTTGCTATTTCTCAGAGACTCAAACTTTGAATGCTCTAGCAGTGTTGATACATTGATTCCTCATTTTAATCCTAAATTTGCTTCATACAATAATGTTTGCATGCATTTGCAAACAGAGTAGACCCAGATCAGACGGCTCCTATAGGAGCCGTCTGCTCTGTTGGCTGAGAGAATTTGAAATATAGATGTTTCTTTACTTTCTAAAATGGCCACAATAATCCATCTTTCATGTTTCTTTATAACCATTTTGTTTATGATTTATTAATATTCAGATGGTATAAAATTTGGAATAAAACAGAAAAGGGATAGGATGGAGCATGTACACAACTGAACAAGTATATAGGTTGCAAGACACAAGTCCTACAGGTTCAGCTCACTCTTTTAGATTTTGTAATTCAAAACATTGTTGGATTCTAACACCTTTAAGTAATGAACCATTAAATTAAAAATCTAATCCGAAAGCTCCTGTAGTAGCCTTCTGTTTGACTTGTTTTGCATAAAAACATCTAGACTCTGCCTACCTCAGCCATTGCACTCATGAATATTTATAAGAAAGAATATTTATTAGCTGGTTTTTTTTAAATAATAGTAGCCAGAATAGCCATTGGCTACTAAACTTTTTGATTTTATTTTAATATGAAGTGTTGTTTTCAAAATCTGCAGAAATATAATTGAAAAAATTAGGTATTTTCTAACGATTCCTGCTGCATTTTGACCTCTACTTCTACTTTTGACCTTTCCCTCCATAAATATGCCTTTGCATGAGCAGTGTTGCACTTTCAATTACTGTTCATGAACAGACTCAATAAAACCGAGTCTGCAATTTTCTCTTTTTGTGTTGCAATTTTTGCTCTCGGGGATCACCCCTTTCAGAATTTATAATCTTCACAACAGCAGGTGTTAAGTGCTTGTGTGGCGGCCGTAAAACGTCGCCCCGTACTTCATTCTCAGTGTTGTTATAGCTTCTGATCCTTCGAGATCATGAATTTCAGTACTTCTTGTTCTGAAAATTGAATACCGCTTAAGCCGGTGCTAGGGGGCGTGAGCAGTGTTGCACTTTCAATTACTGTTCATGAACAGACTCAATAAAACCGAGTCTGCAATTTTCTCTTTTTGTGTTGCAATTTTTGCTCTCGGGGATCACCCCCTTTCAGAATTTATAATCTTCATAACAGCAGGTGTTAAGTGCTTGTGTGGCGGCCGTAAAACGTCGCCCCGTACTTCATTCTCAGTGTTGTTATAGCTTCTGATCCTTCGAGATCATGAATTTCAGTACTTCTTGTTCTGAAAATTGAATACCGCTTAAGCCGGTGCTAGGGGGCGTGAGCAGTGTTGCACTTTCAATTACTGTTCATGAACAGACTCAATAAAACCGAGTCTGCAATTTTCTCTTTTTGTGTTGCAATTTTTGCTCCCGGGGATCACCCCCTTTCAGAATTTGCAAACAGAGTAGATCCAGATCAGGGTCTGCTCTGTTTGCTTGTTATATGATATAGATATAGATATCATCTGGATCCAAACTCTTTGCATAGTTAATCACGTTTCACCCACAGGGGTTAGTTCACATCTGTGTACTCTAAATCACCGTATGTCAACAACTCCGGAAATAGCTAGGTAAAACTACTAAGCGAAGCGAAGAACGTGATAAAACTGACCAACACCATGTAAGACAATCCCTTGTTATTTTAACTCTCATTATCTTAACCATCATAGATAAAGCACTACCGGGTCCATTAATCTTTGATTACTTCACCCAGGGTTTAAACTCTTGCATAAGTTGGCCATATCAGAATATTTAACCTGTAAAATTCTTCCCTAGTAGCGAGTAAAAGTCTACACAACTTGATATTTGGGTCTTATTTAAGGAAACTTGTATTTGTATATTCATGAATTAACTGCCGAATCGAAGCATATGCTTGTTTTGTTTTATGTACCAAAAATTGTATCTTTCCGTACATGGTGTGAGAAGATATCACAAAATTCATATGTAGGAATGTGTACGGCGAATAGTTGTTACAGTGTACGGCGAATAGCGTTTCTGGTGATGTTTAGGGTACGGCGAATAGCTTCAACAGTTTTCGAAAGAAAATGCTTTTAATAAGGGTGGTATCTTAATCGACAGTGTCGAACAAGGGCCCGTGAGTTAAATTACATTAAAAGGCTACTTAACAATTTATGAACATTGCTTTTAAGTTGGCCAATGTGCTCATTCAAGTTGAAGTTCTACTCTTAAGTGTAATACTTATGGATTTTCATGAGTACGTTTCCTGCTTTATGACATCAATCCGAAAGCAAATAGAGCAGAGAAATGAATCCGGTCCTACTGTGTTTGCAAATACTTAGATTTGTGTTTCTATACAGAAAAGGTTTGAGATTTGTTTCTGACAAAATTATAGTAGAACCTGTCTTAACCGACCATCAAAAAGGTCCAATTATGGGTCTGTAAGGCAGGTGGTAGAGTAATACAGGCTGCAATTAATACAGAAAGTTCCTATGAGCTTTCTGCACTACTTTTGCCTTGTATTAAGTAACCTGCTGCTTTTAAGACTCATGTATTCAATATATGTATGTATATACAGTTACTTTTCATCGTATTAATGGAAAAGTAGTATAGTCAAGCAGGCAAAGCCACATACAAGACGCAACCACCACAAAAACACGGATAGACAGCATGACACACATACACACAACCACACACCCAAACGCACACTCATATACGAGATGAACATAGAAAACACCAAAAGACACACAAGAACCAGAGACAAACGTTCCACACATCAATAAAATCACAAGCACAAAGATGCAAGGCAAACAAAAGGAAGGGTGACAAAGAGAGTACCGCATTGGCACGGTCAGTAGCAAAAACACCACTGGGGGTTAAACCGGTTTACGGACGTCCTAACCTCACACTTCTCTCAAAGTCACCCTAGCTTTACAAATAGTGTAAATAAAGGTATCCCCGCTGGACTTACCCACAACATAGACGACGGTGAACACAGGACAACATGTAAAACATAGCATAATAACTGTGAAAATCCGTCACATATGTACTCGATGGCTTTGCTGAAGTCAGAGCACCTGCAGGTAAGCCGGTAAGGGCACGACAGGGAAAAAGTAATACATGAGTCTAGTAAGCACATCCTATATCCAAGTTTAAGAGTATACCATCATAGAGTACTACTCTCGGCCTGTCATCGCGCAAGCAAAGAGGGAAGCATAGCTACCGACTGTAAAAGGGTCCATAACCAAACATGCAGTGCGTTGCAATATAATAGGATCATACCCTTTCTACTTAAGAAATTTAATACGAATTATTTAACCCTTTACCTGTTCAATCTGGTTTGGATCTACTCAGTTTGCAAATGCGTAAAAACGTATAAAGAAAAGCATTAATGATTTAATGAAGATTTCTGTAACCAGGGTTTCTCTAGAGAAAATATACTCACCGGGTGTTTGGAGCGAACTCGAGTCCTCGAGACTGAGGCACGATAAAAGCCAGATTACATAGCAATGCTGTACAAGTGTTGATACAGGTCAGCTACAGCCTGTGGCATACGAGGGCTGATTGATAAGTCGAGAGCTTTGTATTGAAGGAGTTAAGCAGGGATGTCTTTTTTCTGCCCTACTATTCCCTGACTTTTTAAGGCTGATGGCATGTGGTCAGTTTATGCGAAAGAGGTAGCACTCTCAAGTCAACAAGGTTCTTGATTGGCGTGTGCGTCAGTGTGTGTGCGAGTGTGTGTGTGGGGGTGTATTAAAATACTGATTTTTTCTCAAATCATTGTTTACGCAGGGGATTCTCTCATTGCAATTACATGTAATATAACAGACTTTCTTGTTTAGACCAAACACCAGTCTTTTCAAATACAAAGTGATTAATAAACTAATTCTTCATTCATACATATGTCTTGTGGTATCCGTATTTTATGAATGCTCCGATGCATGCAACAGTAATCAAAACTAACCTAGAAATTCACTTACACATCTTTAAGAAGCGTAGCTGAATCCAAATATAGAAATATAGTTTAAGCACCGTGGCTATAGGGGCCCGGGGGCTTGACACCCCCCCCCCCCCAGAAAATTTAGAATTGAGTGGTTTCAAAAAGTGACTTTCACAGAGGCGTCAATAGGAGGAGTGGGTTAAATCTTACATGACAAGACAGAACGTTTATCAAAGTCTGTCCCTACTTGGCCATCGAGTTTTGTTCCATTTTGGCCATAGTAGTTAATGTTTTCACCTATCATTTATGTTACACACGTGCGTAAATGCGTGTCGCTAGTTACGCCCCTGTCTTTAGAAATTGGCTTGTAGTCTTCGCGGCTGACGTTGAAATGTTTGATCCACTACAAGCGTACTTCTTCACCGCGAGAAATGGTGTGCAGTTTCTAAGGCTCCCAACACGGGCAGTTTTTATGCAGATTTTTTCTCCTTACCGTTGCATCATTTATCAAGTTTATTTTGATTGTTATTGCAACAAAAAGCAGCATATCACTTCCCTGAACTACTTTCGTATGACATTATAACTTATTATTCTATACAATTCCCTAAAATATCGGTCATAAAACAAATCCATAAATCTAAATTCTTTATTTATCAACAAACTTAACAGTACCGTAATGACGGAGAGTATTCATGAGCAATTAATTATGTGATCATTGTTATGTGCAGATCCGTCAAAACCGAAAGAAGTACATTTAAAATGTACAATAGTAGATGTGGATACTCTGCCACTTGTGTCTTCATAAAGTTTCCTCATTTGCTATTGCAAAACCTACATTTTAATTCTAGATCAATGGCATTTTCATGGTAGACATGAGGTGTAAGTTTATTTTCCTCGCACTAACCTTAGGTAACGACTATAAATAAGTGTTAGCCGTAAAATGCCACACAACACGCAAGCTATTTGCCGAGAAACCTTCATAACAGTAAAATGTATTACTATTCGCCGTACACATAGGAAGCTATTCGCCGTACAATATTGATACCACATTTATCTATTCGCCGTACACACACCTTGTTTTTCTTTTATCAAATTCAAAGCCAATTTCGATCGTGTTCTGCAATCAACGCTGCCATAAAAGTGTATTAGCTGTGTGATGACAAGGAATATGTGAAATCGTGTGTCGGAGGATTAGAAAAGCGATTGCGAACACGTTTTTGACCTCTTCGCTGCTATCTCGGTTGTACTAATCCGATAATAATGCACCAAAAATGATTTACATACGTGAATTTGAATTGATCAGAAATCATGTAACCATTGGTTGATCTATCTACCAGTAGTTTCAAACATTGCAATGCTAGAATATGTCATAATCTATATAAATATATCGAATTACTAAATCACAGTCAATGAACATTCGCTTTACTTAGTAGTTTAACCTAGCTATTTCCGGAGTTGTTGACATACGGTGTAAATGGTGATATCGAGCTCCTTTCGGGTATAACGCTATCCCGGCAGACGGCACCTGTGTCACAAAATTAGCATGCTGTCTTACGGATCATTAATGAGACTACCACGGGGTAAGACCCGTTTGAGTCATATGTTTATACATAGAAAGCTATACACATGTATACATATAATGACTCAAACAGTTCTTATCCCTGCGGTTTCACCCCTAGCATACAAAGAGTTAAAGCACACTGAGCTGACCCTGATCAACTGATGTCAAATGCTAGATAGCAGTGTTGATACATTAGGTCCGTTCAGTTTAACCCTTTCCATCATATAAACGTATTTTTAAGCATTTGCAAACAGTGTAGACCCAGATCACAACGTTCTGGAAGCGCAACACACCCGAAACATAATCAATTATGGTCTATTTAGACAGAGTTTCGTACCATGTGTAGATGTTTAGTTTTCTATTGTCTATGCGTTTTTCCTACTTTCTGGTCTAATCTAGTGCTAAACAGCTTAGATATTGACATGACGCCAAATAACTCGACATCTCGCCTGGGTCTAGATCTACTCTAACCTGTTTCAAAGGGCATTGTTCAGCTGGAAAGTTTCAACATAGCCTTTGCATATGTAAATAAGCAAGAATTACTAAGTAGCACGTACTTGTTTATTTCTTTCGTTGTGCTCTGTAGAATATTTTTTCCTACACTAACCAGTTTCAGGTTGTATATTTCTCCTGCCCCGGTGTACTGTATGTATTGTCGGATCAAGTACAGTTACACATAGCTAACGATGTTTACACTGTCCGCCATGTTGGACGAGACTATTATTCTACCAATTTGACATGAGACTCATGCATATTGCGTATATTATCGTCGGTAATCTTCGAATAAAAGGTATAAGAATGCGCTATAAGAATACAGTAACCCCCCCCCTCTAATGCGACCAGCAAAAAGGGACATAATTTACAGTGGCAAAGGTAGGTGGTAGCTTAATACAGGACGAAATATATGAAGACAGCTCCTGTAGGAGCTTCCTGCATAACGCTTTTCCTGCATTAAGCAACCACCTGCGTTTAAAGACAGTCATGTTTATTCCTTTAATGGTTGCATTAGAGGGGGTTTACTGTACAATCCTCGAGGAACATGATTATTACCGGATTTCGGTTTGCTATTTTTTGTCACGGTGTATTACGAACAATCCTGATAAACACGCCGAAATTTAATCGAGTCTCAGGTCAAATTGTGAGGATAATACTTCTCCCACCCCCACCCCCGTGTTATCTCCGAGGTCTTATTTCGATAGAAATAGCCGAGGTGTTCCGAGTGTTATTCCCGGGTCCTGGATGCAAAGGAAGCAGTTATTGTTTTCGCTTGTTATCGTAGCGCCGTCTGTCGTCATAATTTAATCTGGTTCCCCGCTTCACATTATGACAACTTGTAAATTACTATTGGGACGATGGCATTTTAATGCAATAATTGTAATGAGAATGCTAGTGGATTACTTTGACTTTTCATCGACATTTTGGTTTCTAATTGATTTTCTTTTATTCGATTTAGTATTGTTGATTTCAAATTAACTAATAAACAGTACACCCAAATCAGTCGTTGCTTGTTGAGCCAACGTTAGATTATTTCCAAATGAGAAGACAAAATTAGAATGCCGAACAAGATAATATTTTATGACATCAATTTTTAAAATAAAAACACAACATCCGAACAAAAAATGAATAACAAACAACAATTTATAAAATAAAAACACAGAATACGA
Organism: Azorinus chamasolen; assembly: GCA_963576725.1. Classification (NCBI taxonomy): domain Eukaryota; kingdom Metazoa; phylum Mollusca; class Bivalvia; order Cardiida; family Solecurtidae; genus Azorinus; species Azorinus chamasolen. Next base: position 2,706,995 of record OY755253.1, on the reverse strand, counting down.
ACTAAAATTGAATAACAAACATGTAACAAAAAGTTAAAATTTGCAATAATAATACAAACGATGACATACAAAAGAGCATAATGGCATAAACATAGCATAATGAATGAACTGGCGGATATCCCCTTCCATATATAGGAGCCGTCTGATCTGGGTCTACTCTGTTTGCAAATGCATGCAAACATTATTGTATGAAGCAAATTTAGGATTAAAATGAGGAATCAATGTATCAACACTGCTAGAGCATTCGAAGTTGTGAGTCTCTGAGAAATAGCAAATTATTTTTGAAAACTTAAGGACAATCTGCAGTTTGAGTGAGTTACAGTACTTCATTCAGGCTATCCATTTCCCTCATATAAACGTATTTTCACTCATATGCAAACAGTAGACCCTAATCAGACGGCTCATAGAGGAGCCGTCTGATCAGGATCTACTCTGTTTGCTTATGGAATTTGGAATATCTATTTCTTTAGTTTCTAAAATTACAACAATGCTCCACAATCCATATATCATTATAACTAATTTATCCATAAATATTCAGTAGGTATTGAAATTTGAAATAAATATAGAACTGGGAAAGGGCTATCAGTTAGTCACTTGTCTGCAGGACATGTGAGCAGATCTCTTTAATTTGTCCTGTTAAATTTATAGTTGTACTTGTAGCGACATGTACAACAGGACAAGTGGAATTATATATCCCATTCAATGTGTTCATTATCAACAATATATTTTTCATTTCAGTGTCAGCAATTGTGGACAATAAAGCCCAGGAAACTGGATTCTCTTTATGGGTGTATTGGCTCTATACTTTTGAAATTGCTTAAAATTGATGCTGTTTCATTGTTATGGAGATGTTATACCTTGGCTTTCATCATATTAAACATCCGGAGGATTGAGTAGTGTTCTTAATACAAGCTGGAGGACAATTCATATGCTTTTCCACTGAAAAGGGCATCTTCATTTCAACACCAGGGGTACACACACATGCGTTGGTGGAATTGACAGGGGTTCAACACCATTTGGACTTAAAAAGGTACCAGAGATCATACTGCATATTTTAAGCAGCATTTGTACATCTTGCTCAATTTCAGAGACACCATTGGTGATGGAGACTTTTTTAGGGTCAGCAACTGTGTTGTATACTAAAGACAACTCATTCTTTCTCCAAAACTGTCATTTTAGACAGGGCTATCCTCATTTTTATACGCCCACCTAATAAAGGTGGTCGTATATTGGCGTGGTCCTGTCCGTCTGTCCGTTCGTTCGTTCGTTCGTACGTACGTTCGTTCGTTCGTACGTCCGTCAACATTTTGTTTGTCGGCAGTTTTCTCGGAAAACCGTTTGACAGATATTAATGAAACTTCACACAAATGTTTAATGTATCAAGATCTGAAGCTGAGTTGATTCTGAGGTTCATTTGATTTTTCGTTTCAGAGTTATGGCCCTTGTCCTTAAAAAATGTAAATAGTTTGTCCGCTGTTTTCTGAGAAAACTATATGAGAGATATTACTGATATTTAACACAAATGTTTCATGCATCAAGATCTGAAGCTGAGTCGATTCTGAGGTTCATTTGATTTGTCGTTTCGGAGTTATGGCCCTTTAACTTAAAAATAATTTAAATACATGCAAATAGTGTTTCCGCTGTTTTCTGGGGAAAATGTTTGAGAGATATTAATGAAACTTCACACAAATGTTAATTGTATCAAGATTTGAAGCTGACTTGATTCTGAGGATCATTTGATTTTTCGTTACAGAGTTTTGGCCTTTGTCCTTAAAAAATAATGCAAATACATGCAAATAGTTTGTCCGCTGTTTTCTGGGGAAACTATTTGAGAGATATTAATGAAACTTCACACAAATGTTTAATGCATCAGGATCTGAAGCTGAGTCAATTCTGAGGTTCATTTGATTTGTCGTTTCGGAGTTATGGCCCTTTTACTTAAAAATAATGTAAATATATGCAAATAGTTTGTCCGCTGTTTTCTGGGAAAACTGTTTGAGAGATATTAATGAAACTTCACACAAATGTTTATTGTAACAAGATCTAAAGCTGAGTCAATTCTGAGGATCATTTGATTTTTTGTTTCAGTGTTATGGCCCTTGTCCTTAAAAAATAATGCAAATACATGCACATAGTTTGTCCGCTGTTTTCTGGGAAAACTATGTGAGAGATATTAATGAAACTTCACATAAATGTTTAATGCATCAAGATCTGAAGCTGAGTCGATCCTGAGGTTCATTTAATTTTTCGTTTCAGAGTTCTGGCCCTTTTTCTTAAAAGAAATAATGCAAATATATGCATATAGTTTGTCCGCTGTTTTCTGGGAAAACTATGAGAGATATTAATGAAACTTCACACAAATGTTTAATGCATCAGGATCTGAAGCTGGGTTAATTCTGAGGTTCATTTGATTTGTCGTTTCGGAGTTATGGCCCTTTTACTTAAAAAATAATGTAAATACATGCAAATAGTTTGTCCGCTGTTTTCTGGGAAAACTATTTGAGAAATATTAATGAAACTTCATACAAATGTTTAATGCATCAATACCTGAAGCTGAGTTGATTCTGAGGATCATTTGATTTTTCGTTTCAGAGTTATGGCCCTTGTCTGGGAAACTATTTGAGAGATATTGATGAAACTTCACACAAATGTTTAATGCATCAAGATCTGAAGCTGTGTCGATTGTGGGGTTCATTTTATATTTTGTTTCAGAGTTATGGCCCTTTTACTTAAAAAATAATGCAAATATATGCATATAGTTTGTCCGCTGTTTTCTTGGAAAACTGTTTGACAGATATTAATGAAACTTCACATACATGTTTAATGCATCAAGACCTGAAGCTAAGTCAATTCTTAGGTCCATTTGATTTGTCGTTTTTGAATTATGGCCCTTGCACTTAAAAGAAATAATGCAAATCTATGCAAATATATATGAGGATGGCCATAACTTTTTCATTTGAAATGATATTTACTTCAATTGTTTTTATATGGTTAAACCTTAATATGAATTTTCACATATATTGCGGGGTTTCTGGTAAGTCATTTTATTTTAAAGTTATGGTCCTTGAACTTTGTGTGTTCGTTGCTTTGTTTGTCGGTCAGCTTTTAGTTTGTCTCTTGTTTTCTGGGAAAACAGTTAAAATGATATAAATGAAACTTAACAGAAATGTACTAAGCAACAAAATCTGAAGCGGAGTTTATATTGAGGTTCATTGAGTTTGTCTTTACAGAGTTATGGCCGTTGCACTTTTCAAAAATCTGCAAATATGAGGATTAGCTGTAACTTTTTTATTTAATAAGATATTCACTTCATTTTTTTTAAAAATAGTATCATCTTAATATAGAAATCAAGATCTGAAGCACAGATTAGAAAATGTCAACACTTATAAGGCATGTTGAATCAGAGAAAGTTTGCAAGTGGGCGTATTATGTACCGTATGCGGTACTCTTGTTGAATATTAACCCCACTAATGCGACCACCTGAAAGAGGTATAATTCTGGGTTCTAGATGCAGTTTGTAGCTTAATGCAGGACAAAAGCAATGCAGAAAGCTTTCTGAATTACTTTTGACCTGCATTAAGCAACCACCTGCTTATAAAGATATCATTGTTTATTCATTAAGTGGTCGCATTAGAGGGGCTTTTCTGTATCGATAGTTTGAAAACCAACATAACATATATAAATTGATGTTTTATTACTTTTGATACAAATACTATTGACACTATACATACAATTGTCGAAGCATGTGATTTGTATTTTGGTCCAGAGGCCTTGCATTGCAAATAAACTATGTTCATTGGAAGTCATTTTCATTGGAAGGCAGGTGGTAGCTATAATGAAATATGGAAGGTGGAACATTGTAGCCATTTTATGAAGTATAGAAACAGATCTATCTATTCCATCTGCAAACAGAGCAGACCCTTGTCAAATGGTTCCTATAGAAGCAGTCTAATCTGGGTCTACTCTGTTGCATATGCGTGAAAACACATTTACACGAGGAAAAGGGTTAATGCAGGTCAAAGGTAATGCTGAAAGCTCTAACAGGAGCTTTCTGCATTACTTTTGCTCTGTATTAAGCAACCGCATGCTTTTTCAGACTCATGTTCAATAAATGAATGGCCACTCATGATAGGTTCTACTGCACATCTAGTTCAGATGGCTACTGTAGAAGTCATATGCTCTGTGTGCTGATGGAATGGTATAGATCTTTGACTAGGTTTTGTGTTATAAAAGTACAAAAATGAGTCATGCAGGAAACACCACATACAGAACAAACACTCGCCCGAACAGTAACACAAGGAAACAGCAAATGTACATAAGTAGAAAAAACAACAAGAAACGCACCAAGACAAAACAAACATACAATAGGAGGAAGATGGAAGTACCGGCTTGGAACGGTCAGTGACAAAAGTCACTGGGGGTTAAACCGGTTTATGGGCGCCCAACCTCACCCTTATTCCATCCCCATCCTAAAAGACAAACAGTGTAAATAAACGTATCCCCTCTCCGGCTAATCTACAACAACCGCGACAGCAAATACAGTGGTAAAGTGCATGTATAACGAAAAAACATTTAAGTGAACATACTGTATCCACCTATCGCTAGTGTACTCAATGATTGAGCTGCAAACAGAGTAACTGTAGAAAAGTAATAAAGGGTACGACAAAAATGAAATAGTACAGATATCCGACGTTCTCCTTCCATTTCTGGATTTAAGAGGTCGCCTTCATAGAGTACTAAACCTTTCTTGTCGGCGTACATGCAAAGAGGCCAGAGTGATTGCCAACTGTAAAAGGGTTCACAACCAAACATGCAGTAAGTTGTAGTACTACAGGATCATATCCCTTTTTAATGAATTGTTTTATACATTTGATGAACAAAGTGAGAAAATGGGTATGTCCAATAATTTTACGAAGTTTGTAAATCACATCACCATAAAATTCAGGATGTGAAATACCGTGTGGCAGAAGCGCCTTGAGATTACATTTGTACTCGCCAATAAGCGAGCGATTTCTATAGTAAAATTTAGAGAAAATTTTTCTTAGTTTTTGGTATCTATATCCTTGCTTAAGCAGTTTTTCAGTTAAAATGAGATTTCGACTGTTAAAATCGTCAATAGATGAACAAGCTCTAGCAAAACGAATAAGTTGAAATATATAAACCCCGTAAGATGGAGCACGGGGAACATCCCCGTCAGGTGAGGAAAATTTACAATATTAAAATCAAAATCATCTCTTTTGTCATATATTTTAGAAGAAATCATTCCATTATTAATTTTAAGGTCTAGATCAAGAAACGCTGCATAATTGTCGGACGGGTTAGCTTTATTCAACTTGAGTTCTTTAGGATAAATTGTAGGAATCAGAGCATCGAAGAAAGGGTTATCTAAGTTAAAAATATCATCCAAATATCGACAAGTTTCATTGAATGCTTGTATAATATCTTTTTGTGATTGAGGATTCAAAAGCCAAAACATTCCTTGAAGTTTTATTATAAAATAAGTTTAATAATGAATAAACCCTTTCCTAATGGATACTTGTTTTATGCATTTGCAAACAGCAGACAAGATATCCATAGTCTGCTTTTTTTGGAATAAGATGTTTCTACATTTTCTACCATGATGGAAAATTCCACTGTCAAGGTTCCATCATAGAAATTCTGTTATTGAATATTCATGAGGTTCTGATCTTTTTAACAAATAAATATCCCTGAAGGGAAGGGTTGAAAACATCAGTCTCTATCATATCTTAAAAAATGGACAATGATTTGGGAAAAGGGTATCAGAATCAGCTTCTAGGGATTTTACCCTTTCCTTCATATACCGATATGTGCCTTTTCACACAATTGCTAACAGAGTAGACCGAGATGATGCCAGATCAGACGGCTCCTATAGCAGCTATCTGACCTAGGTCTGTTCTGTTTGCTATAGGAATATGATAGGTCTATTTCTTTACCTGTTAAATTGACTAAATATTTGCTAAGCAAAGAATTTATAAATGGTGAATACTGATTAGTCTCTTCTGTTTTGTGTGAATATACATAATACTGCTATGAAACCACAAACTTGAAACATCTTTACAGCTATGTAATAAAAATAGTATATTTGCATACATCTTTCAAACTTTCAAACAACACGTTCAAATCATCTTGTTTTTCTGTGCATTAATCAATACTGAGCCCTTTTAAACATTTCCTTTGTATATTAAATGCTTTTTGATGTTTTGCAAACAGAGTAGACCCAGATCATAAGGCTCCTGTAGGAACCATCTGATCAGGGTCTGCACCGTATGCTTGAGTGAAAGTACAATACATTTGACTTGTACCAATACTAAAACATTCTGTGAACATATATGCCATTATAAAAATATTCAGTTCATCACAAATATTTATAACATATCGTGTACACTTGAGGTTTTGGTATTGGTAGAAACTGTAAGGTTAAATGAATTATAATTTCATAACAGACCATTATCAAACTACCCGAACAGAAGCCATTAAATGCAAAGGCATGAAAAAGCATTTGTATAAAGGAAAGAGCTAATATTTATATATCATTATTCCTTACATAAATATTCAACAGTGTAAATAATAAATACTTAACACTATATATACTTTACCACTTACTAATGTAAGAAAATAATCTTGAGAAAAACGGAAAGTCTAGCCTGCTGCACAACTCAAAGGGTACATTAATGAAGAAAAATGGCAAATTATACATGCAAAGAGAATAGGTGATGTGAGTAATCAGTATTACATAAATACCGGTACCTTAAGATAACTCCTCTTAAAAAATAAGGGTTGATGTCTATCATAAGTTTTGACTTTGAGTTAGTACTCAAACAGCTGAATGGCCAAATCAGACTTGAGTCAAACTTTGGCAAATCTAATGCATGAGCACAATATTCAACTGTTGACCCTTTACTAATTAAATAAACCTTTGGCAGTTTGCAAACAGAGTAGACCTGGATCAGACAGCTCCTCTAGGAGCAGTCTGATCAGGGTCGGCTGACTCAGCTCTGTTTACTTTCAAACCCTTTTCGTCATATGAACGCTTTTTCTGACTTTGCCGTCTGATCAGGGTCTGCTTTGTGCTTTTGACATGTTATAGAACAGCAAAAACGTCCTGTGTACATGTGCTATTATAGCAATTAAGCTAATTAATATTCATCATGTCATTATTTCTTACATGAATATTCATGGATTAAAGTGTTATAAAAGGTTTTATATATGTATTAAAAAATACCAAATAAATCATTGTGTTTCTAACCCTTTGATCCATGAAATGACATCATTAATTATTTATAATGGCTAACACAGGAAAGTTTGGCCATGGCATGTTATTCCATTAGCAAAAGAAGCAGACCCCGATCAAACAGCATCCACATATTTCTGATATGGGTATACTCTTTTAGCAAAGGCATATCCAGTGAACAAAATATTAGTGGGACAATCAAAATAAATGATTAAAAAGATATACAGCCTTTATATATCAAATTCAGTCCAGTTCGTCTCCCATACAATGTTATTGTAAACCCTTTACTCCATGAATACGCCTTTCTACACCTTCTGATCATGGTATGTTCTGCTTTCTTACGACATACATATAATAAAGATCTGACTCTATAGTTTCTGCTATGGCCATATCAACGTTCATTTTACATTTAACTGAGCATCATCTATGGGATGATCCAGCAAACGTCGGCTGCTTGTATCCAAAGTAGTTCACTAGGTTCCTTTCAAGGCTTATTTGTTGCTCATTATGACAAGTTTTTAGCACAGCTTCTGATAGTTTTTTTGATAAGTTTAACTCCAAGTTGTTGAAAGACATCAAACTTCAGAGTCCTGACCAGCATATCCAACATATTGTATTCCCGGGTCTTGAATCACCATCATACTGTCTTTGGCTCAATTTCTTTTCAATGAACTGGTACATAATGATATACATGTATCCTAACTTTCTGCATACAAGTATGTCAAGTGAAAGTCCCATCATAATACAGATGACACTGCTTTGAGAATTCAAACATGTTCAACCCTGACCACGCAATACTTTACTCCACAATTGTTCATATAATAAATGAAGGCATCTTGAATATAACAAGAAATGAAGGCATCTTTAATATAAAAATGTTAATTTTAAAATGGCACTATTAACTCATGCAATTGTAGCCGGGTAGAGATTATGGTGAAATAAGTTGATAGGCTTTACTGTGTGGCTTGGTAGCTCAGTTGGTAGAGTGTTGGCATGGTAAGCCAGAGGCCCTGGATTCGAGTCACAACTTTTTCACCATGTTACATTTGGCGCCCAACGTAAATAACCCATAAGATCTGACTCTATAGTTTCTGCTATGGTCATGTCAACTTTCATTTTACATTTAACTGAGCATCATCTATGGGATGATCCAGCAAACGTCGGCTGCTTGTATCCAAACTAGTTCACTAGGTTCCTTTTAAGGCTTATTTGTTGCTCATTATTACAAGTTTTTAGCACAGCTTCTGATAGTCTTTTTGATAAGTTTAACTCCAAGTTGTTGAAAGACATCAAACTTAAACTTAGATACAGGATGAGCTTACCAGACTCATGTATGAGATTGTGTACTCTTAAACTTGGATACAGGATGAGCTTACCAGACTCATGTATTACTTTTTCCCTGTCGTGCCCTTAACGGCTTACCTGCAGGTGTTCTGACTTCAGCAAAGTCATTGAGTACATATTTGACGAATTGTCACAGTTATTATGCTATGTTTTACATGTTGTCCTGTGTTCACCGTCGTCTATGTTGTGGGTAAGTCCGGCGGGGATACCTTTATTTACAATATTTGTAAAGCTAGGGTGACTTTGAGAGAAGTGTGAGGTTAGGACGTCCGTAAACCGGTTTAAACCCCCAGTGGTGTTTTTGCTACTGACCGTGCCAAGGCGGTACTCTCTTTGTCACCCTTCCTTTTGTTTGCCTTGCATCTTTGTGCTTGTGATTTTGTTCATGTGTGGAACGTTTGTCTCTGGTTCTTGTGTGTCTTTTGCTGTTTTCTGTGTTCGTTTCGTGGGTGTGTGTGTGTGTGTGTGTGTGTATGTGTGTGTGTGTGCGTTTGGGTCTGTGGTTGTGTATGTGTGTGTGTGATGCTGTCTATCGGTGTTTTGGTGGTGGTTGCGTCTTGTATGTGGCTTTGCCTGCTTGACTTTACTACTTTTCCATTCAGAGGCCTGACTAGCATGTCCAATATATTGTATTCCCGGGTCTTGAATCACCATCATACTGTCTTTGGCTCAATTTCTTTGCAATGAACTGGTACATAATGATATACATGTATCCTAACTTTCTGCATACATGTATGTCAAGTGAAAGGCCCATCATAATACAGATGACACTGCTTTGAGAACTCATACATGTTCAACCCTGACCATGCAATACTTTTCTCCACAATTGTTCATATAATAAATGAAGGCATCTTGAATATAACAAGAAATAAAGGCATCTTTAATATAAAAAGGTTAATTTTAAAATGTCTAAGGTTATATACAAGAAGAAACTTGAATTACTACCAGCTGAACTTTGAAAAAATAAAACAACACAAAAAACCGATCCCTTGATCTAGCCTTTCTTTGAAATGAGACACATTCTTAATTATTTGTTGGACATGTCTGATATGTCGAATAAATTAGATCAACATTATTTAAAATTTCAATTCTCGTTTTATTTTTATAAGATCGAGATATTAAGATATATAGTATCATGGCGTTCATTCGTGTGTTGTAAGATGCACATGTCTTTCTGGCTACTGTACAGTACCGTTGTACAGTACCGTTGCGGATCTAGTAAAAGTATTTTAGAATAGATCTAGATCATATCAATCTATATTATCTTTAGAACTACAATTCACAATAAACTACCTTTTTAAATAGATCTAAATCGTTGGAGTTTAAATATGCTTAGCCATAGATCTAATTAGTCAAACATAGTTATCTTCTATTATTCGGGAAGCTGTTTAACAAATCATAACTTTAGACAATTGGCACATTGTTTGGTAGTTGTTACATTAGAAGCATTCCTGTTACGTAATAGTTCATAACTTTGTTGATAAAACAGTGTGTGATAGATGGCAATTGTGTGATCGCTGAACCTTGTTCCCTGCTGAGAAACTAGGGGATTTACTGACCATCTGGCACATTTGATCGTTACTCTTTGAGTCTTTTCCTAGGTCTAGTTAGTAAATTAGCGGTATTTCGGCTGAGTAAGTAATGTAATAATATAGTCTCCAACTGTCTAACACAATTAATTATCAGTTCATGCATTTGCAAACAAAGTAGACCAAGATCTGAAAGCTATTGGAGCCGTATGATCGGATCCACTCTGTTTGCTAATGAAATTATATCAAATCTGACTCTTTATTTCTACCAGTACCAAAAAAGGCATGTGTTTCTATACCATTATAAAAATCGGCTTATAAACATTAATGATGTCATCTTTTTCTGACATAGATATTCAACAGGGAAAGGATTAAAAACCACCGACAACAAACCTTACGTTCCGAATTCAGCTAAAAATGTATACCTGACATGACCAGACAACAGAAGTAAAAGTTCTGAAAACATCGACGCTTTTTCACGTGCTTTCAAACAGAGTAGTCCCAGATCAGGGTATTCTCTGTTTTACTTCTACCAAATGACGACTGCCGTCATCTTACTGACTGTTCTGCTGTTTTGGATGCGCGCATATTAACAGAAAATTTAGAAGACAGACAAAAAGAGCCACGATAACTAGAGAGCTCCTTTAAGATTAAAAAAGAAGTTTTTTAAAGAACTCCAATCACTTGTGCTATACATATATATACAGTGTACATTTAAAAACATTCACAGCATTGGCTGGTTATGATCTATACTGTCAGACGAGCCTTGAATGCACCATCAATGCCAAAACATCCTCAGTACATATGCTATTATAAAAATTAATTTAATACATATTCATGATATCAGTATTTCTTACAAGAATATTCACTGAGTAAAGGGTCCCAGTCAATTTTATGTGTATTGCGATGTCAACTCTTAAATCTGGGCGAAATTTCACGCCTTATGATTTTATATAAATTTGCAACAAATAACATTTTTGTCATGATTTTATATAGTATAGTATAGTATCCTTTGATAGGAACTATGTGACACATCTTTAGAAATGCATGGACTTTTGTAACTCTATTCAGTATTATATCCTTTAGATATGAGGTTTTAACAAATACAGTTAACTTGTGTGTTTTATCAATATTTAACCTTTTCTGATTTTTTTTTTAATACTGTGTATTTCCCATGCTTTGAAAAGCTTATATCTTTTAATTCCACAGGTTGTCATGTTAAACTGTTGTTATTTTTGTTATATGGTCGGCAAATAGTTTATTGTAGACCTGTCATGTTATTTGTTGTACAACCGACTCCAAATAAAGATGTTTGTATCTTGTAAATTCATCTTCCAGAATCAATTTTCGGTTTATGTTTATGTTGTTACACGTATTATCGATGTAATTATCATCAACGATTGCACCATAATAGTTTTTTATTGATATTAACAGAAGTTTTCAAAGTGGTGTCAATGTTTCTGTTATTGTTTACATATCAGCTGTCAGTCTTTTTGCCCACCAAGCTTTTATCGGCTAAGATAACAGGTATGCGTGACGTCACGGCGATTCGCCCTATAGGAGTGGTCTGAATCTGGGTCTACTCTGTTTGCTAAGGCATAGAAAGGCGTATTCAAAGGAACGGGTTAAAGGCAATTTGGCAAACGGTTTGGATCATGATCAGACGTGACACACGTGTTGATAGTTCCTGTCAGATTACCTTAAATTCAATATTGCGTGTTAGGCCTATGTCTATTGAAGAACATTTAAATGGCTATCATGGTAATCAACAATTCATGATGTTAAAAACAAATAGTACTTTGACGAAACCACCAACACCCCACAACTCCAACCGGGCCGGCGTTCACCATCACTTCCATTTACAATTGTGAAAACGCTTTCCTCGAATATAAATGTCTTTTAGACGAAACGTCAAGATTTCATTAAATACATAAATTAAGTTGACGGTCTGATAGTTATTCAAAGGTCCGTAACATAGTCCGAAGAGTCTTTGGTCCGAAATGTCTCAGAACTTGCAAATTAATAGGTCTATCTACAGTAAAATCTCTCTCTATATATACTGAGCCATACTTTTCTAATGGGCGGCTGTCCATTTTGGGAGCTGTTGCAGTTGTTCCAATCAAACGCGCGGAGTAACTGTTTAAGCTGCACACCGTTTATAAGGGAGCAGTCCATCGTTTTCAAAATTGTAGGAGTTGCGTCCCCTATGTTAAAAGGGCCCATTGCTGCGCAAGAATGTGAGCGCAGACAATGACATTCACATTCTCAGTGTAATTAGTAAATTGTAATTTGACTTTTTTAATTACTAAAATCGAATTATCAACGTAAGATTGAAATAAATTAATCAAATTTAAAGACAGAATTAGGAATAATAATTGCAAATTGAGGATATGATATTAGAACCGTTATACATATTTGAATGAAAAATATTAGATCTCATGATAAAAGACAAATTCTTAAATATCATTTAAAACGGTGTAAACAACATTACACCAAAAGTGTGCCAATTTACTCTTTATTACATAAACGTAAATGTAAAAACGAAAATGCAATTAGAATGTGCATGTTTAATTAACAACAAACACAAGGAATGAAATAAGCAAATGGAATAACTATGTTGAAATATCAATAAGCCTACTGAAATATCAATAAGCATAATGAATGAACAATAAGCATAGTGAATGAAATGGCGGATATCCCCTTCCATACCTATAGGAGCAGTCTGCTCTGTTTGCTAAGAGAATTTGAAATATAGATGATTTGTTAATATTCAGATGGTATTAAATTTAGAATAAAACAGAAAAGGGTTAGGGTGGAGCATGTACACAACTGAACAAGTATATAGGTTGCAAGACACAAGTCCTACAGGTTCAGCTCACTCTTTTAGATTTTGTAATTCAAAACATTGTTGGATTCTAACACCTTTAAGTAATGAACCATTAAATTAAAAAAACTAAGCTCCTGCAGTAGCCTTCTGTTTGACTTGTTTTGCATAAAAACATCTAGACTCTACTTACCTCAGCCATTGCACTCATGAATATTTATAAGAAAGAATATTTATTAGCTGTTTTTTTTTTAGAAATTGGTAGCCAGAATAGCCATTGGCTACTAAACTTTTTGATTTTATTTTAATATGAAGTGTTGTTTTCAAAATCTGCAGAAAAATAATTGAAAAAATGAGGTATTTTCTAACGATTCCTGTTGCATTTTGACTTCTAGTTCTACTTTTGACCTTTCCCTCCATAACTATGCCTTTGCAAACAGAGTAGATCCAGATCAGGGTCTGCTCTGTTTGCTTGTGATATGATATAGATATACAGTTTCTTCTATATAAATTATAAACCAAATTTTGTTTTGTCTTCTGCTTCATTTCTAAAAAGAAAATTTCTGATGAGACGCTGCATTATGTGGTGTATCATCTGGATCCAAACTGTTTGCATAGGTAATCACGTTTCACCCACAGGGGTTAGTTCACATCTGTGTACTCTAAATGGTGATATCGAGCTCCTTTCGGGTTTAACGCTATCCCGGCAGACGGCACCTGTGTCACAAAATTAGCATGCTGTATTACGGGTCATTAATGAGACTACCACAGGGGTAAGACCCGTTTGAATCATATGTATATACATAGAAAGCTATACACATGTATACATATAATGACTCAAACTGGTCTTATATCTGTGGTTTCACCCCTAGCATGCAAAGAGTTAAAGCACACTGAGCTGACCCTAATCAGCTGATGTCAAATGCTAGATAGCAGTGTTGATACATTGGGTCCGTTCAGTTTAACCCTATCCTTCATATAAACGTGTTTTCAAGCATTTTTAAACAGTGTAGACCCAGATCACAACGTTCTAGAAGCGCAACACATCCGAAACATAATCAATTATGGTCTATTTAGACAGAGTTTCGTACAATGTGTAGATGAAACTGTGTCAGGGAGTCAGGCTGTTTAGTTTTCTATTTTCTATGCGTTTTTCCTACTTTCTGGTCTAATCAGTGTAGATATTGACATGACGTCAAATAACTCGACATCTCGCCTGGGTTTAGATCTACTCTAACCTGTTTCAAATGGCATAGTTCAGCTGGAAAATGTCAACAAAGCCTTTGCATATGTAAATAAACAAGAATTACTATGTAGCACGTACTTGTTTCTTTCTTTCATTGTGCTCTGTAGAATGTGTTTTCCTACACTAACCAGTTTCAGATTGTATATTTCTCCTACCCCCTTGTACTGTTTGTATTGTCGGATCAAGTGCACTTACATAACTAACGATGTTTACACTGTCCGCCATACTGGACGGGACTATTATCCTACCAATTTGACATGAGACTCATGCATATTCAGTGTATTATCGTCGGTAATCTTCGAATAAATTTCCGAAGGTATAAGAATACGCTATAAGAATACAGTACCCCCCCCCCCTCTAATGCGACCAGCAAAAAGGGACATAATTCACAGTGGCAAAGGCAGGTGGTAGCTTAATACAGGACGAAAGATATGAAGACAGCTCCTGTAGGAGCTTTCTGCATAACTTTTTTCCGGCATTAAGCAACCACCTGCTTTTAAAGACAGTCATGTTTATTCATTTAATGGTTGCATTAGAGGGGGTTTACTGTATAATCCTCGAGGAACATGATTATTACCAGATTTTGTTTTTTGTCACGGGGTATTACGAACAAACCTGATAAACACGCCGAAATTTAATCGAGACCCAGGTCAGGTTGGGAGGATAATACTTCTTCCCCCCGTGTTATCTCCGAGGTCTTATTTCGATAGAAATAGCCGAGGTGTTCCGAGTGCTATTCCCGGGTCCTGGATGCAAAGGGAGCGGTTATTGTTTTCGCTTGTTATCGTAGCGCCGTCTGTCGTCATAATTTAATCTGGTTCCCCGCTTCACATTATGACAACTTGTAAATTACTATTGGGACGATTGCATTTTAATGCCATAATTGTAGTAAGAATGCTAGTGGATTACTTTGACTTTTCATCGACATTTTGGTTTCTAATTGATTTTCTTTTATTTGATTTAGTATTGTTAATTTCAAATTAAGTAATAAACAGTACACCCAAATCAGTCATGGCTTGTTGAGCCAACGCTAGATTATTTCCAAATGAGAAGACAAAATTAGAACGCCGAACAAGATAATATTTTATGACATCAATTTTTAAAATAAAAACACAACATCCGAACAAAAAATGAATAACAAACAATAATTTATAAAATGAATACAGAATACGAACAAAAATTGAATAACAAACATGTAACAAAAAGTTAAAATTTGCAATAATAATACAAATGATGACATACAAAAGAGCATAATGGCATAAACATAGCATAATAAATGAACTGGCGGATATCCCCTTCCATATATAGGAGCCGTCTGATCTGGGTCTACTCTGTTTGCAAATGCATGAAAACATTATTGTATAAAGCAAATTTAGGGTTAAAATGAGGAATCAATGTATCAACACTGCTAGAGCATTCAAAGTTGTGAGTCTCTGAGAAATAGCAAATTATTTTTGAAAACTTAAGGACAATCTGCAGTTTGAGTGAGTTACAGTACTTCATTCAGGCTATCCCTTTCCCTCATATAAACGTGTTTTCACTCATTTGCAAACAGTAGAGCCTTATCAGACGGCTCCTAGAGGAGCGGTCTGATCAGGGTCTACTCTGTTTGCTTATGGAATTTGGAATATCTATTCCTTTAGTTTCTAAAGTTACTACAATGCTCCACAATCCATATATCATTATAACTAATTTATCCATAAATATTCAGTAGGTATTGAAATTTGAAATACATATAGAACTTGGAAAGGGCTATCAGTTAGTCACTTGTCTGCAGGACATGTGAGCAGATCTCTTTAATTCGTCCTGCTAAATTTATAGTTGTACTTGTAGAGACATGTACAACAGGACAAGTGGAATTATATATCCCATTCAATGTGTTCATTATCAACAATATAATTTTCATTTCCGTGTCAGCAATTGTGATAAATTATGTTTTTGCTTAATTAGTATTCAGAAAGGTGCGGCCGCAGTTTTATTATTCAGCAGGTTAAATGTTCAGTCAAACATACTATGTGCTAAACATAGCTAATCACCAGTTGATAACTTATCACTATATATATATGTAAGAATATCGTTCACTGTATAGTTAGTGGAGCTACATTTTTTTAATATGAAATGTGTTAAAAATAGCTAATCACCATTTGATAACTTATCACTATATACATGTAAGAATATCGTTCACTGTATTGATGGTTAACGGAACGTGAAATATCGTGCAACTTTAATAGAAAATCTCAGGTAACCATTTTTTGATATGTGTATTTTATTGTTCTTGTTCTTGTTTAATATGTGTATTATTGTTCTTGTTCCTGCTGACAAGGCATCAAACAATGTAATCATTATTTGAAGATTGTATTATGTTGATGTTTTAAAGAAGGGGCTAACTGATTCAAACATTTATATAACAGTTCAAACACCTGAAAAAGATATAGTCTCAGAACATGTACAAATGTGCAATGATTTTAAGTCTGGTCCTAACATAATTAACAACATAAACTTTCGACTTTGTACTGGATTCCGAGACTACATAAAACCCTTATAAGGCGCGTTTTATTGCCAACTCTAGCTGTTGTACCACTACTAAATTAGCTATACTTTTGACGTCCTGTCTTACTACGAGCAAAGAACACGTAAAACGCTACTGTGATAAAATATATGAAAATTCTGGTATTAATGTTTTTTGGTCCATAAAAAATTCAAATGACGATTTAACAAAACTTGAAAATAAACAGTATAACATTTCTTTACTGAGCTCTTATGATTTCTCTACACTCTATACTACTCTACCTCACCATCTTATAAAGGATAAACTTATTAAATTAATAGAAAAAACCTTTGCCAGAGAAAACAAAATGTTCATTGCTTGTAATGTTCAACGTTCATTCTTTTCGAATTCAGAAGTTGAACATTACACAATGTGGACTTGCCTTGATGTTTGTAGATCTCTTACCTTTCTTTTAGATGATATATTTGTGCGTTATGGGGATACCATATATCGTCAAGTTGTTGGTATACCCATGGGTACAAATTGTGCCCCTCTTGTTGCAGATTTGTTTTTGTATTGCTACGAGAGGGATTTTATGCTTAGCTTAAAACCTGATACACATACCGATATTGTTAATGCTTTTAATAAAACTTCAAGGTATTTAGACGATATTTTGAATTTAGATAATCCTTATTTTAATACTATGATTTCTTCAATTTACCCAAAAGAATTGTCTTATATTTCTCCACTTATTCGGTTTGCCCGAGCCTGTTCTTTTTTTGAAGATTTTAACAGACGTAATTTAGTTATACGTGTAACTGATAAACTTCTTAAGCAAGGTTACAGATATCACAAACTTCGAAAAACATTTTCTAAATTTTATTATCGAAATTTACCTCTCATTAGTAAATATAATTGCAATCTACGGACGTTACTGCGATAAGGCATTTCTCAACCAGAATTTTATGGGGATGTTATCTACAAAATTCGGGGTCATATCCATTTTCATGATTTGTTTGTAAAACGCATTAAATCATTTAAAAAGAAAGGTTATGATCCTATTATATTGCAACGCACTGCATGTTTGGTTATCGACCCTTTTACAGTCGGTAGCTACGCTTCCCTCTCTGCTTGCGCGATGACAGCCCGAGGGTAGTACTCTATGATGGTATACTCTTAAACTTGGATACAGGATGAGCTTACCAGACTCATGTATTACTTTTTCCCTGTCGTGCCCTTAACGGCTTACCTGCAGGTGCTCTGACTTCAGCAAAGTCATTGAGTACATATTTGACGGATTGTCACAGTTATTATGCTATGTTTTACATGTTGTCCTGTGTTCACCGTCGTCTATGTTGTGGGTAAGTCCAGCGGGGATACCTTTATTTACAATATTTGTAAAGCTAGGGTGACTTTGAGAGAAGTGTGAGGTTAGGACGTCCGTAAACCGGTTTAAACCCCCAGTGGTGTTTTTGCTACTGACCGTGCCAAGGCGGTACTCTCTTTGTCACCCTTCCTTTTGTTTGCCTTGCGTCTTTGTGCTTGCGAATTGTTCATGTGTGGAACGTTTTTCTCTGGTTCTTGTGTGTCTTTTGGTGTTTTTTGTGTTCATTTCGTGCGTGTGTGTGCATTTGGGTGTGTGGTTGTGTGTGTGTGTGTCATGCTGTCTATCGGTGTTTTGGTGGTGGTTGTGTCTTGCATGTAGCTTTGCCTGCTTGACTTTACTACTTTTCCATTTTTGTAATTCTCTGTCGGTCTATTTGAATTACCCATTGGGCGAATTTAAACATATTTGAATCATTTACTCCACAGATACATTTGTTAGGCATTTGCAAACAGAGTAGACCCAGATCAAACGGTTCTGAGCTATGAGCTATCTGACAACGGTCTGGTCTGATTGCTTTTGGTATAAAATAAATCTGATTCTACACTTTCTGTCACGTTAAAAATATTTTGTTAATACATATATTTCCATTATAAAAATGAAAGTATATTAATAATGTACGTACTACTTATCATAATTTCTTGTTTGAATATTCATAGAGTAAAATGTTTATCCTATAGGGAACGTCTGATCTGGGTATTCTCTGTTTGCAAAGGCGTAAACAGGCTTATGCATAGAGAAAAGGGGGTAAATCCTTTCATTAATGGACAATAGTGTAGGAACTGATCATTCTATTTATATCAATTGCCTTAGTTTTAAAAGGAAAAAATGAAAGGAGTTTGTGGGCTTAAAACTCAGATTAAAATTCTATAAGTAAACAGAGCAGATTATGATCCTACAGGAGCCATCTGATCTTGGTCAACTCTGTTGGCAAAAGCATCTATGTGAGGGAACATATTAACGAATTGGCAAACAGAGTAGACTCATTTCAGATGGGTATTGTAGGGGCCGTCTCATTGGGTTCTACCTTGTTTGCTTATGATAGATACAATGTAGATAGATAAATAGTTTATTATTGTGTCATATGTCAAAACGTACAGTAAAACAATATAACAGCAAATATCACGTTGACATCCAGCCGCTTTGCGACTTATATGACACTGAATAGAACATTATAAACATCTTAAAGTACTAGATAAAATATACACATACTATTAACATAAGTCTTTCACATGCAGAAGGTACCATAAAACCTGCTCCTTCCTTTGTTTTAAAATATGCGTTGCAGTAACTAAAACATCATTTTAAAAACCTTTTAAAACCGTTACAGATGCCGCTTAAATTTAAAGGCCATTGTGACTTTAAGACAAGCATTTACGCCTTTTAAACATTTTCGTTACTGTTGCTTCTAGGCAAAACTGTATCTCATTTGACTGCATTAAAAAAAATAATCTTTCCATCGTCATCTAAGCTTTCGAATTGCGGGTTAAGAAAGATTGCCTTAGATATAAAATTTTCACGTAAATCTGAGTATATATCACACTTTAAAATGAAATGTGTTTCATCTTCAATGGAGGTTGTATTGCAGAATTTCCACAACCTGTCTTTAAGAGGCGTTTTCGGTTTACTATAACGACCGGTTTCGACATGAAGCGGTAAATTACACAAACGTAGTTTTATAAGAATGCGGCGGTGATCTCTTGGCATTGGTAAAATACAATAATTTTCCGGAACTAACTCCTTCTTAAATTTCTTATATGTCTAGTATTAGTCTGCTGAAGTGATTCATTCCATGTTTCCGAGTCTTTCAATATTAGACTTTCTTTAAGTTTTACTATTCTGCGTTTCACAGACCATGTGACGTCATCCATAACATGTTGCATATTTAAATTCGCACGAAGTTTAATTACCCTATTTTCCCAGCTCTTCCAAAACCCTTTTGATCAAGTAAATACATTTTTTACTATTCTGTCTTTATCAGCATTCAGAAGCTTCATATATAATCTAAAACATTCCAATGTAGTACCTACAGAGCACAAGCTCCAACCATTGTCGCCCGTAAGTGCTACATTGCAGGCATATTTCCCTCCTCCTAAGAAATAACGACATGCTTTATGTTGTATTATTTGAACATCTCTATACTTATTTGTGCCCCATATACCTGCTGCATAATATAGCACTTGCTACACCAGTGATCTATACTGATAGTTAATCTCCATTTATTACAACTGTTAACATTCTTTGAAAGCTTATTTGGTCTTGGGCTAACAATAGCGAATCGTCTGCATAGGCTAGTATTGAGATCATTGCATTGTCAATTTTAACCCCACAACTAAGATCATTGGTTACACCAATAAGGTCATTTACATAAATTGCTAACAGTGTAGACGAGGCTTTACAGCCTTGTTTCAATCCAACTGATATCGGGAACCAGGGGGTTAAGATACCGTTTATTAGCGCAGAACATTCTACATCAGTATAAAGAGATTTTATGGCGTTAAACATTTTCCCAGTTATCCCAACAGATAACAATTTATACCATATACAATCTCTTTGAACACTGTCAACTGCTTTTTTAAATCAATAAAACATGCTAATGTTGACAGTCGTGCGGTTTTTTCGATTATTTATAACGGTGTACAATGTATATATATGTTCTAGACAGCTTCTGATTTTCGGAAACCATTTTGCTCGTCTACTAGAATACTGTTGCTTTCTAACCAGTTAGAGAGCCTTTTATTAATTATGTCGGCATATAACTTATATGGAACAGATAACAATGAAATGCCACGGTAATTTAAAGGGTCTCTAGGGTCCGCAGAGCCAGACTTTGGAATGGGGTTTATTATGACCTTTGTCCAATCGGTTGGGATTTCACCATGCATGAAACAGTATGAAATTATTTTATATAGCATATTTATGCAAGCACCATTTTTTAGCACTTCCGATGGTATGTTGTCGAATCCACAGGCTTTCCCAAGCTTAGCACGACCAACCGCCTGTTTCACCTCATCATATGTGATATCACGGTTCAAATACGATACATCGATATTTTGTGGAATGAAATAATTTTTTTCATGTAATAATGTAGACTTCATACTACAGTTCCTGAATTGGTCATACATTATTTGTATGCATGTACCAATATAAAAAATACAATTAAGTTCTTATACATAATGTTATTATTTCTTACATACAGTAGAACCCCTCTTATGCGACCACCTAATGAATAAACATAGTTGTCTTTATAAGCAGGTGGCTTTCTTCCTGCATTAAGAAACAACCTGCTACCACCTGCTACCATCTGCCTATGGCCCCCATAAGTATGCCCCTTTTTGTTGGTCGCATTGGAGGGGGTTTACTGTACATCGTTTCTGTGAAAAGGTTAGACCTGTTGAGAATTTAAAGGGACAACATTTTCAAACAATGTAATTATATAATTATCATGTAACACCGTGGAATTATTCAATTACGATGTTACAGCGTGGAATTAGTCAATTGCGATGTTGCACCTTGGAATTATTCAATAACGATGTTACATCATGGAATTATTGGATTATGATGTTACACCGTGGATTATGCATCGTGGAATTATTCAGTTACGGTGTTACACCGTGGAACTCAGTAACTAAATGTTTGATACTTTGCTTTGATTCTTGGCTTAAAAAATGACCGAGAGTCACACGTTGTTCTCAAGCAAATGAAACAGTCGTTTGTCACTTGGAGTTGAATAAAATTTAACCCTTTCCTTCATACACCTTTTCACACCTTTGCAAACAGAGTAGTCGCAGGTCAAACGCCTCCTCTGAAATTACTCACATATTGTGTCAATAATTGATTAAATAAATTCGCCCATATATATTTTGGAACTCACCATTTTCCATTCTACATGTACAGTAAACCCCTCTAAATCGGACGTTAAATTAAGTATAAACATATTGGCCCTGAAAACAGGTGGCAACTTAATGCATGGTGAAAAGTATGCAGAAGCACCTTCCTTAAAGTATCTAAATTCTTATCTGTAAGAATTCCGGTCTAGATGGTTTATACTGTATCAGGCTGTGCATTGTCCGGCTGAAGTAACAAAATGTCCGGTAACAACCTTTGATGAGTGGTTTCTAACAAATGGTGCAGACCCCGATCAGAGTTCTCATTAACCTTTACAACGCTAAAGTTTCAAATGGACTACTAGTAGTCCAAAACGCTAACGTGTCAATGAATATTTAAGGATGTTTCTAAAAAATGTGTAACATGGCAAACAGTGCAGGCCATGATGAAAGGGCTCATAGAGGGGCCCTCTCATCTGGGTCGACATTGTTTGCAAAATATATTAGTGACTCAAAGTGGTTCTATTGTGTCACTGTATTTAGACGTAAAATACTTTTAGTCAGCAAATATATTCTGCTTTAAATATTATAGTGAACTGTTGTCCAATATATTCTTTAAAACGTAAGTAGTGTATCAAACAGTTTGGATCCAGCCGAATAACTCGGCGTCTTATCAATGTTACTCTGGTAATGTTTTAGAGAGTAAAGGAAATAACATTAAATAAACGAAAACTTGCAATCGACATTATTTGGAGGCGTAACAGTTAAAGGGGGTCGTTTACAAAAGAATAAGGGCACGGTGTCTTCAGATGGTTATGTACTGTATAAGCCCTTTAAACCGACCACTTTATAAATGAATATGATTATATATAGCTTAATGCTACCAGCTGCCTTTAAGACTCAATATTATGACCATTTGTGGCGGTCGATTCAAAATTGGTTTTACTATACATTGTGTTTTCCGAGTGTTTTGGGTTATATAACTGATTTTGCATAAACAATAAATCATATTCATATTATGTTTGATTTATTTTCAGGATATCTTCGAGAACTACTACTAAGAAATGGCTGGAAATATGTCAAACAAACCGTATGATGACACAACAGGTATATGCCTAAATTCACATGCGTGCATATCTCCATATATCTGCATAACACAATTCAATATCACATGCATATATATGTTATGGTAGAAATTGCAATTCAGGACTATCGTCGATTCTCCTAGGACCGATTGCGATCACAACCTCTCCTAGGACGAACTCCGATCCTCTTTTCAAATCATCCACAATTATGTGTTTTTATCATATTTTGAATATAGACTTGTGAACTTAAAATAATATACTTTTCCAGTAGAATTGTGGATTTTCTTTTTTACAGTTAAAGTGTCATATATAACACTAATAATACATTCTTCTAGTAGATGTGTACGTTTTCATCGAAAAATTAAAGTGTCATATCTAAAACTAATAATTTAAATTCTTCCAGTTGAATCGTAAATTTTCATTTTAAAATTACAGTTTATCCTTGGACAGACTATGATTGGAATCTGTACTAGTAGAATCGTTGATTGTCCTTACGATGTATTAGGATCAGAGTCGGTCCTGGGAGAGAATGCGATCGCGAGCTGTCCTAGGAGAAATTTCTACTGTGACATATATATGCGGAAATTTCAAAAGTGTAGATGTGAACAACCAGATAAAGTCAAGCAATGAATTAAATGATACAAATATATCGGTTCTGGAAACAGATGGCTGCTTAATGCAGGTCAAATGTTTACAAAGCATATCTTGTAAATATTGAACTACATTGCCGACTCCATGTTTTCTTCTACAAAGTCATGTTTCCACTTTGAATACATTTGATACATTCATGTCTTGTTTGTCACATCTACTGCTAAACCCATTCCCTTTCCCTCATATTCACGTCCTTTGTGCGCCTCTGTAAACAACACTTTTTGAAAGCATTGTGATAAATAGAGCATTTGTTCCATAGGATCAGATGCTCTTTTTATCACAATGTTTTCAAAACTACACATTTCTAAAGTGTTCCCTTTCTCTAGTAAATGCTCCTTTTCGTTAGATTTATTCAAAGAGTTTGGATCTAAAAACAGCTTATGGTGGAATGGGTTAATACAATTGCATGCCCTCAGTTATCAGACGATTAGACCTTTACTTGGTAGAACTGTAAACCCTCTTCTTGTTCTATATTTATTCCTAATTTCAAAACCTACTGAATATTCATAGATAAAATAGTTATAATGACAAATGGATGGCGGAAATTATAGCCATTTCAGAAAGTAAAGAAATAAATCCTTCATGTTCCACTAGCTAACAGAACATACTCTGGTCAGAGGGATAATATCGGAACCGTCTGATCTGGGTCTACTCTGTTTACAAATGAATGAAAACAGGTTTGTATGAAGAAAAGGGATATGCTACACCTTTGCAAACAGAGTAGGTTCTGATCAGACTGCTTCAAAAATAAGAATGTGGTTCTAAATCGAACAAACTTAAACCTTTTATTCCATTAACCCATTTGCTCTCAGTGGATTCTTCCATGTTTATATATTGGATTAGTCCATTTATTATCTAAGAGGTGCCTGGCCTATATTTTCAATTTCGTTTTGCTTGATATTGAAAATCCTATCAGCAAACAGTGTAGACTCTGATCAGAATCCGCATTATGCGGCGTCTAATCTGAGCCTACACTGTTTGCCTACATCCCATATATGGGATCGTGGGGGCAAATGGGCTAAGATGCTTATTTACGCTTTTGCGAACAGAATAGATCGAGATCAGACGATTTCTGTAGGAGCCATCTGATCAGGGTCTGCTCTGTTTGCTTATGATATAATATAGATATGATTGTGACAGTTTCTGACATGGCCAAATATTTCTGTGTCCATATTCTACGGGTAATATTACACTTGATCTAATTGATATATTTGATGTCATAATTCTTATATGAATACTCATGGAGTAAAGGGCTATAGGGCAAAAGTAGTGCAGAAAACTCCTGTCTAACTGTCGTCCATCAATAAGCCACCATATGTTTCTTGTATAACTGTAGTCCTACAATACGCCACCATATGTCCCTTGTATAACTGTAGTCCTTAAAATAAGCTGCCACATGTCTCCTGTGTAACTGTAGTTTTACAATAAGCTACCATCATTATGTCTCTGTATGACTATAACTATAGTCATACAATAATCTACCATATGTCTCTGGTATTACTGTAGTACTACACTAAGCTACAACATGTATTCTATATAAGTGTAGTCATACAATAAGCTACCACATGTCTACTGTATAACTGTAGTCCTACAATAAGCTACCACATGTCTCCTGTATAACTGTAGTCCTACAACAAGCTACACTATGTCTCCTGTATAACTAGTCCTACTGTAAGCTACCATTTGTTTCCTATATATAACTGCAGTCCTACAATAAGCTACAATTTGTCTTATATATAAGTGTAGTCATGCAGTAAGCTACCATATGCTTCATGTATAATTGTAGTCCTACAGCAAGCTACCATTTGCCTCCTGTATAAATGTAGTCCTACAATAAGCAACCATTGGTTTCTGTTATAACTGTATTTGTATAATAAGCTACACAATGTCTGTTCTCACTTTGTCACCCTTACTTTTGTTTCTCTTGTGTCTTTGAGCTTGTGTTTTGTTAATGTTTGTCTCTGGTGTTTGTGTGTTTGTTGGTGTTTGCTTTGTTCTTCTCGTGTGTTTGCGTGTGTTTGGTTGTGTGTGTGTGACACGCTGTCTATCGATGTGTTGGTGGTGATTGCGTCTTGTATGTGACTTTCTACTGTATGTGTGTATGGGTATAAATTGCTATATCTATTGCTTTCTGTGGGTGTTTTGTTGATGGTGGCGTTTTGTGTGTGGCTTTTCCTGCTTGACTTTACTACTGTTTCACTTATAAGCACAATTGTGTTGTCTGTACAGTGTGGCGGCCGTGAAACGTCTCCCCGTAGATTCAATCAATATTGTTTTCTTCCTGTTGCAAGAATTCTTCTACACCCAATGCGTTTCTTTGCACCTTAACACCGCACTTTGCACTTCATGGTGGCTTCGGTACTCACCGACATACTGTCTCACTTTCTTGATTTCTTTTTTAAGACGAAATCCCGTTTTGATCTCGATATTGTTACTTTACGGATGTTTTCTTACTTTATACTGTTCATTGTTTTACATCCTTCTCTATAGTCCACTTCTAAACTATCACTTCCGCCGTGGCTGCTGGAATGCTTTTATTCTGTACATGTACTAGTTTTTTTTATCTTTTACATGACTTTTCTTTTAGTTTGATATATTAATACTTATTTGAAGTCTACCTTTATGTCGCTTTTTACGGAAGGGTCCTCAAACAACTACTATAAAAACTATAATTGGTCATTGGTCTCCCTACACTAAAACCTAAACTTACACTCCGTGTCTTCTGTTCAGAGTCCTCATTATCTGGCTAATTTCCAATCTCTACAGCATTTCTGTTTTTGAAACACACTGCATGTTTGGTTATCGACCCCTTTACAGTCGGTCGCTACGCTTTCCTTTTTGCTTGTACGATGAAAGGCCGAGGGTAGTACTCTATGATGGTATACTTTTAAACCCAGAAATGGGATGAGCTTACCAGACTAATGTATTTCCTTTTCTATGTCGTGCCTTTAAAGGCTTCCCTGCAGTTGCTCTGTCTTCAGCAAAGCCATTGAGTACATATTTGACGGACTTTCACAGTTGTTATGCTATGTTTTAACATTTTTACTGTGATTACTGTCTTCTATGTCGTGGGGAAGTCCGGCGGGGATACCTTTATTTACAATGTTTGTTTAGCTAGTGGTGGTTATGCTACTGACCGTGCCAAGGCGGTTCTCTCTTTGTCACCCTTACTTTAGTTTGTCTTGTGCCTTTGTGCTATTGTTTTGTTAATGTTTTTCTCTGGTGCTTGTGTGTTTGTTGGTGATTTCTGTGCTCTTCTCGTGTGTTTGCCTGTGTTTGGTTGAGTGTGTGTATTTGTGTGTGTGTGTGTGTGTGTGTGTGTGTGTGTGTGTGTGTGCGTGTGTGTGTTTGTGTGTGTTTGCGTGTGTGTGTGACATGCTGTCTATCAATGTGATGGTGGTGATTGCGTCTTGTATGTGACTTTCTACTGTATGTGTGAGTATGAGTATAAATTGCTATATCTATTGATTTAGGTGTTTTGGTGATGATGGTGTTTTGTGTGTGGCTTTTCCTGCTTGAGTTTACTACTTTTTCATTTTTTCTTCTATATAACTGCAGTCTTACAATAAACTACAATATATCTTCTGTATAACTGTAGTCAAACAATAAGCTATAATATGTCTCCTGTATAACTGTGGTTCTATAATCAAGTACCACATGTCTTCTGTATAACTGTAGTCCTACAAAGAGCTAAAATATGACTTCTTAAACTTATACTCTTAAACTTGGATACAGGATGAGCTTACCAGACTCATGTATTACTTTTTCCCTGTCGTGCCCTTAACGGCTTACCTGCAGGTGCTCTGACTTCAGCAAAGTCATTGAGTACATATTTGACGGATTGTCACAGTTATTATGCTATGTTTTACATGTTGTCCTGTGTTCACCGTCGTCTATGTTGTAGGTAAGTCCAGCGGGGATACCTTTATTTACAATATTTGTAAAGCTAGGGTGACTTTGAGAGAAGTGTGAGGTTAGGACGTCCGTAAACCGGTTTAAACCCCCAGTGGTGTTTTTGCTACTGACCGTGCCAAGGCGGTACTCTCTTTGTCACCCTTCCTTTTGTTTGCCTTGCGTCTTTGTGCTTGTGATTTGTTCATGTGTGGAACGTTTGTCTCTGGTTCTTGTGTGTCTTTTGGTGTTTTTGTGTTCATTTCGTGTGTGTGTGTGTGTGTGTGTGTGTGTGCGTTTGGGTGTGTGGTTGTGTGTGTGTGTCATGCTGTCTTTCGGTGTTTTGGCGGTGGTTGCGTTTTGCATGTGGCTTTGCCTGCTTGACTTTAATACTTTTCCATTTTTCTATATAACTGTAGCCCTACAATAAGCTAATTTTTGTCTACTGTATAACTGTACTCCTACGATAAGCTACACTACAGTGAAGCTCACTTATAGCGAACTCGGATATAACGAATGACCGGATAATACAAAAGAAAAACAATTTCCCGGTCTTTTCCTTCTTTGTTTCTATTCATATCTGCCTGCTTAATACAAAATCGGTTATAACGAAAATTCGGCTAAGACAAAGTTATTTCCTTGTCCCGAGAAGGAAATTTCTATGAAAAATAGTTCGGTTATTACAAACTCAACTGAATGTCGCAGTTTGAAAAGTTTTCACACCTACCGCGATAAAGAACCGTACAGCAAACATCTTCACCGACTATCGACTCGGGCGTCAAACAATTTAATGAACGTAATTGACCACACTGCATGTACATATGTCCCAATCGTTGTTAATGGTCAAGTTTTTTGTCAAGGACACACTATTGCATCATTCCCACAAACAATGAAAACGGCGCATAAAATATACATTGTGGGCACCGTGCGAGGCATAAACATGCTGCTGAGTCCGAATGCAAAAGGGACGAATCTAATTGAAGAATGGTATCCCGCTTTATTTAACAATTTCGATAACGTGATTGAAACCAGTTGCATTCGTAATCGACTAGTAACCGTGCCTCTGATTGGATGAATGTTCTCATTTGCTATCGTAAATTTTGATTTAGGCCAATAGAAACGTTTGTCAGAATATATATTGCAACTTCGTACGTTGCATTGAAGCAGCCGCAGATAGCCAGTCTAAGATATTTTTCGGACAATCGTCACCGAAATAGGCAAAATCCGATGGTAACACCAATACACTATGTAGTTCCAGCAAGACCACTGCCACTTGGCTGAACACTGATGGTCATAATTTATGTCGTGATACATAGATAAGCACATATTATAGATTTATGAAAAAGGATTGAAGGTACATGAATCACCACGACACCAGGTGATAAATGTGATAAATAATTGAAGTGTGCACTTACATGCATATAAGACATTCTCTTCACTAGAATAACTATAGAGTCAGTCTAGTTTTGCACTGAGCCATTGATATAGGGAAACAAAGGGTCAACTCATTTCACAAATATTGTTATTTATAACTGATGTGAATTTGCTTTTCCTTTACATTTTATAAGCGACATGCTATGAAATTACCAAACACGTGACAAACCCAGCTGTATGCATGTAGACTTTGGTCAGCAGCTACAATAAAACGTGGCTTCTGGTCAGGATCAGAATTTGCATAACCTTGGTATACTATAACGAAATTTCGTCTTATTGATATAACAAAGTTTGGATATAGCGAAATAAATATTAAGGTCCCCAGGGTTTCGTTATAAGTGAGCTTCACTGTATTAAATGTAGTCCTACAATAAGCTACAATATGATTCCTGTATAAATGTTGTCAAAATATAAGCTACAATATGCCTCCTGTATACCTGTAGTCTTACAATAAGCTACCACATGTCTACTGCATAACAGTAGTCCTACAATAAGCTGCACTATGTCTTCTAAATAACAGTAGTCCTGTAATAAGCTACAATGTGTCTCCTGTAATATTGTAGTTATACAAGAAGCTACCACGTGTCTCTCCTGTATAACCGTAGTCCTACAATAAGCTACAATATGTCTCCTGTATAACTGTAGTCCTACAAGAAGCCACCGTATATCTCCTGTATAACTGTAGTCCTACAATAAGCTACAACATGTATTCTGTATAATTGTAGTCATACATTAAGCTGCAACATGTCCCCTGTATAACTGCAGTTCTACAAAACGCTACCATAATTATGTCTCCGGTGTAACTGTTATCCCACACTCAGCTACCACGTGTCTTCTGTATAACTGTAGTCCTACACTAAGCTAACACGTGTCTCCTGTATAAATGTAGTCCTGCACTAAGCTACCATATGTCTTTCAAACAAAGTTATAGACGTGTGTTTAGTGGTCGCATTAGTAGGATATTACTGTATGTTATTGGCAAACACAATTATATGTTTCAGATATCCATATACTCGTAGTCCTACACTAAACTACCATAATTATGTATTTCAAACACAGTTATAGACGTGTGTTAGTGGTCGCATTAGTAGGATATTACTGTATGTTATTGGCAAACACAATTACCTATATTTTTCAGATATCCACAAAGAAGTTATCATTCGTCTGCACTATTACCTCGTCAAGAACCTGAACTTTAACCCACTCCACGACTACTTGATAACGCAATCAGTCGTTGACCAGACTACGCTTGATGACATTAAGGTAACATTTTATAATAGTATGAACCATTTATCGAACAGGAATTTGAGAACACCTTTGATCCACGACCCAATGTCATAAAACTTCCAAAACCCAAACTCAGCCCATTATCAAGTATCTAATTGGCGAGATTCTGATTAAGTTCAGAATCCGACTGATCAGAATGCTTGTGAATGATTGCGGCGTCTCCTCAGCATCTTAGCTGTCTGGCACGGAATGTGAAAATTGGAAAAATCTCATTTTTACAACAGGCAAAGAGTTAATTTGAAGCGAAAGTGTTTAACCTTTCCATTCTTTGAACTGGACCGGAGTATACGTTGGACTATGTAACTATGTATACTGTTTTGCTCTCTCATGTTATAAACATTATCCTGTTGAATAATTGTTCTTCCGCTTACTCCCCCCCCCCCTTAATCCCGCTTGAAGATAGGTTTGCCCCCTAAGGCATGAATATGCGTTTCTGTCATGGAAGGGCTTAAATGCCGTATTTCTAATAGTAAAAAATAAAATATTATCCTTATGTAGGAGGAGACGAAAAATTCCGATAAAGTCCGTTCCCTGCTCACAATTCTCCAGAAAAGTGACCAGGAAGTCTACCACAAATTTCTCGATGGGCTCTACAGTACCAAACAGAACTTTCACGCGGAAAAACTGAAGGAAATGGAAAAGGAGATTATACGAGAGCGAACTCTACACGCCCCTGATGGACAGGTTTCCGGTAGGTTCCACATTCCCAATCGGACCACATCAGTTGTATTACACAAATAGACCACGATCATTCCCAATCGGAACTCCTCGGTTGTACTACACAAATAGACCTCGATCATTGCCAATCGGAACTCCTCGGTTGTATTACACAAATAGACCTCGATCATTTCCAACCGGAACTTCTCGGTTGTATTGTACAGATAGACCTCGATCATTCCCAATCGGAACTCCTCGGTTGTATTATACAAATAGACCACCATCATTCCCAACCGGAACTCCACGGCTATATTGTACAAATAGTTAACATAACCATTCCAAATCGAAACCCCTCGGTTGTATTGTACAGATAAACCACTATCTTTCCGAATCGGAACTCCACGGCTGTATTATATAAATAATTTACATAATCATTCCCAATCGGAACTTCTCGGTTGTAATGTACAAATAAATCACGATCATTCCAAATCGGAACTCCACGGCTGTATTATATGTATTGTAAAACCTGTCTTAAGCCTCCATCAAAAAGAGGTCTAATTATGGGGTCAAACGTTATACAGAAAACTCCTATAAGATGATAATTCGATATTAATTGTAATAATGATGATAATGATCATGGTGGTGGTGGTGATTGTGGTGGTGGTGATGATAATGATGATGATGATGATGATCACGACGTTTTTGTTATGTTAATGATAGCGGAAATGATGTTCCGTATTCGGCAAGTACACTAAAAACCTTTCAATATCACGGAAAACGAACACTGGAATTTTCAGTGAATAAACCTGGGTTATCTGGCGTCTCATCAGGATCCAATCTGTTTGACACTTGGGCAAGTTTCTGGAAAGCGTTATCTGTTTGACACTTGGGCAACAGTTTCTGGAAAGCGTTATCGAATCGGACGTATCTAACATTGAACAGATCCAATCAGATACTTGAGAATGATCTGAGACTCAGAAATTTTATAACCTTGTAACACTCTGTCTAAACCGAAGTTCTAGTATAGAAGAATTAGATACTTTTAGGCAGGTGGTGGCTTAATGCAGGGCGAACGTTATGCAGAAAACTCCTATAAGAGAGTTGTACTTGACTTTCACTCTGCATTAGGTTGTCCCTTGTCTCCAATACTGATATTTATATTAAATTAAGGTCCGGTTTAGAGGGGGTGTACTGTATGACTTATATTTATAGGTTATTTGAAGCACACGTGCAAACACAAACGCAGTATGCAAGAAAACACGTTTTGCTATAATATTTTACAGCGAAACATTTCTTAAGCGACCATTACAAAAGCTGTGATGCTGAGTCTTTAAGGCCAGTTGGTAAGACTTTCTGCTTTGCTTTGCATCTGCATTAAATAGCCACCCTTTTTAAGACGCGTTTGTTCAATCAATATATGGTTCTTCTGTATACTGTACACAGTAACAACCCACCTAATGCAACCACCAAAATAAGTCATTATTGTGGATCGTGGGACAGGTAGTAACTAAACGCTGTCATTTACAGAGACACATTCTGACAACGTTGCAAACAGAGTAGACCCTGATCAGACAGTACTTGTATGAACCACCTGATCAGGGTCTGCTTTGTTTTCTTATGAAATAATATAGATTTGATATACAGCCACTGTCCTGGTAAACTTCTCCGGTTTACAGTGTCATTTTAACAAAGCAGCTTATTAGTATCCACACTTATTATTTCTTGTTAAATACAGTAGAACCCTTCTAATGAATGAAAAAATATAGGTGTCTTTAAAAGCACGTGGTTGCTTAATGCAGGGAAGAAGTAATCCAGAAAGCTCCTCAAGGAGCTTTTTGTATTACTTTTGTCCTGCATTAAGCTATCACATGCGTCGTCTACCACTCATAATTATACTTCTTAT
Organism: Azorinus chamasolen; assembly: GCA_963576725.1. NCBI lineage: Eukaryota > Metazoa > Mollusca > Bivalvia > Cardiida > Solecurtidae > Azorinus > Azorinus chamasolen. The sequence continues at coordinate 2,674,193 of OY755253.1, read as the reverse complement.
AGGTGGTCGCATTTGAGGGTTTTACTATATTCAATAGGTAACGGGTTTAATCCTTCTATTCGGAGCTTTTAACTCATTCGCTGCCAAATGTTGTCACCTGCAAACTTTGTTGTTTAAGTTACTCTGCGACTCATCTGGATCCAAACTGTTTGTATAGGTAACCTCAGATTGATATTGAGACACAAAGAAGCACCATTGTGTCAGCGATACGTGGTGTAGGTGCAGGGCAGGGCACAATGTATATATATACTGTTAAATTGTTCATCAAATTCTATATCCAATCTATCCCGATCGACAGCTACATGAAATAAGAGAAATATATGTTCAATTGCATACATGTCGTATCATTATAGGAAGTTCTAGATTCAGGGATGTGCACGGAGACAAGTAGCAGCAAGCTATGGGACGCCACAAATGATATTCGTACAGTACACCGCTTCTAAACAAGACGTTCAATTTAGTACATTTGCAAAACACCTGTTTGCACCAGATAACAATAATGCTGCCAGCCTAACGGGAAAACAAACGTCTGAACAAGAGACGAACACTTTTGATGAATTTTTCAAACCCAATCCTGAACCAAATCATCAGCTTACCAGAGAAGACATCTCGAGAAAGTTAAAAGAAAGTGAATAAGATCTTTTCAAAAATAAAATTGAGAAAGAGGACCTGCAAACGACGCTAAAAGAGTTCCTTGCAAAGAAAAAACTACTAAAAAGTGAAAACGAAACACTTCTTAAATTAGTGGAAAACAATGATGGTGAAATAAACCTGCTTCTTATCAGGCTTCAAGATTACTCTGACAAACAGGAGATAATCGAAAGTGCACTTAACACTGTGTCCAAGGAAAAGGCTAATCTCATTGAAGAGCTAATGAAGGATAATCAGATTCAATATAACATAAGATAGAAAAATCTGCAGATGATGTTGAAGTAAATATTAGCGAACTTAAGACTGAACTCATGAAATGAATACAAGATATCAAAAATCAAATCTCTAATTCAGCTGAGAGGACAATGTGTAAATCTCGTACACATACAACATCAAGTATTTTCGGACAAACAATTCTGCTGGTACAACCTCGAGAAATCCTAGAATCTAATTTTCATTCAGTTTATGTTCTTGTTCCTGCTGACAAGGCATCAAACAATGTAATCATTATTTGAAGATTGTATTATGTTGATGTTTTAAAGAAGGAGCTAACAGATTCAAAAACTTATATAACAGTTCAAACACCTGTAAAAGATATAGTCTCGGAACATGTAACAATGTGCAATAATATTAAGTCTGGTCCTAACATAAAGCAACATAAACTTTCTACTTTGTACTGGATTGCGAAACCTGTCTTACTACGATCAAAGAACATGTTAAACGCTACTGTGATAAAATATATGAAAATTCTGGTATTAATGTTTTTTGGTCTATAAAAAATTCAAATGATGTTTTAACAAAACTTGAAAATGAACAGTATAACATTTCTTTACTGAGCTCTTATGATTTCTCTACACTCTATACTACTCTACCTCACCATCTTATAAAGGATAAACTTATTAAATTAATAGAAAAAACCTTTGCCAGAGAAAACAAAATGTTCATTGCTTGTAATGTTCAACGTTCATTCTTTTCGAATTCAGAAGTTGAACATTACACAATGTGGACTTGCCTTGATGTTTGTAGATCTCTTACCTTTCTTTTAGATAATATATTTGTGCGTTATGGGGATGCCATATATCGTCAAGTTGTTGGTATACCCATGGGTACAAATTGTGCCCCTCTTGTTGCAGATTTGTTTTTGTATTGCTACGAGAGGGCTTTTATGCTTAGCTTAAAACCTGATACACAGACCGATATTGTTAATGCTTTTAATAAAACTTCAAGGTATTTAGACGATATTTTGAATTTAGATAATCCTTATTTTGATACTATGGTTTCTTCAATCTACCCCAAAGAACTGTCTTTAAACAAAACTAATCAATCTGACAGTAATGCTTCATCTTTAGATTTGAATCTTTCAATTACAAATGCTAAAGTTTCGTCCAAAGTATACGATAAAAGAGAAGATTTTAATTTTAAAATTGTTAATTATCCTTTTCTAGATGGGGATGTGCCACGTTCTACATCTTATGGGGTTTATATTTCTCAACTTATTAGGTTTGCTCGAGCCTGTTCTTTGCTTGAAGATTTTAACAGACGTAATTTAGTTATAACTGATAAACTTCTTAAGCAAGGTTACAGATATCACACACTTCGGAAAACCTTTTCTAAATTTTATTATCGAAATTTACCTCTCATTAGTAAATATAATTGCAATCTACGGACGTTACTGCGACAAGGCATTTCTCAACCAGAATTTTATGGGGATGTTATCTACAAACTTAGGAAAATTCGGGATCATATCCATTTTCATGATTTGTTTATAAAACACATTAAAACATTTAAAAAGAAAGGTTATGATCCTATTATATTGCAACACACTGCATGTTTGGTTATCGACCCTTTTACAGTCGGTAGCTACGCTTCCCTCTTTGCTTGCGCGATGACAGGCCGAGGGTAGTACCCTATGATGGTATACTCTTAAACTTGGATACAGGAGGAGCTTACCAGACTCATGTATTACTTTTTCCCTGTCGTGCCCTTAACGACTTACCTGCAGGTGCTCTGACTTCAGCAAAGTCATTGAGTACATATTTGACGGATTGTCACAGTTATTATGCTATGTTTTACATGTTGTCCTGTGTTCACCGTCGTCTATGTTGTGGGTAAATCCAGCGGGGATACCTTTATTTACAATATTTGTAAAGCTAGGGTGACTTTGAGAGAAGTGTGAGGTTAGGACGTCCGTAAACCGGTTTAAACCCCCAGTGGTGTTTTTGCTGCTGACCGTGCCAAGGCGGTACTCTCTTTGTCACCCTTCCTTTTGTTTGCCTTGCGTCTTTGTGCTTGTGGTTTGTTCATGTTGTGGAACGTTTGTTCCTGGTTCTTGTGTGTCTTTTGGTGTTTTCTGTGTTCATTTCGTGTGTGTGTGTGTGTGTGCGTTTGGGTGTGTGGTTGTGTGTGTGTGTGTGTCATGCTGTCTATCGGTGTTTTGGTGGTGGTTGCGTCTTGCATGTGGCTTTGCCTGCTTGACTTTACTACTTTTCCATTGACAACTAAATATTCAGTATGTTGTAGTACTATAGGATCATATCTCTTTTTAATGGTTTTTCTACATAGTTGATGAACAAGTGAGAAAATTGATATGTCCAATAATTTTACGACGTTTGTAAATCATATCACCATAAAATTCAGGATGTGAAATACCGTGTCGCAGAAGCGCATTGAGATTACATTGGTACTTGCCAATTAGCGAGAGATTTTGATAGTAAAATTTAGAATTGTTTCTTAGTTTATGGTATCTATATCCTTGCTTAAGCAGCTTTTTTTCAGTTAAAATGAGATTTCCACTGTTAAAATCGTCAATAGATAAACAAGCTCTACCAAAACGAATAAGTTGAGATATACAAAATGGGACACGGGGAACATCTCCGTCAAGATGAGGGAAATTTACAATATTACAATCAAAATCATCTCTTTTGTCATTGTATTTCATTCCATTACAATTTCATTGTAAATGATTCCATTATCAAGTTAAACCCTTTACCCAATAGCCAAACCTCCGAACCCTTATCTTACACCGATATAGGTAAGTCTTATCCGATAATCAATAACCAATATCCATGTGGTAAGAGTAACACACTCTCACAAGTACAGGTTATTGGAAATATTGGTGTGCGGAAAAAATGCCACTGGAAAAAATGCCTCCTGAAGAAAGCCACTGGTAAAAATGCCACCCTGATTTGGAAAAAATGCCACAGGAAAATATGCCACTGAAAAAAATGCCACCTTTTTTTTATTTATGTTTTATCTTTTTTTTCTAAAAAAACCCCTTGATTTTATAATACAGACAGTCATCCTGTGTTAGGCAGCTACTGTCCATTAGCAATTTTTGCCTTCTGAACGGTTTTTGCTAATATTGTATAGTATATTGTGTTAGGCAGCTACTTGTCATTAGCATTTTAGCCGCATTACCATTATTATTATAGTGTAAATAAAAAGTTTTTAGGGAATTAAATTATCTTTTTGATGGTGTATTTTTCATGCAATTTGAAGTATGTATAAGCACAATACACGGGGATAAAACGAGGCAAGTCAATATATTTTCAGAACATTATTATAATTGACCTTAAAATCTCAGCTACATATGTTCGGAACAGTAACCTATCGCCTGCTATTCAAAATAAAATGTCATTTCCAAACAGGCTTGATCCAGATCAGGCGCTGAGTAAATAATTCCTATATTCATTCAGCTCGGACCCAGATCATACAGCGAGTAACTCAGCGCCGGTTCGGGATCCACGCTTGGATCGATATCAGACGCTTAGAGACTCATTTCAGCCATTAAGGTTAGATCCAGATCAGAATCTAGTAGTTAAAGTAAGGAAAAGAGTATCTCTGTCTGATCTGGATCTAGATCCAAACATTGATTTAGATCAGATACTGAGTAACTCGGCACCAGACCTGGGTCCAAAAGTTATCTAAATTAGATTCTGGGTAACTGTGTGTCTGATCTGAATCCAATTATAGATCCAGATTAGATGTTGGGTTTTCCGGTGCGTGATCTGGATCTAAAGTATTGAACCCTTCCAGGTTAGGGCCTGGCTCCAAAACGAATGCCGCCACCTGAAAAAAAATAATCGGAAGACAAATTTCATCTGCATGTTCACTGAACAAAATGAATAAAACTGTTTCTCTATCATGAAATTCCGACACATATAAATTATGCTATTTATTGTTCTTTGAAACATTTTCGGTTTTTATAATGCATTTGAGCCGGGCACAAGGAAAATGGAAAATGTGTTGCATTTCAAAAAGTGTAGACTCAGATCAGCTGCATCTCACACGCAGCATCTACTTGACACTGTTTGAAAATCACCAGAATATGCATTATTTATTCATGTGGCCCAGCAAACAGTTTAGATCCTAATCAGACCCCGCGTGGGAAAAGCGGCTGCTGATCTGGGACTACACTGTTTACAATCTCCCAACCCACTTTACCTGATATCTGTCTCATTTACATTTATTATGCATTAATCGAAATTTAGAATAGTTCCTGATCTGAGTCTACACAAATTCAGTTTTTTTGCATTATGGTATATTTATTAAATTAATTTTGATGTAGATGAGACGTCACGTAGCTTGTCATTTCAATCCAGATCTAAACTGAATGGCGCTTATGAACGAATTGTTCGTTTTATATCAATTCAGACAGTTTGGATCTCGATAAAAATATCGGCCTCCACACGAGATCCTAACTGTTTGACATTTATGAATGAATTCCCATACATGATTCGTTTGAATGGTTAAATTGGTTGATTAGCTAAGTTATTTGATTGATATTGCTATCTACCCTCTAATCGGATTATTCTTACGAAAGTTTTATTGCCCTATTTCCGCCGGTGTGTTTTGAGGTTGACAATGGGTTCCCCATGTGTTATTTTAGCCCCAAGGCAAGTCGCGCGTTATTTATTGAGTTCCGAATTCTTTAGGATAAATTGTAGGAATCAGAGTATCAAAGAAAGGGTTGTCTAAGTTAAAAATATCATCCAAATATCGAGAGGTTTCAAATCATCTTGTGATTGTGGATTCAAACGTAACATGGAATCTCTCTCATAGCAGTACAAAAACAAACCTGCGAAAAGTCGTGCACAATGCGTACCCACAAGAATACCAATTACCTGACGGTACGACTTTAACTGGTACTGTGGCAGTGAAGTATGCCGCTGACTGCTTTTCATTTTACTCTTTCATAGCTAATGGTGATCCTGAAGTACTATATGAAACACTGTGCAAGCACAGATCGCAGTCTAAGGTTGACGACACTCAAAGGCGACAACGTACAACGGCTGATAACTCTAGGACTGTCAAGTGTGAAATGGCGGGAATGAGATCGGAAAATGATATATTACGGCGGATTGTTTCTTATTTGTGTCAAATGCGCAAACAGGATATAGAGACAATTGAATATCTAATGAGAGAGGTCAAGGCAGAGTGTACGTGTTCCTCAAATGCATTCTCTAGCCAGGCGGGCGGTCCCCAGCAGACAATGAGTTGTGCTAAAGCGGCACAAAATAATGTTTCGAATAATCCCGTGGAAAGCCAATCCCCACCATGTACTCAGTCTGCGGCTAAACCGTTGCATCTGAGGACCTGCATATCAGAACAACGGAATGAGGGAACTTCTCCAAATCGTTCGGTGCGCGAAAACACTAATGTGCCCACCGCTTCCGGTGCTGACCAAGACTCGTTATATAGAAAGGATTGTAAAAGTGATTCAAATGACATGCTATCTTCAGCAATAACCACTTCTATGACGGAAGAGTTTAGTGCTGAAACTAACATGTCAGAAAAGGGCCCTAGGTCCGTTCGGAGAAACGGAAGTACGCAAATTGGAAATCGTACGGATCGTACAACTCGTACTACCGAGTGTAGGTCAAGTGTGACGACAAACACTACAGCCAGGAAAGTAAATAATGTTCAACAGCAGAACTCCCCAGGAGATGTGATCTTACAATCTAGTGGTAGTACTTGACGTATGGCGTCACGTAGTAATCCACGACCAGAGAGGAAAATAGGAGGGCACATAACTAGAACAATTCCTAGTGATCAAACGTCACTAGGATATGATAGCTCAGATCGGGACAGAGGGAATGATAATCGGCAGGGTGGTTACAATCAACGCAACGAAACTACCGGCGGCGAAGAGCCTATATTTAAGAGCATTGGTTCTAAACGCACTACCAGATACTATGTTGTTGGAATAGACCCAAGTTCGAATCGTGCAGGCTTGGAATTGTTCTTGAAAGAGAACGGTATTAAGCCTGTAGGTATTCGAATGATTCAGACCTATAATGGCAATCTAGCAGCAAAGGTGACTATTGAGAGAAATCAAAGCTACATTGTTGAAAATAAATCGTACTGGCCAAGAAAGGTTTATTGCAGAAAGTGGTATGGGTTAAAATCATTGGAATTCCCTCTTCTAAAAACCGAAAGACACTGATAATGTGCACTTAGTTAAATAAGTATATATGCTGTTTGTTTGGTTGTCATGGTTACTCATCCTTGCAATCTTCTCACGTGGAATGTTAGACGCATCATGCCGAGCGCCGGAAACTTAAGCAAACTCTTAGATCGGTACGACATTGATATTGCCTTTATTTCCGAGCACAAGTTTAAGGACGATTTCAACAGTTTGTTTCCTTCCAAGATTTTTTTTAAATTGTGTATATGTTGTTGCTCCAAGTATGCTGAATTCAAATAAAAATCGAAAAAGGGGGTTACATCTACATACTTTATTTTTGAGTAATTAGCATAAAATCAACATAAGGGTGTTTCCTGTCTTTTACATATGCGACAGTACAAAAAATATGACATCAGTGATATAAATCTCTACAAAACTCAAGAGGACCATGATGACCTTGATATTGCTCACCGGTCAATTAGAGGAGGAGATTTTCAAATGTTTCACTAAATGTTTCTATAGAAACTGGTCACCCCTGGGGCGGGTCAATTTTTGCCCCCCTTTTGGCCTAATTTATATAACTTGTGTAGAGGACCTGAACATGATGCTGTGTGCCAAATATGAAAGCTGAGAACCTTCCAGTTTCAGAGGAGAAGATTTTCAACGCTTTATTATAATTATGTTTCTATAGAAAACAAGGCACCCCTGGAGTGGGCCAATTTTTACCCCAGGGGAATAATTTGTATATTCTTTGTTAAGAACCTATAGATGATGCTATGTATCAAAAATGAAAGCTGAGAACCCTGTAGATTCAGAAGAGACGATTTTGAAAGGTTCAAATTATTGACTACCGACGACGGAACACGCACGCCGACGGACGACGGACATCAGCCGATCACATTGAGACATGCTTAAATGTTTATAAATGCTGGCCGAAATCAGTCGTCCGATATTTGCGTTATCCAGAATACCGGTACGCGGGTTTCCTTTGTAGAGAGTATTCTGCGCAAAAGGCTGCGCAGAACTTACTTATTATCGAAATTTACCTCTCATTAGTAAATATAATTGCAATCTACGGACGTTACTGCGACAAGGCATTTCTCAACCAGAATTGTATGGGGATGTTATCTACAAACTTAGGAAAATTCGGGGTCATATCCATTTTCATGATTTGTTTATAAAACGCATTAAAAAATTTAAAAAGAAAGATTATGATCCTATTATATTGCAACACACTGCATGTTTGGTTATCGACCCTTTTACAGTCGGTAGCTACGCTTCCCTCTTTGCTTGCGCGATGACAGGCCGAGGGTAGTACTCTATGATGGTATACTCTTAAACTTGGATACAGGAGGAGCTTACCAGACTCATGTATTATTTTTCCCTGTCGTGCCCTTAACGGCTTACTTGCAGGTGCTCTGACAAAGTCATTGAGTACATATTTGACGGATTGTCACAGTTATTATGCTATGTTTTACATGTTGTCCTGTGTTCACCGTCGTCTATGTTGTGGGTAAGTCCAGCGGGGATACCTTTATTTACAATATTTGTAAAGCTAGGGTGACTTTGAGAGAAGTGTGAGGTTAGGACGTCCGTAAACCGGTTTAAACCCCCAGTTGTGTTTTTGCTGCTGACCGTGCCAAGGCGGTACTCTCTTTGTCACCCTTCCTTTTGTTTGCATTGCGTCTTTGTGCTTGTGGTTTGTTTATGTTGTGTAACGTTTGTCCCTGGTTCTTGTGTGTCTTTTGGTGTTTTCTGTGTTCATTTTGTGTGTGTGTGTGTGCGTGTGCGTTTGGGTGTGTGGTTGTGTGTGTGTGTGTCATGCTGTCTATCGGTGTTTTGGTGGTGGTTGCGTCTTGCATGTGGCTTTGCCTGCTTGACTTTACTACTTTTCCATTTACTACCGAAATCGTTTTTAAGCCAGAACACACACAGTTCCTTAGCTCTTCACATGCTAACTATGAGGGAATGGGTTAATCGTTGTAAACCAGATGTTCAATTTAGTATAGTATAGAGACAGGTGTCAGCTTTATGTAGGGTTAAAGTCATGCAGCACAAAGCTCCTCTACGAACTTGCTGCGTGAGTTTCATCCTACACCAGGAAGTCGTTTGTCTAAAGGTGTATAAATTCTTCTCTGTTAAACTTTCGGTTTAGATGGGTTTTACTGTATTGCCGAGAAGAGGAGTGTGACACAGGAATGTGTGTCATTCTAATGCATCAACACGCAAACAAATGCCATCGATATGGTCTGTGCTGGAGGCTTATTCTAATTCAAAATATTGATTTTCTTTAAAGATCTACGCTGCACAATTATATGCAAATGTTGCGTTTTAAACTAACTGCAGGTTCCATGCTTATAAAACTTTTTAGTTGAGTCTGAGTTCGTTATTGGGTCGCCGTGAACGGCGAGCCTTTATTTTTATTTTGTTTTGGAAAAGTCTATGGGAGGAGAAGTCATTGACTGAGTACAAAGATCAATGATTTGTGTCTGAAATACAACAATATCAAAGGTTCCTTTTTTCATGACCCTTTTCTTTGTCTTTTAGTTATTAGATTTTATAATATACAAGAAGCATTATTAAAGTAATACAAGACTATCGCAAAAGCAATGAAATCAGCGGGCACACAAAATTTACTAGTCCCTTCAAACTAATTATTGGACAGCAACAATGTGTGATGCGGGGTATTGGTGTATGTTGGTTGACAATACCAGGGTATTAAAAATAAATTCTGAAAGGGGGTGACCCCCCCCCCCCCCCCGAGAGCACAAATTACAGCACAAAATCAGAAAATTGCAGACTCGGTTTTATTGAGTATGTTCATGAACAGTAATTGAAAGTGCAACACTGCTCACGCCCCCTAGCACCGGCTTAAGCGGTATTCAATTTTCAGAACAAAAAGTACTGAAATTCATGATCTCGAAGGATCAGAAGGTATAACAACACTGAGAATGAAGTACGGGGCGACGTTTTACGGCCGCCACACCAGCGCTTAACACCTGCTGCTGTGAAGATTATAAATTCTGAAAGGGGGTGACCCCCAAGAGCACAAATTACAACACAAAAAGAGAAAATTGCAGACTCGGTTTTATTGAGTCTGTTCATGAACAGTAATTGAAAGTGCAACACTGCTCACGCCCCCTAGCACCGGCTTAAGCGGTATTCAAGTTTCAGAACAAAAAGTACTGAAATTCATGATCTCGAAGGATCAGAAGGTATAACAACACTGAGAATGAAGTACGGGGCGACGTTTTACGGCCGCCACACCAGCACTTAACACCTGCTGTTGTGAAGATTATAAATTCTGAAAGGGGGTGACCCCTCGAGAGCACAAATTACAACACAAAAAGAGAAAATTGCAAACTCGGTTTTATTGAGTCTGTTCATGAACAGTAATTGAAAGTGCAACACTGCTCACGCCCCCTAGCACCGGCTTAAAATTCAAATTTCAGAACAAAAAGTACTGAAATTCATGATCTCGAAGGATCAGAAGGTATAACAACACTGAGAATGAAGTACGGGACGACGTTTTACGGCCGCCACACCAGCACTTAACACCTGCTGTTGTGAAGATTATAAATTCTGAAAGGGGGTGACCCCCCGAGAGCACAAATTACAACACAAAAAGAGAAAATTGCAGACTCGGTTTTATTGAGTCTGTTCATGAACAGTAATTGAAAGTGCAACACTGCTCACGCCCCCAAGCACAGGCTTAAGCGGTATTCAATTTTCAGAACAAAAAGTACTGAAATTCATGACCCTAATTATTATTTGTTGTTATCTTTCAACCATATTTAGAAACAAATCATGTACATATTTATAGAATGTACATTATGACGAAAAATCTGTCAATATGCAGTATTATTTCGTACCGGTGCGTTGTAGACATACAGCCAGTCTATGCTGCAATACACATCGATTACTGATAAATCAGCGGAGGAAATTAACTAGCGTAGTGGGTAAGTGCGTTCGGTTGTGTGATTGAATGCACTTTTGATTGATTCGGCGTGGGTTCGAATCCACCTTTAGCCACATTATTATTACTATTTTCCTTGTTACTCAGGGAGCCAATAGTGCCTACCGTGCAGCCCTAGACTCTTTTTATTGGGTACCAAAATATTCAGAAAAGTGTCCTGAATATTTTAGGCTATGTGTATTTTAATCGTTTCCATGGCAACTCACCAGTTTTCGTAATGATGAACCATACCTACAAATTCGCGCATATCACAGCCAGTTTTTGTCCTAAAACTATAAAACTGGTACCAAATGGAAGATAAGACATTAAAAAAAGACATTGTGTTTTTATTTTTTAATTACCTTATTTGCATACTCATGAATATTAATGAGAACATTAAAAATAGTAAAAAAAATATATAGAAAAAACGTAAACCTTTCACTTTTATATCCTACAACTATCAGAAAATAACTTCAAATGCAGTTTAACATGTTGACGAAGCCCCCAGAAAACACAATATCCAATTTGAGGACCATAGCGTTAATTTTAAGCACCATTTTCACCGTTTCCATGGCAAAACCCTAGTTTTCGTAATAATGGTCAGTACCTGCAAAATCGTCCATATCACAGTTAGTTTTTGTCCAAAACCTATAAAACTGGTACCAAATTGGAGATAGGATATTGTGCTTTTATTTCCAGTTTTTTATTACCTTATTTGCATACCCATGAATATTAATGAGAACATTAAAAATAGTAAAAACAATAAAGAAATAACGTAAATTAAATAAACTATTCACTTTTTATCCTACAAATATCAGAAAACAATTCCAAATGCAGTTTAACCTATTGACAAAATCCTCAGAAAACACTATCAAATTTGAGGACCAAACATTTAACTCGAAGTAAATTTTTAACTGTTTCCATAGTAACCATTCATTTCACTCTGTTCACACATTTTTGTTTGTCGACACCTACCTGCGAAAATCTTCCATATCAATGGAAGTTTTTGTGCTAACTGTATAAAACTGGTACCGAATTGTGCTTTAGTTTAAAGGCTAAACTTAGGCAGTACCTTATTTGCATACATATGAATATTAATGAGAATAATAAAAAAATAACAAAAAAATACAGAAATAATGTAAACCTCTCAATTTGTATCCTACCAATATCAGAAAACAACTTCAAATGTAGTTTAAATTGATGAAAAAATACTCAAAAAGCTAAGTATCTAAATTGATACCCAACAATGAACTGTAAGTAACATTGTAAAACGGTTTCAATGGTAACCGATCCTTTTACAAATTTTGGAAAGTTGACATCTACCTGTAATACTCCGCTAGATCTCAATTATTTTTGATGAATCATGAAATCAATTGTTACACACATAGTTATGAGGCATTGCTTTAATAGTAAATATTACTTTTTCTGATATAAACTAATTTCCATATGTATGAATATTTATGAGAACAGTAATAGATGTTGAAAGTTTCGACTAATACCAGTCTTTCTCTTATAAAGCAAACAAAAATGCAAAATTGTTAGCTAAAGTTTACTATGATCACTGAATATCACCAAGATTGTTAGATAAATAAATTTGGAACATATTATATAGCACTGATGGTCATATATCTATTTCCTAGGCAACCATTCTAACCTTATTGTTCATATTACAGAGTGTCGATGTATATGTAGGACAATAACCAATGTCATCCATTGTTACATGTGATGACAACCAAATTAATATTCAAATCGTTGTTCCGAAATACAATCGGAGTCATCCGGAACATGGCCGAAGATGCCTACGGATTTCCGTACAAAATCCCCGTTTCTGAAAAGGAGGTTCATTTTACGGATTTAACAGTATTCGGATCGCGATAATATTTAGCTGAGCAAATAAATACGGAAATAAACGTCGAAAAATGGTTGTAACCATATTTTTCATTATATGTATACGTGTACAACTTGCTTATGGCGTATCATAGATCTGATTCTAAATATTCTGCCTGAGCCAAAATGTCCTGTGCTCATATGCCATTATAAAAAATAATCTAATTAATATTTACGACGTCATTATTTCTTTCACCCCCTCTCAGAATTTATAATCTTCACAACAGCAGGTGTTAAGTGCTTGTGTGGCGGCCGTAAAACGTCGCCCCGTACTTCATTCTCAGTGTTGTTATACCTTCTGATCCTTCGAGATCATGAATTTCAGTACTTCTTGTTCTGAAAATTGAATACCGCTTAAGCCGGTGCTAGGGGGCGTGAGCAGTGTTGCACTTTCAATTACTGTTTATGAACAGACTCAATAAAACCGAGTCTGCAATTTTCTCTTTTTGTGTTGTAATTTTTGCCTTCGAGAATCACCCCCTTTCAGAATTTACATGCATATACAAGTAAATGGTTAATATTCATGCAGGACTTAGAGGTCATGGGTATTTCTTAGATAGCTTTTACTTATGGTATATGAAGATAAAAAGTTTAGCCATGGCAGAAATTGTAGAATCAGATTAAGTATCATTTTATAAGCAAACAGAGCAGACTCTGGTAAGACAGTTCCTGCAGAAATCGTCTGATCATGGTCTACTCCGTTTGCAAAGCCTTTAAAAGGTGTAAATATGGAGTAAAATGTTTAGCTCACGTGTTCTATTGCAATGGTCCGAGTGATGATTGGGTTGACAGCGCTCGTGGAAAGCGTGTTCGAGGTTTAGGTAAATTATGTTTCTTTTTAGAGTCTACAATGTTTGAGATTCAGATATATTGGTGGCTTAACGCTTTCCCTGTTCCTATGTTTATTACAAAATCAATACATTCTGAATATTCATGGACAAAATAGTTTAAAAGAAATATGAAAAGTGAAATATTGTAATTATTTTAAAAACTATACAAATAATTCTATGACATTCCATTAGCAAACAGAGCAAACCCTGATCAGACGGCTCGTATAGGAACCGTTATAGCTGGGTGTACTCTGTTTGCAAATGCGTGAAAAACACGCTTATAAATATCAGCGAAAGGGTAATGCAGGTCAACAGTAATATAGAAAGCTCCTATATATACATTTGACCTGTATTAATACTCAGGGAGCCAATAGTCCTACCATGCACCCCTAAACTTTTTATCATGGGTACCAAAATGTTCAGAAAAGTATCCTGAATCAGAATCGCGAATGTACTCAAATTTAAATTATTTTAGACTAAAACATTGCTAAGCAACATACCAAACGCGTGAAAGCTGCGTATTTTTCAGTGATTATTCGAATATTTTCTTGCGCTATACTTCTTTTCAGGAAATAAACAAATGGTTTATGTAATTTATGCATTTTGAAAACACGTTGCACGGAGAGACTATCACTTTAATGGAGATAACTCGGTACTCCTTGTGTAATTCTATTAACACGATTTACCTATTTGTAAACTTTTTTCTCATCTGACGGCGAATTCGAGATAACCTGTGCAAATAGGTTTCTTCTATCCAGAATAAATTCTGGGTACAACTATCAGAATCCAAACTGTGTGACTGACCACTGTTTTGAAACATATTGTAAATATACATGAGTAAATCCACTTAAGGACTTTACAGCAGTTGAAAACAATGGCGACACTCCCATTTAACCATTTACGTCACAGGTACAGGTTGGTTATGTTTAACTTTTCCTTCATGTACTGATTTTGCTCAGGATTAAATTGATTGTGTCTGGCATTACTGTTAGTCAGTCTTAAATGGAAAAGTAGTAAAGTCAAGCAGGCAAAGTCACATACAAGACGCAACCACCACCAAAATACCGATAGACAGCATGACACACATACACACACAACCACACACCCAAACGCACACTCACACACGAGATGAACACAGAAAACACCAACAGACACACCAGAACCAAAGACAAACATTTCACACATTAATAAAATCACGAGCTCAAAGACTCAAGGCAAACAAAAGGAAGGGTGACAAAGAGAGTACCACCTTGGCACGGTCAGTAGCAAAAACACCACTGGGGGTTTAAACCGGTTTACGGACGTCCTAGCCTCACACTTCTCTCAAAGTCTCCCTAGATTTACAAATAGTGTAAATAAAGGTATTCCCGCTGGACTTACGCACAACAAATACGACGGTGAACACATGAAAACATGTAAAACATAGCATAACTCTGACAATCTAGTCAAATATGTACTCAATGACTTTGCTGAAGTCAGAGCACCTGCAGGTAAGCCGTTAAGGGCACGAAATGGAAAAGGTAATACACGCGTTAATACATTAAGGCGCATCTTTTTTATGTGACATGGGTTATGTGTGTTTATTTGTAACAACTAGGTACATGGTTGTAGAAGTTGAATAAATATATGTTCTCTTCTGTTCTGATTAAATAGTGTCTGAAATTACAAAAACAGACATGTGTGCAGTGTCATTTTAAAAGTATTCACGATACATAGATATGCATGGAGTTAAAGGGAGAGAACTCGACCCTTTTGATGTAAGTCGGTTAGTATCAATTATATTTGTCACAATTGCCTTAAGATAATAAGGAATCCATGTTCCGGAATTCTTTTTTAAAGACAACGAAAACCATTTGAGTTATGTTACTCGATTATTATATTATCATACGTATAGCCTAAAAAACCACGTATATATGCACAATGCTGGCCAACATATATCACATTTCTCTAAAACAGTCTTCTGTCTTTGCTTAATCAAATCCTTCTGAGACACACCATTAATGACAGTTTAAAATCGCCGATACTATACAATGTAATTGTCACCCAATAGTCACAGTAAAATCACGCCTCAAAATAACACATGCAATTGCCTTCAGTCACCAGAATATCATAAGAAAAGCTACACAAACGGTGTATCTGTTAGACCTCTCAAGTTGAATCTTCAACTAACAATAGCCTCACAAACGTATAGTCTAATCACACATGTAATGTGCTGAACAGTCACACAGACGTACGTCTAACCGCACAAGTAATTTTGCTTTTGGAAAGCCACATAGGCGTCTAACTATACAGGTAACACATTGTACAAGGATAGCTACACAGACGTTTTATCTTACTATACAGGTAACAAGTTGAAATATGATAGCCACACAGGCGTATAGTTTATCCACACAGGTTACATACTCGACTTTACATCAATGAAGGTCAGCCACCCCATGTTGCGTTACAGTCTATTACGATATATATCCAACAACATAATAAAAGGTTAAAACAATCTCCACATATCAGGCATATTTACATCCACTTCTTTGGAATATAGAAATAGTCAATACATCTCAAATTCTATTCTCTCTTAGGTACAGGTTCGATGTGGCACAAAGGTATGCAGGGTTCATACTTCACATGGCCAGCTTGAGCCACCATAATAGCCACCTAAAAGGAAAATAAAGGAGACTAACTAACTACAAAATGCATTAAATAAACCCTTAAATCCGCCATCGGAACAGGACAGTGTCTAGTTACACTATATGTCCACTCCACCCAGATCAACAATATGTGCTCGGCTCGACCACTGGTCAAGCAAGTTACCTGTCCAGTGCACGCTTATAACTACCAAAGTAATGAAGGTACTGACCATATGTGTGACAATCTTTGCTAACGACGAATGTGTGATTTCATACGCTAAACGGTTTTGGATCAGAATCCAAATACATCTATCAGAAACACAAATGTATGCCAGTCTGATCATTGATTTGTTGGCAGCCGGGCGGTGTTGGAGAAAAGAAAAACAATCCATTTTAAGAGTTTTCAGACACAAATTACTTAGACTGCAGAGATTTCGCGGTTACCTGTCAGTCAGGACACAGGTGATACAAAATTAGCCGTATTCGGTTGACCCTGTATCATTAGCCGTATTCGACTGGACCTGTATCAGTAAGCAACCAAAACAGTTCCCAGTCGAATATAATACACGTTGAGCAACGAAAACAAATCATGCAACGCGGGTTGAGGTTATTGAGTTACGCAAGGTAAAGTTACTCCGTAAACTATAATTTGATTAGTTGAATTTAAGAGATGGGAGAAGTTTATGTGACGGAATAGCAAGAAAAAACCTAGTCGAATACGGCTATTAAGCAACGAAAACAATTCCCAGTCAAATACAATACACGTTAAGCAACGAAAAGAAATTATTCAACGTGGGTTGAAAACCGTTAAGATTGTTGAGTAACGGAAGGTAAAGTTAATCCATAAACTATGATTTGATTGGTTGAATTCAAGAGGTGGGATAGGTTCATATTACTGGAATGGCAAGATAACGCCTAGTCGAATACGGGTGAGTTACATGACGCATGACTAGAGTCAAACATTCTGAGACTCCCTTTATCAATTTATTTCACACAGTAAAACCTGTCTTGAGATGACATTAAAGGCGATGTAACTACAGTATATTGGCGATATTTCGAGCACCGTCGGGAATCAGCAAATGCTCGAAAGAACCGATCTCTAGCATTTTGTGTCATTTCCAAGAGCATTGTTTGACGACAAGAGGAAGCATATTTCTTCACAGTAATTTTTTTTTAACATTATCATAAATTTCAATGCGTATATAATTCATCGATTCTTTCCTTATATAAGTGATAACAGAAAACACCATTTACATCGGCGACCGAAGTTTTGAACAGTATAATTTGTATGGGTCCGTTCAACGGACCCTTCACAATAAACTCAAAACTTGTTTCAAACCATTTAGACATATCCCCGGAACAGTCGTGGCATATAGCGTTATGTCGTTTATTTTGCATATTTTCCATTTGTCGACATTAATTTAGTTGTTGGTGTTGAGTTGGTGCACAAACAAACATTTTCGTTTCGTTCCCGTGCTGTTTCGTAGTAAGGAAAATCAGGGCGAGTGACCAAATTAATTAATAATCGGAACACTCGGCTGTTTTCGTCTGACATAGTTATTCTCGTTCATCTCTCGTAGCAAGAGTCTGCATGAACGAGACTGTCTAAAACTAACAAAAATATTGCGAATTTCAAAGCACTACACGAAAAGCACTGCACTATTTCTAAATTTAAAGCAGAAAGACGTTATATGGCACCCTTTCAGCGGTACCGAAAAATCACAAAAACGTTTGCGAACGTATGCAAATTATGATTGTGACTCTTTGTTAATTAAGGATTCTTTGTTTATTAAGACTTCAGTCTACTAAATTCTCATCATTATTTATACCAAAGTAAAGTCTGCATTCAATGAATGTGTTATTCACACATTTGGAAGATCTAATGTCCCATAGACGGATCTGACTCGGAACACCTCGGCTATTTCTATCGAAATAAGAACTCTGACGGAATACGGCGAGTAGTTACGATTGAGACGGATCTTTCAAAAGGTCGCGACAACGTATCGAGAAGGTGTGAATAATTACCTCGGAGGTGGGAAAACACCGTGCTCGAATTAAACAATCAATAAAGGGAACCAGAATGATCCGCGGGACCAGCACACATGCTCGAATTTTCGGATTATCGCTATTCGGTTTAATGCAGGTATTTTCAATTTGATTTGATAGAATTTGAGCCGGGACCTCAACATTCCCTCGGAATAAGCGGGTATCTCGGAAAAACGAGAGTCGAAATAACGCCGTTATACTGTATGGGTCTGTATTGTTGGTGGTAGCTGAATACAGGCCAACAATAATTCGGAAAACTCACATTAGAGTTTTCTGCATTACTTTTGCTCTGCATTAAGCAGTCATTCTCCTTTTAAACCCATTACATAATAGGTTATGTTTAGATCCAATATCTGTGAAAACATCTATCGAAAGGGAGCTATAACTAGAGAAGAGGATTTTTTCAGAATCGTTTAGTCCCAACCATTTTGAATAAATCTACTGAAAAGTGGCATTTACTAGAGACAAGGAAAATGTTGGAGTTTTGAAACCATTGTGATAAATAGAGCCTTTGCTCTATTTATCACAATGGTTTCACAAAGTGACTTTCACAGACGTATCAAAATGCGACAGTATGCAGGAACGAGTTAAGACCCCTATGTATAAGAAATGTAGGGTCGCTGAGGACAGGTTCTACTGTATATACGCTTTAAAACATTGCAAGCACAGTAGACTCGAATCTGACAGCCCTTGTAGGAGTAGTGGTCTGATCAGGGTCTGTCCTGTTTGCTTATTTAGATCCTATCCTTTGCAAATGCGACTTAATTAAACGCGAAAAGGGCTCAATCTTACTATTTGACGCATCTAAATTTATTTTTGGGCAGATCTGAATTTCCTCTGGGTGTGTCATTTTCCCTAGAAAGTCTAACAGCCCTTTGTTTTTTGAAGAAAGTGATATTTCTAAGTTCTATATTTATTCCAGATTTCAGTACCTACTGAATGTTCATGACAACAATAAATATAAAGAAATTCAGAAGGTGGAACATTGTAGCCATTTTAGAAACAGATCTATCAGACTCCATTAGCAAACAGAGCAGATCCTACGGGAGCCGTCTGATCTGGGTCTACTTTGTTTGCAGATACATGAACACATGTTTATATGAAGAAAAGGGTTAAACTATAATCTTATACGAGTTTTACTCATAGGCCTATTGCGTTCGATTCGCTGTTACGTTGGAGAAACTATTCATAAAATGTTATAGAGCATGGATTCTGGTGAGACATCGAGTTAATACGTATAGGCGTCTCATCAATGTTCAAGCTTTTGTCGTGATAAGTATGCGAAGGTGTTATTTGTTCTTTACCCGGTGAATATTCATGTCACAAATAATGACTGTATGAATGCCAAATAGCCAATTTGAACGTTTTTACTGGCTTATAAACAAGGGGACTGTAGAAAGAGTTCTAAATGATTCCATTAATCAATCGGCCCCGAAATGGCCGTCAGGTCTTGGTCTATCCCGGTTTCAAAGCGTTTATATGAGCTGATTCGGCTGACGTGTTTTCTATAAAAAGAATACAGTTGCTCCAGTTTTTAGCCGCAAGGGATACGGTTAAAACATATTTTCCATTACCTCTATATTCTGTTATCGCTCGTCATTTCCATTTAGTGCTCGCATTTTACATCAATTGGTAAGGCATTTGAACACTATTCCGACGTTTGTAGTGTGAAGTTAATATCCTTTTAATAGTTTTCTCAGAAAACAACAAACCAATAGTTGACCAACATACAAAGCAACACACGTATAAAGAGTGAGTGGGTGAGTTGAGTTTTACGTCCGACCAACAGTATTTCAGTTATTTGCAGACGGCACCCGCATGAGGCAAGTTATAGTGCTGCCTCACTGGCATACTCCTGCCGCAGGTACATGGCAAGGTCACCCACCCAGTCACATTTTCCTGACACCAGACCTACCAGTCCTAGAACTACACCTTTATTGTCGAGCGTAGACAAGGGAGCTACTAGTATCAACTTTTAACGCCTTTGGTCTGTCGCGGCCGGGGATCGAACCCACGACCTTCCGTAATGAAGGCGGACACTCTACCACTGAGCCACGTGGCTGGTCACACGTATAAAGTTCAAGGGCCATAACCTTATAATAAAATGACATAAAACAATCCGCAATATATGTGAACATCCATATTAAGGTATTATCATATAAAATATTGAAATAAAAATCATTTAAAATGAAAAAATTATGGCCTTCCTCATATTTGCATTATTTTTTTAAGCGCAAGGGCCATAATTCCGTAACGACAAACCAAATGATCCTCAGAATCGACTGAGCTTCAGGTGCATTGATGCATTGAAATTGTTTAAAGTTTCATTTATATCCGTCAAATAGATTTCCGAGAAAACAACGGCCAAGTAAATTATTGACGGACGAACGGACGGACAAATAGACGAACATGCGAACAGAACAGACGGACGGACAAGGCCACGCCGATATACGACCGCATGTGTTAGATGGGCGTATAAAATGGGCAGTACATGATCATTGAGTACTATAAAAATGTATCTACGGGTGTTGAACCAATGCCATCGCACTTACAAGTCAAATACACTACATATAACCACTACGCTAACAGTTAATTTTAACACGTAAGCGTAATCATATAATTATTATTGCTTTTGTTTTGCAATGTTTGTCACAGAGTATTAAGGACAATCCCGATAAGCACACCGAACGTTAATTTAGTCTCATGTCAAATTGGGAGAGTAATACATTCATACCAAGGTCGTTCAATTTATAAATAAAGCCTAGAAAGAGCAATATTAAATATGGAACATGTTATTGTTCTTGTATGTTTGGTTTTCTCACACCATATTTGACGGAAGTCAAGGTAAAACTTATGCAATAGGAACAACATTTGGTGCAATGTTTATTAGATATAAAATAAAATACAAATCCCTGACTAATTGTCCGTTTCTCGAGAATGAGATATTCACTTAAAGTACACATTATTATAAGCAAGGTAGACCCAGATAACTCGCCTCGTTTACAGTCAACGACTCTTGACACTACTCATGGGTTTACTCAGTTTGATTTCAAGAATTACTTTGGAGTGTAAAACTTATGATGATGATAATTATGATGATGATGATGATGATGATGATGATGTTGATGATGATGATGATAATGAAACTAATGATTATACTATTTCTTCTACTATTTCTTCTACTACTTGTACTACTACTACTACTACTACTACTTCTACTACGACTACTACTACTACAACTACTGCTACAACTACTAATGCTACTACTACTACTACTACTACTACTTGTACTACTACTACTACTGCTACCGGCATTGGCAAATAGTGTAGACCCAGATTCTAGGTCTCCTGGCGGATTTCTCTCATTACTGTCTTCACTTTTCCTTTTGGAAAAAAGGTCTTTATCTAGCAACAGATCACGTGATCATGACTCACTACAGAGAGTATAAATACAGGCGTACGCAGTTTATAAGCGACTGTAGAGCTGTACGCGAAACAATCTCTAACGTACGTCGTGATTTATTCTTTATGTTTGTTTGTGGGTTTTTTTAAAAAATTATTACATGGCACCCTATATAATAGTTAGCTTCGTGTGCTAATTATAAACTACATAATACAACCCACAAAATACAAACTACATAATACAAACTACATACTGTGAACCCTCGTTATACCGGCATTCGTTACATTGGCAATATGAATTGAAACAAAAATACCGTTAAGTCTTTGAAACAACCACTGAATAAATAGGTTCAATGCCAACAGGTGATTGCTTAATGCAGAACACAAGAATGTGTTCTGCCTAAAGCCATTACCTGTTGGTTCTAGTTTAAAACTAGCCAAATGGTTCCTTTCATAGTTAAACTCATTATAACGGCAACCTCTTCATACAGGCATCATGTCTGGAAACAAACACCTCCGTTGTAATGAGGATTCACTGTAATACAAACTACAACCTACATGATACAAACTACATAATACAAACTACATATTACAAACTATATAATACAAACCACATAATACAAACTATATAATACAAATTACGTTTCTCGGCGTCTTATCAATATCCAATTTGGTTGCCACATGATTAAACAATCATCAGTAATGTATCACAAGGTTGACCGAATCAAACTTTAGCATATCCACATTTTAGAAGCCATTATGTTTTAACCCTTTCCCTGTTCTATATTCATTACAAATAGCAGTGCCTACTGAATATTTATAGCTAAAATATTTATGATGAATTATGGAAGGTGAAATATTGTAACCCTTTTGGAAAGTAAAGGAACATATTTTTCAAACTCATTTAGCAAACAGAGCAGACCCTGATCAGACGGATTCTTTAGGGGCCGTGCTACTGGTACTATTCAGTTTGAAAATGCGTGAATATGGAAAAATATTCAAACAGGGAGAGCCACACACGAAATGACACCACAAGAGACACACAAAGACAAAACAAACATACAATAGGAGGAAGATGGAAGTACCGCCTTGGAACGGTCAGTGACAAAAGTCACCGGGGGTTTAAAGCGGTTTATGGGCGCCCAACCTCACCCTTATTCCATCCCCATCCTAAAAGACAAACAGTGTAAATAAACGTATCCCCTCTCCGACTAATCTACAACAACCGCGACAGCAAATACAGTGGTAAAGTGCATGTATAACAAAAAAAACCATTTAATTGAACATACTGTATCCACCTATCGCTAGTGTACTCAATGATTGAGCTGCAAACAGAGTAACTGTAGAAAAGTAATAAAGGGTACGACAAAAATGAAATAGTACAGATATCCGATGTTCTCCTTCCATTCCTGGATTTAAGACGAAACAAATTAAACAGTAAGCATATTAAACAACAAAAGTAATCGTAGGCTGAAAGCAGGAGTGCCGCCTTGGAACGGCCAGCAGACAAAACAAGGGCTACTGGGGGACTTAAACCTGGTTTACGGGTACCCAACCTCGTCCTTATCCCACTTTCACCAAAGTCAAAATGTAAATAAAATCCGCCTCCAGACATCTCCACAACATGCATAACGATGTCTGCCAAAATGAAAATGATTTGAAAATAAACGTTAGAGGTAAACAAGCGACGTCATCATGTAAATGACGTCATAATATAAAAGTACGGGAAAACTATTTGAAACAATTCTACACCGACATATAATAAAAGATAAATCGCAAGAAGATACAATTACTAGTGGCTATTAAGCATGCACAACTGTTTTGTTTGAAAAAGAATAAACTTGATATCGTAGACATGTACTCGATGACTATTCAGGTCAGAGCAGCTGTGGAGAAGTCATTTGGGGTACGACAGAACTGGCAAAATACAAATATCTAATTTCCTCCCTCCGTAAACGGGTTTAAGAGGGAATCTTCATAGAGTATTAAGCCTATTCTGTCGTCGCACAAGCAAAGAGGAAAGCATAATGACCAACTGTAAAGGGGTCGACCATCAAGCATGTAGTGTGCTGCAATATAGAGGGGTCATATCCCTTTTTAATGAATTGTTTTATACGTTTGACAAACAAAGTATCAAAATATGTGTGTCCAATAATTTTTCGAAGTTTGTAAATGACATCACCGTAAAATTCCGGATGTGAAATACCTAACTTTAGAAAAGTACGTAAATTACAATTGTATTTGCTGATGAGTAGAACATTACGGTGGTAAAAGTTTGAAAATGTTTTACGAAGTTTGTCATATCTGTAGCCCTGTTTTAGTAGTTTTTCAGTGATAATAAGGTTACGATTGTTAAAATCATCAACAGAGGAACAAGCTCTAGCAAAACGAATAAGCTGAGAAATGTATACACCGTAACATGTAGCTCGGAGAACATCCCCATCCAAATGAGGATAGTTAACTATTTTAAAATTGTTCCATTGTTTATGGATAAAATTAAATCTAAAAAGGCTGCAGATATGGCAGAACTATTTGCTTTATTAAGCTTGAGCTCCCTAGGGTAAATTGAGGTTATCATAGAATCAACGTATGGGTTATCAATATTACAAATGTCGTCTAAATAACGTGCTGTATTGTTAAAGGCATTGATGACATCCGCCTGTGAATCACTGTTAAGGTTAAGCATAAAATCCCGTTCATAACAAAACAAAAACAAGTCTGCAATTAAAGGAGCACAATTGGTTCCCATGGGAATACCAGTGACCTGGCTATAAATGGAAAAGTAGTAAAGTCAAGCAGGCAAAGCCACATGCAAGACGCAACCACCACCAAAACACCGATAGACAGTATGACACACACACAACCACACACCCAAACGCACACACACACACACACACACGAAATGAACACAAAAGAGACACAAGGACCAGGGACAAACGCTCCACAACATGAACAAACCACAAGCACAAAGACGCAAGGCAAACAAAAGGAATGGTGACAAAGAGAGTACCGCCTTGGCACGGTCAGCAGCAAAAACACCACTGGGGGTTTAAACCGGTTTACGGACGTCCTAACCTCGCACTTCTCTCAAAGTCACCCTAGCTTTACAAATATTGTAAATAAAGGTATCCCCACTGGACTTACCCACAACATAGACGACGGTGAACACAGGACAATATGTAAAACATAGCATAATAACATAGCATATAAACAGAATTACCAAAACGAACAAATGTATTGTCTAACAGAAACGTAATAACGTCACAAAGATCTAAAAATGTCCACGAGGTATATTTATTTGTAACGTCATTGGTAAAGAACGCAAGTCTAGAATTACAGGCAATACATGATACCTTTTCTCTGGCAAATATTATATCTATAAGATTAGTAAGTTTGATCTTAATTAGATCGTGTGGTAATGTGGTATAAAGTGTAGAAAAATCATAACTGCTTATAGTGTTAGCTTGGTGTGGCTTGGTTTTTAATTTAGTTAATACCTCATTGGATTTTTTTATAGACCAAAAAAGGTTAATTCCTGAATTCTCATAAGCTTTATCGCAGTAACGCTTGACATGTACTTTGACCGCTGTTAGACACGATGTAATTAGTTTGGATAGTGCAGTTGTTGTGCATGAGACAGAATTTGCTATGAAGCGTGATTTATATGGCGTTTTATGGAGTTTAGTTATCCAGTACATCGTCGGAAGTTTATGATGTGTGATTAATATATCAGCATTGAACTGTTAACATTTATTAGCATGTTCAGATATTATGTCGTTTTCAGACTTAGAGACCACAATATATGACTTTGTCTTAGTTCTTGTTCTAAAACATCCACATAATAAAGTCGTCAAACGATAATTACATTGTTTGACGCTTTATCAGCTGGGACAAACACGTATTTAGAGTGTTTATAAGATGAAAAAGATAAACAGCGGATATGATAATGTCACGTGAGTACAACAGCCTGTACGCCGATATACATGAAATCCCCCGTAAAGAGCGGCAAACGAGTAACAGTGTAGATCAACATCAAATGGGTTCTATGGAAACTATTCAATCAGGACATGCACTGTTTGTAATAACATCTTTTTTTGAAATGAAAAATTATGGTTTTGCTTGATTAGTATTTTAGAAAGGTGCGGGTGCAGTTTTATTATTCAGCAGGTTAAATGTTCAATTACTAACTGATATGTTCTATATATAGCGAATCACAAGTTGATAACTTATCACTATATACATGTAAAAATATATTCATATAGCAGTATTAAAAGTTAACGGAACGTGAAATATCGTGCAACTTTAATAGAAAATCTCAGGTAACCATTTTTTAATATGTGTATTTTATGTAATTCTCTGTCGGTCTAATTGAATTACCCATTGGGCGAATTTAAACATATTTGAATCATTCACTCCACATATACATTTTTACGCATTTGCAAACAGAATAGACCCAGATCAAACGGTTCTGAGCTATGAGCTATCTGACAACGGTCTGCTCTGATTGCTTTTGATATAAAATAAATCTGATTCTACAGTTTCTGTCACGTTAAAAATTGTTTGTTAATACATATATTTCCATTATAAAAATGAAAGTATATTAATAATGTACATACTAGTTATCATAATTTCTTGTTCGAATATTCATAGAGTAAAATGTTTATCCTATAGAGGTCGTCTGATCTGGGTATTCTCTATTTGCAAAGGCGTAAACAAGCTTATGCATAGAGAAAAGGGGGTAAATCCTTTCATTAATGGACAATTGTGCAGGAACTGATCATTCTATTTATATAAATTGCCTTAGTTTTAAAAGGAAAAAAATGAAAGGAGTTTGTGAGCTTAAAAATCAGATTACAATTCTATAAGTAAACAGAGCAGATCATGATTCTTCAGGAGCCATCTGATCTTGGTCAACTCTGTTGGTAAAGGCATTTATGTGAGGGAACATATTAACGAATTGGCAAACTGAGTAGACTCATTTCAGATGGGTCTTGTAGGGGCCGTCTCATTGGGTTCTACCTTGTTTGCTTATGATAGATAGATAGATAGATAGATAGATAGATAGATAGATAGATAGATAGATAGTTTATTAATGTGCCATATGTCAAAACGTACAGTAAAACAATATAACAGCAAATATCACGTTGACATCCAGCCGCTTTGCGACTTATATGACACTGAATAAAACATTATAAACATCTTAAAGTACAAGATAAAATATACACAAACTACTAACATAAGTCTTTCAAAAGCAGAAGGTACCACAAAACCTGCTTCTTCCTTTTTTTAAAACAAAATGGTAAAACATGCGTTGCAGTAACTAAAACATCGTTTTAAAAACCTTTTAAAACCGTTACAGATGCCATTGAAATTTAAAGGCTATTGTGGCTTTAAGACAAGCATTTACGCCTTTTAAATATTTTCGTTACTGTTGCTTCTAGGCAAAACTGTTTCTCATTTGACTGCATTTAAAAGATAATCTTTCCATCGTCATCTAAGCTTTCGAATTGCGGGTTAAGAAAGCGTACCTTAGATATAAAATTTTCAAGTAAATCTGAGTATATATCACACTTTAAATGAAATGTGTTTCATCTTCAATGGAGGTTGTATTGCAGAATTTCCACAACCTGTCTTCAAGAGACGTTTTCGGTTTACTATAACGACCGGTTTCGACATGAAGCGGTAAACATTGATAACATACAATAATTTTCCGGAACTAACTCCTTCTTAAATTCCCTATATGTCCTAAGTTTATTAGTATGCTGAAGTGATTCATTCCATGTTTCCGAGTCTTTCAATATTAGACTTTCCTTAAGTTTTACTATTCTGCGTTTCACAGACCATGTAACGTCATCAATACATGTTGCATATTTAAATTGCACAAAGTTTAATTAACCTATTTTCTCAGCTCTTCCCAAACCCTTTTGATCAAGTAAATACCTTTTTTACTATTCTGTCTTTATAAGAATTCAGAAGCTTCATATATAATCTAAAATATTCCAATGTAATACCTACAGAGCACGAGCTCCAACCAATGTCGCCCGTAAGTGCTACATTACAGTCACATTTCCCTCCTCCTAAGAAATATCGACATGCTTTATGTTGTATTATTTGAACATCTCTATACTTATTTGTGCCCCATATACCTGCTGCATAATATAGCACTGGCTCCACCAGTGATCTATACTGTTTAGTATATACATGATACGTCATGCCACCTGCATTAAGACATTTCATATAAAGAGCAGACAGCGCACGGCTAGCAGACTTAGCTAGTTCGTTGACCGTTTTCGACACATTTAAATGTTCGTTAATCCAGACCCGAGGTATTTGTACGCGTCTGTATAACTTATTATGTTTTCACCACACATAAAAACTGCGTCGCTACATGAAATGGATGGATTTCTGAAGTGAATAACTTTCGTCTTATCTACATTGATAGTAAATCTCCATTTATTACACCAATCATTTACAACTGTTAACATTCTTTGCAAGCTTATTTGGTCTGGCGCTAACAATAGCAAATCGTCTCCATAGGCTAGTACTGAGATCATTTCATTGTAAATTTTAACCCACAATGAACAGTAAACCCCTCTAAACCGGACGTTAAATTTAGTATAAACATATCGGCCCTGAAAACAGGTGGCAACTTAATGCATGGTGAAAAGTATGCAGAAAGCTCCACTAGGAACTTTCTGCATGACATTTACCATGCATTAAGCAATCACCTTCCTTAAAGTATCTAAATTCTTATCTGTAAGAATTCCGGTCTATACTGTATCACGCTGTGCATTGTCCGGCTGAAGAAACACACTGTTTGGTAACAACCTTTGACAAGTGGTATCTAACAAATGGTGCAGACCCCGATCAGAGTTCTCCTTTACCTTTACAACGCTAAAGTTTCAAATGGACTAGTCCAAAATGCTAAAATATCAATGAATATTTAAGGATGTTTCTAAAAAAAGTGTAACATGGCAAACTGTGCAGGCCATGGTGAAATGTCTCATAGAGGGGCCCTCTCATCTGGGTCGACATTGTTTGCAAAATATATTAGCAACTAGTTTCTCGCACTGTAAGGGTTAAGGTGGATCTAATGTGGGTCTTTATTGTTTGTCTATGTGACATATTACGTAACACAAACAGCGGAGTCCCTTAACATAGAGCTATACTGTTTTCTGATATCGCTTTCGGGGACAGTAGACAAAATTGGTGAACGAGGTCATTGTAACATCATACGACGTGGTAGCGTTTATCAATATCCCACTATCTCCGGACGCAGACAATCGCCATAAGCAGATAAGCTACTGTCCTCGCACAATCTCATTTAGGGAACTTTTGTTTCAAACAGTCTTTAAGGTACACAGTCTGTTGGACAATGTAAATAGAAGCCACGTGATAAGTTGTCTGTCAGAAAAGAATTTCAAAGTGGTTCTATTGTGTCACTGTATTTAGACGTAAACTACTTTTAGTCCGCAAATGTATTCTGCTTTAAATATTATAGTGAACTGTTGTCCAATATATTCTTTAAAACGTAAGTAGTGTATCAAACAGTTTGTATCCAGCCGAATAACTCGGCATCTTATCAGTGTTACTCTGGTAATGTTTTAGAGAGTAAAGGCAATGAAATTAAACAAACGAAAACTTGCAATCGACATTATTTGGAGGCGTAACAGTTAAAAGGAGTCGTTTACAAAAGAATAATGGCACGATGTCTACAGATGGTTATGTACAGTATTAGCTCTTTAAACCGACCACTTTATAAATGAATATAATTATATACAGCTTAATGCTACCAGCTGCCTTTAAGACTTAATATTATGACCATTTGTGGCGGTCGATTCAAAATTGGTTTTACTATACATTGTGTTTTCCGAGTGTTTTGGGTTATATAACTGATTTTGCATAAAAAATGAATCATGTTCATATTCTGTTTGATTTATTTTCAGGATATCTTCGGTTGAATTCGAGAACTACTACTAAGAAATTGCCGGAATTATGTCACAGAAACCGTATGTTGACAAAACAGGTATATGCATAAATTCACGCGCGTGCATGTCTCTATATATCTGCATGACACAATTCAATATCACATGCATATATATGTTATGGTAGAAATTGCGATTCAGGACCATCGTCGATTCTCCTAGGACAGATTGCGATCACAACCTCTCCTAGGATAAACCCCGATCCTCTTTTTAAATCATCCACAATTATGTGTTTTTATCATATTTTGAATATAGACTTGTGAACTTAAAATAATATACTCTTCCAGTAGAAGTGTGGATTTTCTTTTGTAAAGTTAAAGTGTCATATATAACACTAATGATAAATTCTTCTAGTGGATTTGTACGTTTTCATCGAATAATTAAAGTGTCATATCTAAAACTAATAATTTAAATTCTTCCAGTAGAATTGTAAATTTTCATTATAAAATTACAGTTTGTCCTTGGACAGACTGTGATTGGAATCTGTACTAGTAGACTCGTTGATTATCCTTACGATGTATTAGGACCAGAGTCGGTCCTGGGAGAGAATGCGATCGCAAGCTGTCCTAGGAAAAATGACGATTGTCCTGAATCGTAATTTCTACTGTGACATATATATGCTGAAATTTCAAAAGTGTAAACGTGAACAACTAGATAAAGTGAAGTAATGAATTAAATGTTACAAATATATCGGTTCTGGAAACAGATGGCTGCTTAATGCAGGTCAAATGTTTACAAAGCATATCTTGTAAATATTGAACTACATTGCCGACTCCATGTTTTCTTCTACAAAGTCATGTTTCCACTTGGATACATTTGATACATTCATGTCTTGTTTGTCACATTTACTGCTTAACCCATTCCTATTCCCTCATATTTGCGATTTTTTTCGCCTTTGTAAACATCACCTTTTGAAACCATTGTGATAAATAGAACATTTGTTCCATAGGATCAGATGCTCTCTTTATCACAATGTTTTCAAAACTACACATTTCTAAAGTGTTCCTTTCTCTAGTAAATGTTCCTTTTCGTTAGATTTATTCAAAGAGGTTGGATCTAAAAACAGTCTATGATGGAATGGGTTAATGCATTTGCATACGCTCTGTTATCAGACGATTAGACCTTTACTTGGTAGAACTGTAAACTATCTCATTGTTCTATATTTATTCCTAATTTCAAAATCTACAGAATAATCATAGACAAAATAGTAATAATGACAAATGGATGGCGGAAAGTATAGCCATTTCAGAAAGTAAAGAAATAAGTCCTTCATGTTCCACTAGCTAACAGAACATACCCTGGTCAGAGGGATCATATCGGAACAATTTGATCTGGGTCTACTCTGTTTACAAATGAATGAAAACATGGTTGTATGAAGAAAATGGATACATGTATGCTACACCTTTGCATACAGATTAGGTTATGATCAGACGACTTCAAAAATAAACCTATCAGTAAACAGTGTACACTCTGATCAGACGCCGCATTATGCGGCGTCTGATCTGAGCCTATACTGTTTGCCGACGTCCCATATATGGGATCGTGGGGGCAAATGGGTTCAGATGCTTTTTTACGCTTTTGCGAACAGAGTAGATCGAGATCAAACGACTTCTGTAGGAGCCATCTGATCAGGGTCTGCTCTGATTGCTTATGCTATAATATAGATATGATTGTGATAGTTTCTTCCATGGCCAAACAATCCTGTGTCCATGTTCTACGAGTAATATTTCAATTGATCTAATTGATATATTATTATATGAATACTCATGGAGTAAAGGGCTATAGTAGTGCAGAAAACTCCTGCTACAATATGTCTTCTGTATAAATGTAGTTACATTAAGCTGCAACATGTCCCCTGCATAACTGCAGTTCTACAATACGCTACCATAATTATGTCTCCGGTGTAACTGTAGTCCCACACTCAGCTACCACGTGTCTTCTGTATAACTGTAGTCCTACACTAAGCTAACACGTGTCTCCTGTATAAATGTAGTCCTGCACTAAGCTACCGTATGTCTTTCAAACATAGTTATAGACGTGTGTTTAGTGGTCGCATTAGTAGGATATTACTGTGTGTTATTGGCAAACAAAATTATATGTTTCAGATATCCACAAAGTCGTTCTCGAACGTCGGCAAGATTATCTCGTCCAGAACCTGATATTTGACCCACTCCATGACTACTTGATTACGAAATCAGTCCTTGACCGGACTACGCTTGAGGACATTGAGGTAACATTTTATAATAGTATGAACCATTTACCGAACAGGAATTTGAGAACACCTTTGATCCATGACACAATGTCATAAAACTTCCAAACCTGAGTCTTAGCCCATTATCAAGTATCTGATTGGCGAGATTCTGATCAAGTTCAGAATCCGACTAATCAGAATGCTTGTGAATGATAGCGGCGTCTCCTCAGCATCTTATCTGCCTGGCACGGAAAGTGAAAATTGGAAAAATCTCATTTTTACAGCAGGCAAAGATTTAATTTGATGCGAAAGTGTTCCTTGAATTGGACCGGAATATACGTTGGACTATGTATACTGTTTTGTTCTTTCAGGTTTATAAATTTTAGCTTGTTTAATAATTGTTCGTCCGCTTACCCCCCTCCCCCTTTACGCCTATGAAGATAGGTTTGCCCCCTAAGGCATGAATATGCGTTACCGTCATGTAAAGGGTTGAATACCGTATTTCTAATTGTACAAAATATTATATTATCCTTATTTAGGAGGAGACAAAGACCTCCGGGAAAATCCGGTCCCTACTCAATATTCTCCGGCAAAGTGACCAGAGAGTCTACCACATATTTCTCGATGGGCTGCACAGTACCAAACAGAACCACATCGTGCAAAAACTGAAGGAAATGGAAAAGGAGATTATAAAAGAGCTAACTCTGCTACACTCTGCTACACGTCTCTGCTGGACGGGTCTCCGGTAGGTTCCACATTCCCAACCTATATTATACAAATAGGTCACGATCATTCCCAATCCGAACTCCTCGGTTGTATTATACAAATAGACCACGATCAATCCCGATCGGAATTATTCGGTTGTATTATACAAATAGACCACGATAATTCCCAATCGGAACTCCTCGGTTGTAATATACAAATAGACCACTATAATTCCCAATCGGAACTCCACAGTTGTATTATACAAATCGTTTACATAATCATTCCCAAGCGGAAATCCTCGGTTGTATTGTACTAAATAGACCACTATCATTCCCAATCGGAACTCCACGGCTGTATTATACAAATGATTTACATAATCATCTATATTATATATATTGTAAAACCTGTCTTAAGCCACCATCAAAAAGAGGTCTAATTATGAGTTCAAACGTCATACAGAAAACTCCTATAAGATAACAATTCGTTGGTAATGATGATAATTGTAATAACGATGATAATGATCATGGTGGTGGTGGTGATGTGATGATGATGATGATGATGATGATGATGATGATGATGATGATCACGACGTTTTTGTTGTGTTAATGATAGCGGACATGATGTTGTTTACGTTGTTCATACAGTGTTGTGTTTTTAAGTTTGTAAACTTAGAAAAGGGCGGTTTTATTTTATTCCACAGACCACTATATCAACGTCAGTAGAAGTAGTCCACGAACAGTTCCATGTTCTCCTATTACCCAGCCCATGTCTTCCGTGTTCGGTAAGTACACTAAAAACCTCTAAATATCACGAAAAAACGAACACTGGAATTGTCAAATAATAAACCTCGGTTATCTGGCGTCTCATCAGGATCCAATCTATTTGACACGTGGGCAACAGTTTCTGGAAAGCGTTATCTGTTTGACACGTTGGCAACCGTTTCTGGAAAGCGTTATCTGTTTGACACTGGGCAACAATTTTCTGGAAAGCGTTATCTGTTTGACACGTGTCCAACAGTTTCTGGAAAGCGTTATCGAATCGGACGTATCTAGCATTGAACAGATCCAATTTTGAGCAGATTTAGTTTTCACAGTGAGATTAGGGTCCAAGGTTATAAAATGTATAGTATGAGTCTGAAATCATTCTCAAGTATCTGATTCGTCAGAACCTGAGCTTGCTCAGAATCTGACCAATCAGATACTTGATAATAATCTCAGAATCAGAAGTTTTATAACCTTGGGCCCTGGTATACAGTAAAACCCCGTTTAAACCGAAATTCTAGTAGAGAATGTTTAAGATACTTTTAGACAGTGTAACACGATGGCCTGCTGCCAAACAGTTGTCACGAGGACGCTACCTGATCACTAGCCGATATCGTGCACTACTGGGGAACCTATGACCACGGACTGGCAAGAAGCACGTGATCTCAGGTTCAGATAAAACGGGCAGCAGAGGTCCGCACGGCGGAGATGAGATGAGAGGCGAATAGAGCATAGAGAGAAGCGCGGAGTTATTTAGTAAAATGTAGAAACCACTATACGATCGTAGCTTATTCATCTTCCCCTTATTGTGTTACATAAAGGGGAGGTGATATTTTTGGTGCCAGTGACCAGGATTCGAATTGGAATTGTCGTGGCCAGAAATGTTGCACAAATGGACATTTTTGTGCAGACACTGTGTCTATGAACAATAATCAGTGTTGCGGTGCTGAGAGACGAAACCTCTACGATGCTACAGTTTGAAGACATCAAACCGTAAGTGTTCTTTCCTTTGTATTTCAAGCACATATTTTTGACAAAATGGCAGAAGCTGATCCAGCACAGGTTTTGTTACAGCTATGTAACGCAATTAACACTCAGATGACTTCAATGACAACATCTTTGGGAGCACAAGAGGTAGCAAAAAATGTTAAAACTTTTGATGGTTCAAACCCTAAGGAATTTAAAGGCTTGGTCAAAAGTATTGAAAAATATGTCACGTTAAATCGAACCCCACCGGAGCATACTAGTTTAGTAGCCTATCACGCAAGACAGGGTCCGGTTTCTGACTTTCTAAAACGATACATAGAGGCACATCCGAATGGAGCATGGGATCAAGTAAAAATCGCGCTCAGAATTAATTTCGGAGAAACAGTCGATTCTCAGCACGCGTTACTACTATTGAGACAATGTAGGCAGAAACCCGGAGAAACAGTCCAGGTTTATGCAGAACGTTTAATTTCATATGCAGAAGATGCATTTGTAGGGCAACCACAGGTTGTGAGAGAGCAGCAGTTAGTAGGGCATTTTGTTGACGGGTTAAAGGAAGATCACTTGAAAATGAAGGTTATGAGAGATAATCCAGATAATTTCCAACACGCCATCGTTATTGCTACCACAGAACAAAATCTGCGTAAGCGTTTTCAGCTGTGAACTGGGCACACTATGTGTTCGTCGAGTGGTCGAGCTTCTGGCCAAGAGCCCATGGAAATCGAACACACGAGGCCTCAAATGCGCTGCAATTATTGCAACAGATTTGGTCATATTTTCAGAGATTGTAGGCAGAGAAAGAAACATATGCAGGTCAATGTTTTGGAGGCTTAGCGCGGAAGCGATATCGTGTGTTTTAGGTGCCGGCTAAGAGGGCACATAGCGAGAGATTGTAGAGCATCTCAAAGTCAGAGCACAGGGTCGAAATCAACTCAGCATTTAAACCAGGTTCCTTCTCACATGTTGAAGCCGATGTGAGAAATAAGAATACTCTTAATGCCAATGGTTATGTAAACTCAGCAAACTCGCATTCAAATTCTTTGTTACTAAAATTAGGAAAACAGAAGTATAGGGCATTACTTGATTCAGGTGCTGAGGTTTCTTTGATACACCGTAGAGTAAACGATGGGTTAACGACCAAGTCGAAGGTGCAAAAAAATAATCTAAATTTGTCTACGGCAGGTAACACACCTCTATTTATAGATGGCACCGCAGAGATTAAATTCTCGCTAGGGGGTCTAATAATGAGCCACACGTTTTCTGTTGTCCGAAATCTAAACCGTAATGTTATTCTGGGTCTTGACTGGTTACAATCACGAGGCGTACGTGTGTACCATGATCTATCTTGTGTAAGAGTTCATGGAACATATATACCTCTGGTAGACGATATCCACGTAGCATCTATAATTAGATTGAAATACAAAGTGGTCATTGCCCCACAATTAGCACATATTTCGCTATGTAAAGTTCGTAAACACCCTGACCTTTCGGTAGATCAGTCATACAAAGTAACACCGTTTAATGGCTCCCATATTCAAGATGAACCAGAGTTGCTGATAACTAACTCTGTATTTAATCTCACTAATGATCATAAAGTTCCTATTCTCTTGGTAAATACCACTAACAATACCATTTCTATTAAACATGGCACACCTGTTGCACAGGTAAATTCGGTCAATTCAGGTACGATTTCGTCTGTAGAGGAAGCAATGAAAAGTAGGTCAACAGGTAAACAAGGTAGTGATGTTGGGCAGGAAACTTTCAAAGATGCCGATGTTCCCGAAAAATCTAAGGAGGGCGTGTCAGTGTGCTATGTTAATTGTTTTACTTTTCTCGTATGTATAAGAGTATACCAGGCTTCATAAATGGAAAAGTAGTAAAGTCAAGCAGGCAAAGCCACATGCAAGACGCAACCACCACCAAAACACCGATAGACAGCATGACACACACACACACACACAAACACACACCCAAACGCACACGCACACACACGAAATGAACACAGAAAACACCAAAAGACACACAAGAACCAGGGACAAACGTTCCACAACATGAACAAACCACAAGCACAAAGACGCAATGCAAACAAAAGGAAGGGTGACAAAGAGAGTACCGCCTTGGCACGGTCAGCAGCAAAAACACCACTGGGGGTTTAAACCGGTTTACGGACGTCCTAACCTCACACTTCTCTCAAAGTCACCCTAGCTTTACAAATATTGTAAATAAAGGTATCCCCGCTGGACTTACCCACAACATAGACGACGGTGAACACAGGACAACATGTAAAACATAGCATAATAACTGTGACAATCCGTCAAATATGTACTCAATGACTTTGCTGAAGTCAGAGCACCTGCAGGTAAGCCGTTAAGGGCACGACAGGGAAAAAAATAATACATGAGTCTGGTAAGCTCCTCCTGTATCCAAGTTTAAGAGTATACCATCATAGAGTACTACCCTCGGCCTGTCATCGCGCAAGCAAAGAGGGAAGCGTAGCTACCGACTGTAAAAGGGTCGATAACCAAACATGCAGTGTGTTGCAATATAATAGGATCATAACCTTTCTTTTTAAATTTTTTAATGCGTTTTATAAACAAATCATGAAAATGGATATGACCCCGAATTTTCCTAAGTTTGTAGATAACATCCCCATAAAATTCTGGTTGAGAAATGCCTTGTCGCAGTAACGTCCGTAGATTGCAATTATATTTACTAATGAGAGGTAAATTTCGATAATAAAATTTAGAAAAGGTTTTCCGAAGTTTGTGATATCTGTAACCTTGCTTAAGAAGTTTATCAGTTATAACTAAATTACGTCTGTTAAAATCTTCAAGCAAAGAACAGGCTCGGGCAAACCTAATAAGTTGAGAAATATAAACACCATAAGATGTAGAACGTGGCACATCCCCATAAGTTGTAATAGTAGTCGCTGCGGGTACAATTATATGCTTTATGTATTTCATGAAATCATGTATAGTCTCACAATTAACATTTTGGCGGCGTTAATCAGGTATTGTACTGTGGGGGTAGTTAAGGATAACATACCATTAAAAACCCATTTGTTTGATAAGTTCTGGGCAATTATATCCCAAGCACCTTTGACAATAGCAGAATTAACAACATAACCACCTATAGATACCAATAAGCTCCGGGACGGGTGCGAATTAACGACTAATTATTTTTCGATATCAGCTGTGTTTATCAGTGGTGAGGCTACTGCTAGGCATGCGGCGCGCGAATTTCTTAAGCAGGCGAACTTTTCGTCGTCTTTGATTTGGGCAAACCTGACAGATATGTATCCAAACAAAACTGAAATATCAATTCCTCCCACTCTTGACAAAATTAAAGAAATGCCGTTACACAGATTAATGAATAATGAATTAGCCAAAATTAATTATAACACAGTCGAAACGAGTCCTGTTAACACATGGTTTATCAGTAGCTTGGGTATTGGAATTATATTAACAGTTGTCATAGTAGTCATCTGCTGTAGAACGAAATGTAAAATTGTTATTAACCGCCTGTCAAAATGTGAGAGATACGGGGTTAAGCACGATGCGGATCAACAAGACGTTGAGCTCCGATCAATGGAGGCCGTTGGGATATCACCAACAACCGATTCTGCTTGCCTTGGGGGTGAGGTTCGACACAGCTCGACTTCGGACGGGGGTGCAGTCACACAGAGACTGTATCCATATGTTTATATACCAATGACAGGGTCTAGTCAGTTGTCGTGACTGGAACGGGAGTGGTGTAGCGATGTAACCGCTACAAGTGACATTGTTCCATGGAACTGTACATAAACTGTAAATATAGTGGCGCCAGAAATTGTTTGATATTAACCATGCACCGGTTAATGACCAGCTATAGTTGCTACAATCGCCGGACGGGATAA
Organism: Azorinus chamasolen; assembly: GCA_963576725.1. Taxonomy (NCBI): domain Eukaryota; kingdom Metazoa; phylum Mollusca; class Bivalvia; order Cardiida; family Solecurtidae; genus Azorinus; species Azorinus chamasolen. The sequence continues at coordinate 2,635,868 of OY755253.1, read as the reverse complement.
GACTGTATTATCATACCCTTTCCTGATAAAACGTAGTGTTTGTCCATCAACTATGGTCCGAAACGAACTGTCTAATTGGGCCATTAAAAGACAATTAAACAGCGTTAGGCTTATAAGCAGAACGATGGTCGGATTTAGGGTAAAGACAATCCAGACGTCAACAAACACTGCTCGCACAATGCCGACTTGGGAAGATTTTTTTGTACCATGCTATTGTGTCGCCGTTATGACGATCACCAATTTGGTGGGAAATACCATAGAAGAAAGTAGACGGGTACGGGCAGCAACCCGCATAGCCATGCGGTTGGCCCACTTGGCGGCTACCGAGTCGATGCCACCTTTAGAGACCCAGACCACATCAGTGGCGAACGAATCGACGCAACCTTTAGAGACTGATGCGGCGACTCAGACCACATCAGCAGACGTCCCGGTGCCTGTCGCATTGGTGGCACCACTGCCACGCCAGCCGGCCCAACTGATGCCTCCACCAAGGACGCCCGAATACCTCGCCCAGTTACGGGCGCCGGGTTACACTCCGGCCCGAGGACAAGCCCGAGGACGAGCGCGGTCACCAGTCAACGACAGAAGTTAGACGGATAACATTGTAGTGCATTTTGGAGACTCTTTACCATTATTGTTATTCCCTTGGATTTATTAGGTGTGAAATAATCGAGTGACATTTGTATTTCATGTGTGAACATTCGTAGTTAAAATATATTTAAGTGACATTGGAGTTTAATGGGACATTATTAGTTATATGTATTTAGTTGTTTATATGTTACATTTTTTTGGTTGTTTATATGTTATATGTTACCATCGTGTTACTACTATTCATACCGCGTTGGCTTAAGTTTTGTATTTGGACTTTCAAAACTTGATTTTCATGGGGACGAATGTAACACGATGGCCTGCTGCCAAACAGTAGTCACGAGGACGCTACCTGATCACTAGCCGATATCGTGCACTACTGGGGAACCTATGACCACGGGCTGGCAAGAAGCACGTGATCTCAGGTTCAGATAAAACGGGCACGGCGGAGAGGAGATGAGAGGCGAATAGAGCATAGAGAGAAGCGCGGAGTTATTTAGTAAAATGTAGAAACCACTATACGATCGTAGCTTATTCATCTTCCCCTTATTGTGTTACAACAGGTGACAGGGCGAACGTCTTGCAGAAAACTCCTATAATAGCGTGTTACGTAACTTTCTTCACGCTGTATTAGGCTGCCACTTGTCTCCAACTTTGCATGTTGGAAATTCTGACTTTATAAATGTTGTGAGAAGGAAGTTATTGACTGAAATATAATATTTCTTTGTTCCAAGTATCAGAACAGTGATTTGTGTTCAGTTTTGTATTGGTTCGACCTAACACTTATTGTCGTATAAACTGTCGATAAATTACCGTTAGCTGATCACTGATTGCCTAGCCTGGGCCGAGCGACAGTTGTATACGGGCAGTACAATGGCCGAGGGCTATAGCAGCGATATGGAAATGTGAGCGATAACGACAGGCGGGTGTATGCCGAGCTGAAACCGGTAAATTTACACCATGAAAGTGATCAGGGGCATAACAGTCAAGACGACAATGAACTTTGGGGAACGAGAATGTTGACTCTTGGAAAGGGAGTTTAGCTGATATGACCTTTACTGAAACACAAGCTGACATGTCTCAAGTTTTGCAAACCCCTACGGGTGCACCGCAACTGGTATTCGAACAAATTCAGGCGAACCAGGAATTCATTTACGTATTTCATTAAAAGTTGGAATCCCTTTAAAAAGACTTGTTTATTGACAAGCTTTTGTCCGAAACTGACTCTTGCGACTCCATGATGTCAATATACACGTCAAAAGGGCCAGGAATTTGCCAAACTGTCCCCATGGTCATCTTATAAAAGTACAAATATTAGTCATGCAGGAATCACCACATACAGAACAAACAGCCGTCCGAACAGCAACCCAAGGGAACAGAAAATATACATAACTTTAAAAACAACAAGAGACGCACAAAGACAATACAAACATACAATAGGGGGGAATATGGAAGTATCGCAATTAAACGGTCAGTGACAAAAGTCACTGGGGGTTAAACCGGTTTTCGGGTGCCCAACCTCACACTTATTCAATCCCCACCCTAAAAGACAAACAGTGCAAATAAACATATCCCCTCTACGACCAAGGTACAACAACCGCGATGGCAAATAGTGGTCAAGTGCATGTATAACGAAAACATTTAAGTGAACAAACTGCATTCACCTATCGCTAGTGTACTCACTGATTGAGCTGTAAACAGAGCAACTATCGAAAAGAAATGAAGGGTACTACAAAAACGAAATAGTACATATATCCGACGTTCTTCTTCCGTTTCTGGATTTAAGAGGTCGACTTCATATGGTACTAAAAGTACAAAAATGAGTCATGCAGGAAACACCACATACAGAACAAACACTCGCCCGAACAGCAACACAAGGAAACAGCAAATGTACATAGGTAGAAAAAAACAACAAGAGACGCACACAGACAAAACAAACATACAATAGGAGGAAGATGGAAGTACCGCCTTGGAACGGTCAGTGACAAAAGTCACCGGGGGTTTAAACCTGTTTATGGGCGCCCAACCTCGCCCTTATTCCATCCCCATCCTAAAAGACAAACGGTGTAAATAAACGTATCCCCTCTCCGACTAATCTACAACAACCGCGACAGCAAATACAGTGGTAACGTGCATGTATAACACAGAAACATTTAATTGAACATACTGTATCCACCTATCGCTAGTGTACTCAATGATTGAGCTGCAAACAGAGTAACTGTAGAAAAGTTATAAAGGGTACGACAAAAATGAAATAGTACAGATATCCGATGTTCTCCTTCCATTTCTGGATTTAAGAGGTCGCCTTCATAGAGTACTAAACCTTTCTTGTCGGCGTACATGCAAAGAGGCCAGCGTGATTGCCAACTGTAAAAGGGTTCACAACCAAACATGCAGTATGTTGTAGTAATACAGGATCATATCGCTTTTTAATGAATTGTTTTATATATGTGATGAACAAAGTTAGAAAATGGGTATGTCCAATAATTTTACGAAGTTTGTAAATCACATCACCATAAAATTCAGGATGTGAAATACCGTGTCGCAAAAGTACCTTGAGATTACTTTGTACTTGCAAATAAGCGAGAGATTCGATAGTAAAATTTAGAGAAAGTTTTTCTTAGTTTATTGTATCTATATCCTTGTTTAAGCAGTTTTTCAGTTAAAATGAGATTTCGACTGTTAAAATCGTCAATAGATGAACAAGCTCTAGCAAAACGAATAAGTTGAGATATATAAACCCCGTAAGATGGAGCACGGGGAACATCCCCATCAAGATGAGGAAAATTTACAATATTAAAACCAAAATGATCTGATTTGTCATATGTTTTAGAAGAAATCATTCCATTATTAATTTTAAGGTCTAGGTCAAGAAACGCTGCATAATTGTCGGACGGATTAGCTTTATTCAATTTGAGTTCTTTAGGATAAATTGTAGGAATCAGAGCATCAAAGAAAGGGTTATCTAAGTTACAAATATCATCCAAATATCGACAAGTTTCATTGAAGGCTTTTATAACATCTTCTTGTGATTGGGGATTCAAACTCAACATGAAATCTCTCTCATAGCAGTACAAAAACAAATCTGCGACAAGTGGTGCACAATTCGTACCCTTTCTTGTCAGCGTACATGCAAAGAGGCCAGCGTGATTGTCAACTGTAAAAGGGTTCACAACCAAACATGCCGTCTGTTGTAGTACTATAGGAACATATCCCGTTTTAATCAATTGTTTGACATATTTGGTGAACAACGTGAGAAAATGTATATGTCCAACAATTTTACGAAGTTTGTAAATCACATTACAATAAAATTCATGATGTGAAATACCGTGTCGCAGAAGCGCCTTGAGATAACATTGGTACTTGCCAATAAGCGAGAGATTTCGATAGTAAAATTTAGAGAAAGTTTTTCTTAGTTTATAGTATCTATATCCTTACTTAAGCAGTTTCTCAGTTAAAATGAGATTTCGACTGTTAAAATTGTTAATAGATGAACAAGCCCTAGCAAAACGAATACGTTGAAATATATATAATAGCATCCATTCCTTGAAGATTTTTATAACATCTTCTTGTGATTGTGGATTCAAACGTAACATGAAATCACTCTCATAGCAATACAAAAACAAATCTGCGACAAGTGGTACACAATTCGTACCCATAGGAATACCAATAACCTGACGGTACGACTTCAACTGGTACTGTGGTAGAGAAGTATGTAGTTGACTGCTTTTCATTTTACTCTTTCATAGTTAATGGTGATCCTGGCGTGCTAAATGAAACACTGTGCTAGCGCAGATCGCAGTCTAAGGTTGACGACACGCCAAGGCGACAACGTAGTACGGCAGATAACTCTGAGACTGTCAAGTGTGAAATAGCGGACCTGAGATCGGCAATTGATATATTACGACAGAATGTTTCTGATTTGCGTCAAATGCGCAAAGAGGGTCGTGGGACAATTGCATATCTAAAGAGAGAGCTTAATACTCTCAAAGCAGAGTGTACGTGTTCCTCTGTTATTTCCAAAGACGACGTTAACGTTGAAAACCTAAATGCTTTCTCTTGCCAGGCGAGCGGTCCCCAGCAGACACTGAGTTATGCTAAAGCAGCACAAAGAAATGTGTTGTATAATCCCACGGACAACCAATCGATACAATGTGCTCAGCCTAGGGCTAAACGGTTATTTCAGAGGACTAGCATATCAGCACAACGGAATAAGAGAACCTCTTAAAATCGTTCGGTGTGCGAAACACTTATGTGCCCACCGCTTCTGGTGCTAACCAACACTCGTTATATAGACGGGATTGTAATAGTGATTCAAAGTGCTTGCTATCTTCAGCAATAAATACTTTTATAACGGAAGAGTTTAGTGCTGAAACTAACATGCCAGAAATAACTCGGACTAGAGTAGTAATCCACCACCCGGGAGGAAAATAGGAGTGCACATAACTAGAAAAATCCTAGTGATAAAACGGCACTAGGATATGATAGCTCAGTTCGGGATAGAGGGAATGATAATCGGCAATGTTATTACAATCAACGCAACGAAACTACAGGCGGCGAAGAGCCAGTATTTCAGAGCATTGGTTCTAAACGCACTACCAGATACTATGTTTGTGGAATAGATCCAAGTTCGAATCGTGCAGGCTTAGAATTGTTCTTGAAAGAGAACATTGTTAAGCCTGCAGGTATTCGAATGTTTCAGACCTATAATGGCAATTTAGCAGCAAAGTTGACTATTGAGAGAAATCAAAGCTACATTGTTGAAAATAAATCGTTCTGGCCAAGAAAGATTTATTGCAGAAAGTGGTATGGGGAAAATCATCGGAATTCCCTCTTCTTGGAACCGAAAGACACTGATAATGGGTACTTACATGTAGTTGAATAAGTACATGTGTTGTTTGTTTGTTTGTCATGGTTACTCATTCTTGCAATCTTCTCACGTGGAATGTTAGAGGTATCATGCCGAGCGCTGGAAGCTTAAACAAACTCTTAGATCGGTACGACATTGATATTGCCTTCATTTCCGAGCACAAACTTAAACCAGAACACACACAGTTCCTTAGCTCTTTACATGATAACTACAATGTCTACTGTATATGTGATGCCTCTGACTCCCGAGGTAAGAGGTGTTGGAAAGCTTGTGTAGGTATTCCATACAAGAAGGACTGCCAATTGTCTGTGACTGCAATTGAAAACATTCCTTGTGATAGGATATGTTGAATTCAGATCAATGACAGTTCATGTAACACATACGTATATGCCATTGCTGTTTACCTCCATCCAGTGATTCCTCAGTTGTATTGTACAAATAGACCATGATCATTCAAAATCGGAACACCACGTCTGTATTATATGTATTGTAAAACATGTCTTAACCCTTCGCTTGCTATTCACCTCAATATACCTACCTGTAAATAGAAGCTGTCTCATCAGGGTCTGAACTATTTACAAGTACAAAAATGAGTCATGCAGGAAACACCACATACTGAACAAACACTCGCCCGAACAGCAACACAAGGAAACAGCAAATGTACATAGGTAGAAAAAACAACAAGAGACGCACACAGACAAAACAAACATACAATAGGAGGAAGATGGAAATACCGCCTTGGAACGGTCAGTGACAAAAGTCACCGGGGGTTTAAAGCGGTTTATGGGCGCCCAACCTCACCCTTATTCCATCCCCATCCTAAAAGACAAACAGTTTAATTAAACGTATCCCCTCTCCGACTAATCTACAACAACCGCGACAGCAAATACAGTGGTAAAGTGCATGTATAATAAAAAAATATTTAATTGAACATACTGTATCCAGCTATCACTAGTGTACTCAATGATTGAGCTGCAAACAGAGTAACTGTAGAAAAGTAATAAAGGGTACGACAAAAATGAAATAGTACAGATATCCGACGTTCTCCTTCCATTTCTGGATTTAAGAGGTCGCCTTCATAGAGTACTAAACCTTTCTTGTCGGCGTACATGCAAAGAGGCCAGCGTGATTGCCAACTGTAAAAGGGTTCACAACCAAACATGCAGTATGTTGTAGTAATACAGGATCATATCCCTTTTTAATGAATTGTTTTATATATTTGATGAACAAAGTGAGAAAATGGGTATGTCCAATAATGTTACGAAGTTTGTAAATCACATCACCATAAAAGTCAGGATGTAAACTACCGTGTCGCAAAAGTACCTTGAGATTACATTTGTACTTGCCAATAAGCGAGAGATTTCGATAGTAAAATTTAGAGAAAGTTTTTCTTAGTTTATAGTATCTATATCATTGTTTAAGCAGTTTTTCAGTTAAAATGAGATTTCGACTGTTAAAATCGTCAATAGATGAACAAGCTCTAGCAAAACGAATAAGTTGAGATATATAAATCCCGTAAGATGGAGCACGGGGAACATCCCCGCCAAGATGAGGAAAATTTACAATATTAAAATCAAAATCATCTCTTTTGTCATATATTTTAGAAGAAATCATTCCATTATTAATTTTAAGGTCTAGGTCAAGAAACGCTGCATAATTGTTGGACGGATTAGCTTTATTCAATTTGAGTTCTTTAGGATAAATTGTAGGAATCAGAGCATCAAAGAAAGGGTTATCTAAGTTAAAAATATCATCCAAATATCGACAAGTTTCATTGAAGGCTTTTATAACATCTTCTTGTGATTGAGGATTCAAACTCAACATGAAATCTCTCTCATAGCAGTACAAAAACAAATATGTGACAAGTGGTGCAAAAGAAAGGTTAGAAAAGTTGATTGTGCAACCAGTGCACTCCAAAGCAGTGATTGAACAGCGAATTACTTGTACAGAACCACATATGTAATAATACAACAAGGCATGGGTAAAGAAGGAGGAATGTGATTTAAAATTCAGCAAGAGAAGGGTTAAGCCTCCATCAAAAAGAGGTCTACTTATGGGTCTGTAGGTCAAACGTTATACAGAAAACTCTTATAAGACGATAATTCGATGGTAATGATGATAATTGTTATAATGATGATAATGGTGCTAGTGCTGGTGATGATGGTGGTGGTAATGATAATGATGATTATGATGATGATGACCACGACTGTTTTGTCGTGTTAATGATAGAGGAAATGGTGTTGTTTACGTTGTTCATACATTGTTTGTTGTGTTTTTAATTTTGTATACTTAGAAAAGGGCGGTTTTATTTTATTCCACAGACCACTATATCAACGTCAGTAAAAGTGATCCACCAGCAGTTCCTTGTTCTCCTATTACCCAGCCCGTGTCTTCCGTTTTCGGTAAGTACACTTAAACCTCTAAATATCACGGAAAACGAACACTGGAATTTTCAGTGAATAAACCTGGGTTATCTGGCGTCTCAACAGGATCCAATCTGTTTGACACTTGGGCAACAGTTTCTGGAAAGCGTTATCTGTTTGACACGTGGGCAACAGTTTCTAGAAAGCGTTATCTGTTTGACACGTGGCCAACAGTTTCTGGAAAACGTTATCGAATCGGACGTATCTAAGCATTGAACAGATCCAATTTTGAGCAGATTTAGTTTTCACAGCGAGATTAGGGTCCAAGGTTATAAAATTTGCAACTCAGAATCTGACCAATCAGAAACTTGATAATGATCTCAGACTCAGAAATGTTATAACCTTTGACGCTGGTATACAGTAAAACCCCGTCTAACCCGAAATTCTAATAGAGAAGGTTTAAGATACGTTTAGGCAGGTGGCTGCTTAATGCAGGGCGAACGTCTTGCAGAAAATTCCCACAAGAGCGTGCTACGTGAAGTTCACGCTGTATTAGGCTGCCACTTATCTCCAGCTGTGCATATAGAAAATTCTGACTGTATAAACTTTGTGAGAAGGAAGTTATTGACTGAAACATAATATTTCTTTTTTCCAAATATCAGAACAGTGATATGTGTTCAGTTTTGTATTGGTTCGACCTAACACGTATTGTCGTATAAACTGTTGATAAATTACCGTTAGCTGATCACTGATTGCCTAGCCTGGGCCGAGCGACTGTTGTATACGAGCAGTACAATGGCCGAGGGCTATAGCAGCGATATGCAAAATGTGAGCGATAACGACAGGGGGTGTGTGCCGAGCTGCAACCGGTAAATTTACACCATGAAAGGGATGAGGGGCATAATAGTCAAGACGATTATGAACTTTGGGAAACGAGAATGTTGACTCTTGGAAAGGGAGTTTAGCTGATGTGACCTTTACTGAAACACAATCCGATATGGTACGACATTGATTTTGCCTTCATTTCCGGGCACAAACTTAAGCCAGAACACACACAGTTCCTCAGCTCTTTACATGATAACTACAATGTCTACTGTATATGTGATGCCTCTGACTATTGCATACAAGAAGGACTGCCAATTTTCTGTGACTGCAATTGAAAACTTTCCTTGTGATAGGATATGTGGAATTCAGATCATTGACAGTTCATGTAACACATACGTATATGACATTGCTGTTTACCCCCTCAAGTGATTCCTCAGTTGTATTGTCCAAATAGACCAGGATCATTCAAAACTCCACGGCTGTATTATATGTATTGTAAAACCTGTCTTAACCCTTCGCTTGCTGTTTACGTCAATATACCTACCTGTAAATAGTAGCTGTCTCATCAGGGTCTGAACTATTAACAAGTTGACTGTGCAACCAGTGCACTCCACAGCAGTAATACACAGCGAATTACTTGTTAAGAACCACATATGTAATAATACAACAAGGCATGGGTAAAGAAGGAGAAATGTGATTTAAAATTCAGTAAGAGAAGGGTTAAGCCTCCATCAAAAAGAGGTCTACTTATGAGTCTTTAGGTCCAACGTTATACAGAAAACTTCTATAAGACGATAACTCGATGGTAATGATGATAATTGTTATAATGATGATAATGATAATGGTGGTGGTGCTGGTGATGATGGTGGTGGTAATGATAATGATGATGATGATGATGATGATCACGACGGTTTTGTTGTGTTAATGATAGCAGACATGATGTTGTTTACGTTGTTCATACATTGTTGTGTTTTTAAGTTTGTATACTTCGAAAAGGGCGGTTTTATTTTATTCCACAGAAAACTACATCAACGGCAGTAACAGTGGTCCACAAGTAATTCCATGTTCACATATCACCCAGCCCGAGTCCTCCGTGTTCTGTAAGTACACTTAAACCTCTAAATACCACGGAAAACGAGCACTGGAATTTTCAGTGAATAACTTAGATTATATGGCGTCTCATCAGGATCCAATCTGTTTGACACGTGGTCAACAGTTTCTGGAAAGCGTTATCTGTTTGACACGTGGGCAACAGTTTCTGGAAAGCGTTATTGAAACGGACGTTACTAACATTGAACAGATCCAATTTTGAGCAGATTTATTTTCACAGCGAGATCAGGGTCCAAGGTTATGAAAGTTATAGTATGAGTCTGAAATCATTCTCAAGTATCTGATTGGTCAGATTCTCAGCTTGCTCAGAATCTGACCAATCAGATACATAATAAGGATCTCAGAATCAGAAGTTTTGTAACCTTGGACCCTGGTATACAGTAAAACCACGTCTAAACTTAAATTCTAGTAGAGAAGAATTTAGATACGTTTAAGAAGGTGGCTGCTTAATGCAGGGCGAACGTCTTGCAGAAAACTCCTATAAGAGCGTGCTAAGTGACTTTCACCCTGCATTAGGCTGCCACTTGTCTCCAATACAGATATTTATATTAACTTAAGGTCCGGTTTAGAGAGGATTTGCTGTATTATAAGTTATTTGAAGCACACGTGCAAGCACAAACTAAGTATGCACGAAAACACGTTTTGTTATAATGCTATAATGTTTTACAGCAGACCATATTTTAAGCGACCATTTAAAAAAAACCGGTAACGCCGGGACTGTAGGAACGGTCGAAAAAGCTTTCTGCATTGCTATTTCACCTGCATTAAATAACCACCTGATGTTTTAAAGATTCGTGTGTTCAATCAATATACGATTGTATATTCTTCTGTATACTGTACACAGTTACAATCCCTCTAATGCATTCACCAAAATAAGTCCTTAATGTGGGTCGTGGGGCAGGTAGTAGCTAAACGTTGTCATTCATAATGACACCTTTTGAAAACTTTGCAAACAGAGTAGATCCCGATCAGACAGTTGTTTGCCATTATAACAAAACCAGCTGATTGATATCAATATTCATTATTTCTTATCAAATATTCAATACCCATTACCTCCTATGCTGTTTAAGATACAACCTCTTTGAATAAATCTACCGAAATGGAGCATTAACTAAGGGAAACGAAAAACGATATTTTGCAGTTTGAAACCATTGTGAAAAATAGAGTATTTGCTCCTATAGGAGCAACTGTTCTGTTTATCACAATGGTTTCACAAAGTGACTTTTTACAGAGTTGTCAAAAGTCGTCAATATGAGGGAGTGGGTTAATCCTTTTATTCGGAGCTTTTTAACTTTTTCGCTGCCAAATTTTGTCGCCTGCTAACTTTGTCGTCTACTAGTTTTTATGAAGAAAATAAAACAGTCACAGTAACCAGCAGTTTGGAACCTGATAAGACACTGAGTTAATCTGCGTCTCCTCTGGATCCAAACTGTTTGCATAGGTAATCTCACTAGACTACACTACACTAGATCCGTGAATTTATGTTCCATTGCATACATGTGGTGTTATTTCAGGAAGTCCTGCATTCAAGGATGTGCACGGAGACAAGTAGCAGCATGCTATGGGACACCGGGAACTATTTACAGTACATCCCCTCTAAACCAGACGTTCAATTTAGTATAGATATTGGTTATAGAGACAGGTGGCAGCTTAATGCAGGGTTAAAGCCATGCAGCTAAAAGCTCCTCTATGGACTTTCTGCATGAGTTTCATCCTACAATGGGAAGCCGTTTGCCTAAAAGTGTCTTAATTCTTATCTACTAACATTTCGGTTTAGAGGGGATTTACTGTATTGTCGAGAAGATGATTGTTTGAAACACAGGGATGTGTGTAAATCTAATGCATCAACACGCAAACCAACGCCATCGACATGATCTGTGCTTGAGGCCTATTCTGGATACAAAATATTGATTTTCTTTAAAGATGTATGTTGCACAAATATTCGCAAATTTTGTGTTTTAAACAGACTTCAGAATCGGAATCTGTGAACATAAACACTTACATTGTACTTAACACTAAGCAGCACGGCCAGTAAAGTGTTGTTTGTATCAAAAAATAGAAAATGGATTGCTACAGAAACCAACGGAATAGATTTCGCCATTGACTGGAATCTGTCGTATGATTCAAATTTGCATACCGGAAGTACTCATTCGATGTATATGTAGGTCAACGACCATTGCGAGCCATTGTTACATGTGATAACAACCTAATTGATATTAAAAGCGTTGTTCCGAAATAGAACCGGAGTCATTTGGAATATGGCAGAATATTTCTGAACAAAACTGATTTCCGTACAAAATCCCCGTTTCTAAATAGGAGGCTCATTTTACGAATTTAGCAGTATTAGGATCGCGATAATATTTAGCTGAACTAATACGAGGGTTGTTCGGAAAGTTCGTAGAATGTTGTTATAAAATTACGTTTAATCGTAACTGCATGCCAAAAATTAGATCAACATTAATTTCCAGATCTGTGTTACATATTCTTTGAAAATCAGCAAGATATACTTAAAAACATTTTTTCTATGCATATTACAAATACATACATAACACACACCCGGAGCACTTCAGCGTCGACGTGACGTCGCTAAAGTGTCAAACGTTATGTAAGTCCAGCGAACGTCGCACTTTCTCAACATAGTCCCCCGCGATATCCACGCACTTGTTATGCCTTCTAACCCATTTTGCGTATGTTTCTGCATACCAATCTTCGCTAAATGTAGATACAACTTTCTGTGTATGTTTGATAAGTTCAGCTGCTGAATCAAATCTAATTCCGCGTAACCTCGCCTTTAACTCTGGGAATACTCTAAAATCCATGGGAGCCAAGTCGGGGCTGTATGGCGGATGTTCTAACACCTCAAATCCTAGTAAGCTGATTTCTAACTGTGTGGAAACTGCTCTGTGGCCCGGTGCATTATCCTGATGTAGTATTATACGCTCAAGATCCATATTTGGTCGCTTGTGTCGTATCGCATGAAGAAGATCCCGCCTCAGAACTTGGAGAAAACAATATGCAGTCGCATATTGGTAACTTGTCTAAACAATCATTACATACTTTAATAAATTAACAAATTATTACTAATAATACTGAAGTTTAGTATCAATATATTTTACTCATTAAAGTCAGAGTCTGTTTAAATAAACCTTACCTTAGAATAATACGCAGCTGTGACGGTCTGGCGATCTGGAACTCTGTGTTGAAGGATCATTCCGTGCCGGTCCATAAAGAAAATGAACATGTGTTTGCCCGCACTTTTCTGAACTCGAGCCTTTTTTGGGGGAGGTGTATTTGGGGATTTTCACACTGATGACATGGCTTTGGTCTCTGGGTCGAAATGATGCAACCAGGTCTCATCCGTAGTGATAATTCTGTCCAAATAATCGTCACCTTCGGCATCGTAGCGGCTGAGAAACATCTGAGAACATCGAACCCGGTTCTCTTTTTCTGTGTCCGTGGGCAATCTCGGCACCCAGCGTGCACTAACTTTAGACATACCAAGTTCGTCTGTTAATATTTCATGTACAGTAGAGCACGAAACACCAAGTTCATCAGACAAATCTCTTACTGTAGTTCTTCTGTCCGCATTAACCATATATTTCACCTTGTTCTTAATGGAAGCAGCTACGATGGATGGTCGGCCACTCTTAGGATCGTCTTGGATTGATTCTCGTCCACTCCTAAAACGTGAGTGCCATTTATACACAAAAGCAGGACTGCACTTGTCATATTTTCCCGTTGATTTAATCATTTTAAGAGTTTCTGTTGGCGATTTATCTAGAGCAACACAGAATTTCACAAAACTTCGCAACTCAACGTCACTAGTCGACGTCATTTCTTTTCAGTTCACAATTCCGCTATTTGTAGACTAAACACTGTAGTTTATGTTCCAACGCTGGCAATGTTTTGAAATTTTGAGCAACTGACGTCATGACGTCATGTTACAATCAGACGTTTTCGCGCCTTTCTGGTGTCAACGGAATTGAGAGAAATCATGTTTGCTTCATTTGAATAATGTTAAAGAAAATAATAATTTCGAGCTGCTCCGGGTCCCTATTACTGCGTTGCTACGGTAACCTGTATATTCGGTAAAAATTACACGTTTCATTTCTTGTTTTGAACATATTTTAAAAACAAGTTGAGGTACTTATATACCAAATTTCAAATTGATCAAACAAAGCTGTATCCGGAAATAAAACTCTGATAAACAGATCATTTTCAACAGCAGTTTTCCCAGATAGTCTGAAATTAGCTGAAGTCACACCCTTGCACAAAAAGAATAGTACCCTAGAAAAGAATAATTATAGACCTGTGAGTATACTACCCATCATATCTAAAAAATTTGAAAGAACAATTAACAATCAACTATCAGACTTCTTCAGTCAGCACTTTGACACATTTTTATCAGCATTTAGGCCAGGTTATGGCTGTGAGACAACACTACTAAAAGTCATCGAAGATTGGAAACTTGCCTTAGATGAAAATAAATATGTAGCAGCAATACTCATGGATTTATCGAAAGCTTTCGACTGTCTCCCCCACGATCGCCTTTTACTTAAACTTAAGACATACGGTTTATCTAATGACGCTATTAGCCTTCTCAAAAGTTATTTAACAAACAGTAAAAAATGTATAAAAATGGGAAATGTAAAAAGTCAATTTAAAGAAATCATTAGAGGTGTACCTCAAGGCTCCATTCTAGGTCCTGTTCTGTTTAACATCTTTATAAATGACATCTTCCACTTTGTAAAAACATGTGAATTATACAATTACGCAGATGGTAATACTGTGTCTTGCGCGAACGTCAAATTAGATACTGTTAAGACAAACATCGAAAATGACAGTAAAAATCTGATCCACTGGTTTGATGTGAATAAAAATGAAAGCCAATCCAGACAAATTTCAAGGTATAGCAATAGGTAAAAAAAAACAATAATGAAAAATTAACGTGTAGCTTAGAAAATATTGAAATTAAATGTGAAGAAGAAGTCAAATTGCTTGGGGTAACAATAGATTCTAAACTTAATTTTAACAGTCATATTTCTTCTATTTGTAAGAAGGCATCAAGGCAATTAAATGTTCTAAAACGAATTGGTAAATATCTATGTAAATTGGGTAAGTTAAACATCTATAACTAATTCATCTTGTCAAATTTCAATTACTGTCCCCTTACCTGGCATTTTTGTGGTGAAACCAGTACTAAGCAAATTTTAAAAAAAATCAGGAAAGGGCTTTACGCTTTATATACTTTATTTACAATAACTATAAATCTGGATATGAATATCTACTTGCAAAATCAAAACTTCCTTCGCTCAAAATAAGAAGATTGAGAACTATGACACTGCAGACTTTTAAAATAATTCATAAACAGACACCGGTATATTTACATGACCTCATATCCATAAAACAGCATGTATATTCCTTTAGGTATGAAAACACTGCAGCAGTTCCACAGGTAAGAACATCAAACTATGGGCTTGGCTCCTTCCGCTCTGGTGCTGCAAGACTTTGAAATTCCATGCCCCAGCATTTCCGGGATGAAGGGAATGTTAACCACTTCCGAAATATTATGGCGTCCTGGGAGGGGGAGGGCGTGGCTGTGTCTGTAGTTTCTGTTCTGATGTTACATATTTTTTTATTTACACCAGCATGACCCCTGTGATGTTTGTTTGTTTGCTTTTAAATCTATATCGCAATTATGCTTCCTCTTAATTTATTTATCATGTCTTAGTGCATGCAACCCCTTGCTATGTGCTAGTTAAACTGCTTTTATTTATGCTTGCTGTTGCTTATGCTGATGATATATGTCTCTGTTTTCTTCAATCCACTCCATGTTAAATATTCATAAATAGATATTCTCGTATTTAACTAATCCGATAGTCAAAGCTTTGCAAAGCAATTAAAACTTGATGAGGGACAGTGAGGATCCCGACAAGGTAGCTCTGTTTACTATTAAAGTCATTTCTATATACAATCAATTAATGATTTCAACTTTATGGGTCATTGAATATTTATGCTCTGGTTATTGATCGGTGTTTGCTTGATGCATTTGCTCATCTTCTTTGCTGTTGAATGCAAATTTATTTATTGTGTTGAATATGCTAATTAATTTATGGTAAGAATTGTCTGTGATATACTCTTAACAATTCAATTTGTATTTTAACACAATATGATTTTAAGATAGTACTTTTGATGCAGTCATGATATATGGAATGTTTAAATATTTAAGAGAAAGTGTTTACAGCTTCTTAGACCTCTAAGGTCAATTTACAGACAGTTCTACAGCTTCTGTTTAAGGGAAGCTTAAACATATGTATATTAATATGTTTAATTGCTTTTATGTTTTCAGAAATTTTCAGTTTATAAATTTTATTACATGTACTGTAATTGTTAAATTTGTATGTTTATGTCGGTCAATAGCTATACATAGCTAATGTTTACATGTTGTAATTATCAAACCGACTCTAAAAAAGTTGAATCATGAATCTTGAATCTTGTCGGGTTGGAAGCATTATTTTTCATTTTATATATACGTGTACAACTTCTGGTGTTGATTAATACGAAAAATGCGCATAATAAATATTGACCTGTTTACATTGTACCCTCGTATACCCAGATCAGACGGCTCCTATAGGATCCGTCTGATCAGGATCTGCTATGTTTGCTTATGGCGTATTTTAGATCTGATTCTACAGCTTCTGTTTAAGCCAACATGTCCTGTGTACATATGCCATTATAAAAAGAATCTAGTTAATATTCATGACGTCAATATTTCTTACATGAATATACAACAGTGAAAGGGTTAATATTCAGGCAGGACGTAGAGATCATGAGTATTTCTTAGATACCTTTTATTTATGGCATATGAAGATAGAAAAGTTTTTTCCATGGCAGAAATTGTAGAATCACATTAATTATCATTTTATAAGCAAACAGGGCAGGTCCTGGTCAGACAGTTCCTGCAGCAACCGCCTGTTCTGGGTTTGAAATGATATGAAAAAGTATAGGTAAACAACGAGCAGTGAACCGTGAATGTACTTTGCATTTTGGTACGTTCAACGATTTAGAGGTCTCGGCATTGCTGCTGCAGTCCATCTAACTAAGATATGTACTTCGACTAAGATATGTGCTTTAAATACGATTGTCAATTACGATTTTCTCATGCAGGTTTTTATGTTGACAGAATGCTGATTCCCCCGAAAAGTGGACTGCGCTGATGTTTATGGTTCACCGCTCGTTGTTTACTTATATAAACCATATGAAATGATTCATTCTGAACATCTTCTGACTAGTAATATTTCTAAAATGAATATTCATGAATATTTATCAGGTAAAATGTCAAGAGACGATATACTGCATCAGTATATATTTCTTAGTGCCAGTATGATAAACTTTGCTCATTTGTTTATTTTTTCACGTGAGCCTGTATAGATAAACAACAAGCAGTGAACCGTGAGTGTTCTTTAAATGTTGGTACATTTCACAAGTATCACTGTTTCTCTAAACGAAATACAGATCTCGTCTAATTTAACGATCTACTGAGATATAACTCTTTACAAAACACAATCCGCAGAACTTTAGGTATATATAAGGGAACATCCAATATGCCTTGCGAACCCATATATTGACGATTAACTTATAAGTGAGTTTAAACGCGTTTGTAAGTGAATATATAAACGCGTTTACTAAACGGGTTTAAAACGCGTTTGAAACGCAATAAGTGGGAAAGAATAAGTTTCTCCACTGTACATGTACTTCTTTTGACTAGTTCATCTCTTGTGATTATTTTGAATGTACAGTAAACCCTCTCTATAACGGCCACTAAATTATATCAAGTATGTTGTGTTAACGGCAGGTGGTTACTTTCACCTTGCTTTAAGCAGCCATCTACCCTAAATACCAGCTAATTAACTGCTAATTTAGTGACCGTTATAGAGAGGTTTTACTGTTTTAACACACTTGTCATTATTCATTGTGGGTAAATCAGATCTTATATATGTAAATATTTACATTCCGGTTCAAGCAATGGACCTTATTTTTTTATATCTTTCATATCAAATTATTTATGAATAAAATAATATCACTTTCTTTTGCTTATGTTAGTACTTTTAAAGCGAAAATAATAAGAGTAGAAATATAATACAATCCATCTAATGTTGTTGTTTGATTAATTAGTACAGTTTTTAACATATTTGCAAACAGGGTAGACCCACAGGGGTCTGGACCGCGTCAACGGGGTCTATATGTACTATATAATAACAAGGGTTCCAACTAGCAGAACGTATATCCGTGTACCACAAGTATAAATATGAATGTAACTCTTGCAATTTCAATGATAATTTTGTAATTATTTCGGCTATTGAAAACCACTACATTTTACTATCAAATAAATATAATCTTCTCACGGTAACTTATGCGCAATTATCAATCTAACAACGATTTTCTCAAAATTTCACGTGTTTTCTGGGTCATTGACAAACGTTCGTTCATCCCGGTTTCACTCTATCACAGCAATAACCTAGCGATTTTCAGTTAAAGAAATGGCGTGAGTCAATGCCGGATCTGTGATTTCCTCTGCAAACAGTTTGGATCCAGATGAGACGCCGAGGATCCAAACCGTTTGTAACTGTTACTATGTTTTTGAAACAAAAAGGAAGAAAATCAAAAGAATGAAAATTTATAGCAGACGACAAAGTTAGCAGACGACAGAGTTTGGCAGCGAAAGGGTTCGTTGCAAGTAGACACTGTCACTTTATTAGCACAATCCCTCTTAGTGACGTACTGTGCCGCCTCTTTAAAGTTATTTTATCCAGAATAAATTCCAGGTAACATCTATCAGGATACTAACTGTGTGACAGACTGACTACTGTTTTTGAAACAAAATGCATATGTATCTGAGAAAATCAACTTGAAAACATTACTGCACTTAAAAACAATGACGACACCCCCCCAACACACACACACACACCAGTTAACCATCTACGGCAAATATACGCTTTTACACGCCTTTGCAAAATAGATCTGAATCTGACTTTTGAAAATGCTGTTTGATCAAGGTCTGTCATGTTTGCTCATGATTAAATAGTGTCTGCAATTACCAAAACAGACATGTGTGCAGTGTCATTAAAAGTATTCACAATACATAGATATTTATGGAGTTAAAGGGAGTTAACTCGGCACTCTTAATGTAATTCGGTTTTTATCAGTTATATTTGCTAACGACGAATGCGTGATTACATACGCAAAACGGTTTTGGATCAAAATCCAAGCACATATGTATCAGGATCACAACTGTGTGACAGTCTGATCATCGATTTGTTGGGGTGAAGAAAAGAAAACAATGGGGACGTTCCATTTGAAGATTTTATAGCAGTTGACAACCTTTTCAGACACAAATTACATAGACTGCAGAGAGTTCGTAGTTACCTATCAGTCAGGACACAGGTGAGACAAAATTAGCCGTATTCGACTGGCCTTGTGTCATTAGCCGTATTCGGCTGGCCTTGTATCATTAGCTGTATTCGACTGGCCCTGTAGCATTAGCCGTATTCGACTAGCCTTTTATCATAAGCCGTATTTGACTGGACCTGTATCATGAGCCGTATTCGACTGGCCTTGTATCATTAGCCGTATTCGACTGGCCCTGTATCATTAGCCGTATTCGACTGGCCTTGTATCATTAACCGTATTTGACTGACCCTGTATCAGTAAGCAACGAAAACAATTCCCAGTCGAATACAATGCACGTTGGGCAACGAAACAAAATCATGCAACGCGGGTTGAAGACCGTTGAGATTGTTGAGTAACGCAAGGTAAAGTTTCTCAATGAATAATAATTTGATTGGTTGAATCAAATAGGTGGGAGAAGTTTATGTGACGGAATAGCAAGAAAAACCCAGGCGAATAAGTAATGAAACTAATTCCCAGTCGAATACAATACGCTTTGAGTAACAAACAGAAATCAATCAGCGCGGGTTGAAGACCGTTGAGATTCTTAAGTAACGCAAGGTAACGTTAACACATAAACTATAATTTGATTG
The DNA here is from genome assembly GCA_963576725.1 of Azorinus chamasolen. Classification (NCBI taxonomy): domain Eukaryota; kingdom Metazoa; phylum Mollusca; class Bivalvia; order Cardiida; family Solecurtidae; genus Azorinus; species Azorinus chamasolen. Next base: position 2,616,072 of record OY755253.1, on the reverse strand, counting down.
GTTGAATTCCATAGGTGGGGGTAGTGCATATGGCAGGAATGGCAAGATAAAGCCTAGTCGAATACCGGTGAGTTAATTGACGCATGACTAGTATCAAAACATTCTAACACTCTGATCGTTTTATATGAAAACTTCCTTTATCAATTTACTTCACACAGTAAATTAAACCTGACTTGAGAGGACATTAAAAGCGATCTAATTATGGGTCTGTACGATAGGTGGTAGCTTAATACAGGTCGACAATAAGGCAGAAAACTCCCATCAGAGTGTTCTGGATTACTTTTACCCTGCACTAAGCAGTCATATGCTATTTAAGAACTGTGTGGCCGCTTAGAACAGAAGTTTGCGAAACCCTAACCTTTCTTTTGGATAACATATTTGTACGTTATGGGAATGCTATATACCGTCAGGTAATTGGTATTCCTATGGGTACGAATTGTGCTCCACTTGTCGCAGATTTGTTTTTGTACTGCTATGAGAGAGATTTCATGTTGCGTTTGAATCCTCAATCACAAGAAGATGCTATAAAAGCCTTCAATGAAACTTGTCGATATTTGGATGATATTTTTAACTTAGATAACCCTTTCTTTGATGCTCCGATTCCTACAATTTATCCTAAAGAATTCAAATTGAATAAAGCTAACCCGTCCGACAATTGTGCAGCGTTTCTTGATCTAGACCTTAAAATTGATAATGGAATGATTTCCTCTAAAATATATGAAAATTTTGATTTTAATATTGTTAAATTTCCTCATCTTGACGGGGATGTTCCCCGTGCTCCATCTTACGGGGTTTATTTATCTCAACTTATTCGTTTTGCTAGAGCTTGTTCAGCTATTGACGATTTTAACAGTCGAAATCTCATTTTAACTGAGAAACTGCTTAAGCAAGGATATAGATACCATAAACTAAGACAAACTTTCTCTAAATTTTACTTTCGAAATCTCTCGCTTATTGGCAAGTACCAATGTAATCTCAAGGCGCTTCTGCGACACGGTATTTTACATCCTGAATTTTATGGTGATGTGATTTACAAACTTCGTAAAATTATTGGACATAACTATTTTCTCCCTTTGTTCATCAAATATGTTAAAAAATTCATTAAAAAGGGATATGATCCTGTATTACTACAACATCCTGCATGTTTGGTTGTGAACCCTTTTACAGTTGGCAATCACGCTGGCCTCTTTGCATGTACGCCGACAAGAAAGGTTTAGTACTCTATGAAGGCGATCTCTTAAATCCAGAAATGGAAGGAGAACGTCGAATATTTGTACTATTTCGTTTTTATCGTACCCTTTATTACTTTTCTACAGTCACTCTGTTTGCAGCTCAATCATTGAGTACACTAGCGATAGGTGGATACAGTTTGTTCACTTAATGTTTTCGTTATACATGCACTTTACCATTGTATTTGCCGTCGCGGTTGTTGTAGATTAGTCGGAGAGGGGATACGTTTATTTACACTGTTTGTCTTTTAGGGTGGGAATGGAATACGTGTGAGGTTGGGCGCCCATAAACCGGTTTAACCCCCAGTGACTTTTGTCACTGACCGTTCCAAGGCGGTACTTCCATCTTCCCCCTATTGCATGTTTGTTTTGTCTTTGTGCGTCTTTTGTTGTTTTTATAGTTATGTACATTTGCTGTTTCCTTGTGTTGCTGTTCGGGCGACTGTTTGTTCTGTATGTGGTGTTTCCTGCATGACTCATTTTTGTACTTCTAATGTAGATATGCTTTATAGCATTGCAAACGCCGTAAGACTCGAATCTGACAGCTCTTGTAGTAGTTATCTAATAAGTGTTTGTCCTGTTTTCTTATGATCAAACATTGTCAGCAAAGTACATATCTGTCCATCTTTCATTGTGAAAAATACAGTAAAACCCTGCTAATGCGACTACCTACATGTCTAAGATGTATAATACTGGTTGCTAGATGCATGTGTTAGCTTAATGTAGGACAAAAGTAATGCCGAAAGCTCCTCGAGGAGCTTTCGGCATCACTTTTGTCCTGCATTTAGCAACCACCTGCTTATAAAGATACCCATGTTTATTCATTAAGTGGTCACATTAGAGGGGTTCTGCTGTACCCGCTTATCATTATGCTACAGTAGACATATTTTCTTAGAGTGAAAAGTTAAAGGGAGAGAACTCGATACTCTTTACGTAATTCGGTTAAAAATTACCATTATGTTATCGCCCTTTCACGCATTTTGCAAACAGAGTAAATGTAGATCAGAGTCTGCTCGGTTTGCTTATGAATTATAATAGATCTGACTTCACAGTTTCTAACATTACCCACACCCCCTGCGTTCGTATTCCATTAAAATTTCATCTAATAAATATTCACGATGTTATTACTTTTACATGTCTATTCAACAGGAAAAGGTTAATATTAGTTAACCCGTTCAGTCATATATTAAACGTGTTTCCTCACATTTGCAAACAGAGTAGACCCAGATGAGATGGCTCCCATAAGAGCCGTCTGACCAGGGTCCGCTCTGTTTGTTGATGGTACTTGAAATATCTGTTTCTTTACTTTCTAAAATGGCTACAATGTTCCACCTTCAATATTGCATTATAACTATTGTGACTATGAATATTCAGTATGTATATAAAAAACCCAGAACAGGGAAAAGGTTAAACTCTTGTTCTGATCATCATTATACGTTTCACCGTGTGGTTAGGATGAAAGCACAGGATTTAGAGTTTTCTGTGTGATCACAGTGGGGTTGCTATACTCTACGCATATGAATCATGCAATCCAATTCTCCAGGCAATAAGTCTCCACTTCACATGCCTTAGCCCTTTACTATCAATAAGTCTCCACTTCACATGCCTTAGCCCTTTACTATCAATAAGTCTCCACTTCACATGCCTTAACCCTTTACTCCATGTATATTCCTGAAAGAAACAATGATATCAGTAGTAGGGTGCGAGGCGTTGGGCAGAATGCCTGCTGCCCATGCTGCTACTGCTGCCGTCACGTGACCGATGACGTCACATCAAGGTCACGTCGACCATTCGATATTCCTATGACGTCATACTAGAGCTCAAAGCCATCCATCCCACAGGGGGTCATGACCATCCCACATTCCTATGACTGAGCGGGAGCAATGGAGATCAATACCAGCCATCCAACCGGGGGTCATGATCATCCCGCATTCCATAGAAGGTAACGTTTGCCCGCAGCCCCTGCCACCCATCCCGCATTCCTATGACGTCACAATGGGAGAGTATCCTATGACTGAGCGGGAGCAATGGAGGTCAAGGCCACCCACCCCGCATTCCGTAGAAAGTAACGGTTAACAGTCTAAGAGTCTGAGTCATCGGAATGCTGTTTCATCAAAAAGTTTCCACGACCTCATCGGTCTATTTTAAAAAGAGTCTCCGGGGTATAAATATCCGAGTCATCAGAATGCGGCCACATCAAAAAGATTCCACGACGTCATTTTAAACGATAGATACTCACGCAAAAGTCGTAGATCGGGGTCTACTCCGTTCGCTTACGGAATTATATAGATCTATTCGCGTATACAGTTTCAGATATCGTTCTCGGTTAATCCGTATTAAATGTGTGATCAGCCCAAATATTTAGTCGCGTGGCTCTAAAAGGGTTTGAAGTGTTTACCTTTTCGACCTTATCTCCCAGTCCCGTTGACTCACACTTTACCACGCGACCACTGGAATGAAAAACGTCGTTAAACTTAACACCGCCAGAAGAGGCGCCGCGTCTGATCTGGATCCAAACTGTTTGACTCTCATCTTTCGGTTTCTTTACTTCGCGTAAAACTTAATCGGACAGAAATTGCACTTTCGAAACGGGCGTTACTCTAAGTATTTTGGTATTAAGGTTATGTTAAGCCTGAACACACAAAACTTTTATCAATGTCGATTACCGTACTGCCTCTCTACAACGGATCTTCCCAACATTGATAAAAGTTTTGTGTATTCAGGCTTAACAGACCCTTAATACCGAAATACTTATAGTAACGCCCGTTTCGAAAGTGCAATTTCTGTCCGATTAAGTTTTACGCGAAGTAAAGAAACCGAAAGATGAGAGTCAAACAGGTTGGGTCCAGATCAGAAGCGGCGTCGTAATTGACGGTGTTAAGTTTATTGATATTCTACATTCCAGTGGTCGCGTGGCAAAGTGTGAGTCGACGGGACTGGGAGATAAGGTCGAAAAGGCAAACAATTCAAACCATATTAGAGGCACGCGACTAAAGATTTCCGCTGAACACTTACATGTAGCAAACCCATAGCGAAATTAATACGAGAATGATATCGGAAACTGTATACGCGAATAGATGTATATAATTCCGTAAGAGAACGGAGTGAACCCCAATCTACGACTTTTGCGATTGTATCGGTTAAAATGACGTCGTGGAATCTTTGTGATGTATCGGCATTCTGATAACTCAGATATTTATACCCCGGAGACTCTTTCTATAATAGACCGATGACGTCGTGGAAACTTTTTGATGTACCCGCATTCCGATGATTCAGACTCTAAGACTGTTAACCGTTACCTTCTATGGAATTCGGGATGGGTGGCCTTGTCCTCCATTGCTTCCGCTCGCTCATAGGATACTCTCCCATTGTGACGTCATAGGAATGCGTAAATGGTGACAGGGGCTGTGTGCATGGAATGCGGGATGGTTATGACCCCCGGTGGGATGGGTGGCCTTGACCTCTAGTGTGACGTCATAGGAATGTGGGATGGGTGATCTTGATCTCTAGTGTTAGGTCATAGGAATGTGGGATTGACATGACCCCGGTTGGATGGGTTGCCTTGACCTCGATGTGACGTCATAGGAGTGTGGGATAGGGAACGTGACCTCGATGAAACCGCGATGTGACGTCATCGGTCACGTGACAGGGGCTTCAGGGCTGCAGGCATTCTGCCCGATTGTCCGAACCATACTACTAACACTGGTATAAATTTATTATTTCGATTCTAACACTTCAATTTACCGCCACAACGGCACTACGTTTCTTGTCGTACGAATTTTTGAAGCTATATTACATCACGTTAAGCCGTTACAACGCGTGCGGTGTTTTATGGAGAATTCAAACATAGATATGTCCCTTTTTGTTTTTGTAGATATGTGCGCTAGGTGTTTTAGAATGTGCAATACAATACAATAAAGTATAATACAATAGTCTAGTGCAATTTATTGGTCTGCATTCGATGTCTACAAAGGCGTTTGTAACATGGCATCCAGCACCAATTATGGTTTACTATTTCTGACATGAAAATGTTTCGCAACATAAGCTTCGGCTTAGTATGTTCAACAAAATCAATAAAATATAGCAATGTGTAAGTAGAGCGCACGAATATACAAATATCAGTCAATTGACGGAATCACGTGATCATAATATGAATGAAAGTATTATCCCAGTGGTAGTTACTCAATGAATAAAGAAGCGCGCGTCGGATGACCGTATGCACGCAATTGGGTCTGTTTGATTATAAACAGCGGGAATCGGCAGAAATGTCAGCTGCAACTTAATCATCAGCTGGAAATAGTGTTAATCCTTTCCCTTATAGATCTAGATATGCACGTTCATGCCAACGCAACTCTTACGGTATCAGATTGATGTCATGCAAGAATACTGCAGCATCTACAACTCTTTGATTTTATTGACCGAGTGCTTTACACCATAAATGTGCATTTTAACACATTTTGGAAAAGAGTACACACAAATCAAGCGGTTCCTATGGAATAATATAGTTCTGATTATAAAAACACTTCCATGGCCAAATTCCTGTAGTTATATGCCATTATGAAAATTCATCGCATTTATATTCATGCTTTGTTATATGAATATTCACAGAGTAAAGAGTTGATTCAACACTCGAAGTATCTTTTTTTGTTATTGCAAGAACATGTTATGAAAAGAAATGCAAGATAAACAAAATGCAAACTCTCATATAAGTATTGTTCTACTGACTCAATTTTGCTGAGCCCATTTGCGCCCAGTGGATTATTCCATGTTTATATATTGGATTAGTCCATTTTTAGCTCCATTTTTTCAAAAAGTAGAGCTATTGTCATGACCCTCGTCGGCGTCAGCGTCGGCGTTGGTTAACCTTTTTATTAAGGTCACTTTTCTCAGATACCATCAAAGATAAGTATAATGTTCATATTTGGTATCTATGTTTATTATTACAAGGGGAACCCATTTCACAAGGGTAGCTAACACTGAAATTAATTTTGCCATAGTTATGCCCCTTTTTCGACTTAGATTTTTCATTGTTGGTTAAGTTTTATGTTCAGGTCTATGTCTCAGAACCTGTCCAAGATATTTGATTCAACTTTGGTATACATGTTAACTATTACAAGGGGGACCCATTTCACAAGGGCAGGTAACCCTGAAATTAATTTTGCTATAGTTATCTCACCTTTCTGACTTAGACCTCCACTACACTATCCAGCACTAAACAAAGCGGAGCGCGCTGTCTGCGGACATCTTTTGTTTATATAAGGGGTGTTTGTCCTAAATTTTTAATTTCGTTTTTTTATTGAAATTCCTATCAGCAAACAGTGTAGATTCATATATTGGATCGTGGGAACAAATGGGTTAAATTAAAGCTTAACACTTTATGTGAGGACACGGGTCACTAGAGGAGCCCTCTCATCAGGGTCTGCACTGTTTGTTATGTTACACTTGTCTTTAGAAATATCCCTAAATACTAACCATGCTATTGACCTGTTTGAGTTTTGGAATAGTCTGTTTGAACATTCAACGGTGTACTGGTTAATCACAACGAGACAAACACACGCTTAGGTATCCGGCGCCATGCCATACTTGTAAGAATTATTTTACTTTTAGTTCTCAAGTTAACGATTTCGTTTCAGAAAGAAATGTCGGCTGCATGCATGCTTTTAAAGTATTATGTAAGCAAAGGGGTATTTATTTAAGGCGTTTTAATGATAACATGTTGCGAGAGAATGAACAAAAATGAGAGACATAGAGAAAGAGCAAGATATATACACACAGAGATATAGAGAGGAGATACAGTGAGAGACAGAGACGTAGACTGAGATACACAGAGAAACAGTTATAGACATACATACATATAGACTTACATACATATAGATAGACAGACAGACAGATATATAGATATACATGTACATAATTATAGATAGACAGACAGACAGGCAGGCAAATAAGCAGCCATATACAGAGAAACAGTTATAGACATACAGACAGATAGACAGACATACATACATATAGACTGACAGACAAACAATTATATATACATAATTATACATAGACAGACAGACATATAGGCAGGCAAATAAGCAGCCATAGACAGAGCAACAGTTATAGACAGATAGACAGACATACCTATAGACATACAGACATATATACATATAGACAGACAGACATACACATAGACAGACAGATAGGCAGGCAAATAAGCAGACTGAGACAGACATACTGATAGACAGAGACAGAGAGAGACAGAGAGATATTATTATTATTATTATTATTATTATTATTATTATTATACCATATTTATATAGCACTCTTTTCATATCTAAATACGTTCAAAAGTGCTTTACAATTAAAACATTTATACATACTAAAGCAGAAATTAAAGAAAATATAAGATATGCAATAGAAATAAAAACATAATAAACAAAACAAAGACATTTACAGTGTATTTCTAAGGTATAAAAAGAACATCGCATAACTCAAAATGTAAAATCCATATGCCTAGTAAGGTATAATACGATTATGATAAGAGAATAAAGCAATGTTGATGGCATACTATTTCTATAGTTAAAACATGCAACCGCTGTTTGGGCTTAAAATATATATCAGCCACCATAATACTTTAAAAAGGAACGATTTTACGAGTTCTTTTAAAAGATTCAAGTGTAGCTGAGTTAAAGCATGCAACAGCTATTTGGGTTTAAAATATACATCAGCCACCATATATCTTTAAAAAGAATGAGTTTTAAGAGTTCTTTTAAAAGACTCAAATGAAGCTGACTTCAGTATTCCCACCGGTAGTTCATTCCATAATTTAGGAGCAGCCTTTGCAAAGCTACGATCACCATAGGTAACTGTACGGGATCTCGATATCACGAGGGCCATGAAGTCATTTTTTTATCTTAAATCACGCTGTAGTTTATATATCTTTGACATGTTTGTGATGTAACTTGGAGATTTGTCATTCAATGCTTTATAGGTGTGAGTCAAACGTTTAAAGTCAATCCGGTGTTCCACTGGGAGCCAGTGAAGTTCCTTTAATACTGGTGTTATGTGGTCAAAACGAGATGTCCTGGTAATGATACGAGCTGCAACATTTTGGACAGTCTGCAGTTTGTTCAAAGTTGTCTTTGGTAAACCACAAAGCAGGGAGTTACAATAGTCGAGTCTGGATGTAACAAGAGAATTTACTAGGGTTTTAGTAGCATCAATGGTAAGATATGTTCTGATATGGCCTATTTGTCGTAGCTGGGCATAACAAGACCTACAAACAGAATTCACCTGTTGTTCCATATTCATGTTGGAATCGAGGAATGCTGCTAAATTTCGAACCCACGTTGATGGTTTTATCTCAGCATGTTCAACTTTGATTTTTATGTTTGATACACGTTCTGCATTACGTTTAGAGTTAAACAGTATAAGTTCTGTTTTATCTGCATTTAGTTTCAGCATATTGTGGTGCATCCAGGAGACAACATCGTTTAGACAGGCTTCCACTCGCCTTATAACTTCCATTTGTGTAGTAGTGTCAATGGGTTCAAATGATATATATAGCTGTGAGTCGTCTGCATAAAAATGATGAATAAGTCCATGGTTTCTACAAATTGCGCCTATGGGTTTTGTATACATAATATAGTTTTTTGGCCCTAACACTGATCCCTGTGGTATACTGCATTTCATGAGGACTGGCTCAGAGAGTTCTTTGTCAATGCACACAGTTTGATAGCGATCGGTGAGATAGGATGTTATCCATGCAAGCGGTGTACCAACTATTCCGAAGTCATGTTCTAGACGTTCAAGCAGTGTGCTGTGATCAATAGTGTCGAATGCAGCGGAGAGGTCCAGTAATACGAGGACAGTAACCTTGTTTTGGTCTAGTGACTCTAGAATATCGCTTTGGACCTTGAGTAGAGCAGTCTCAGTTGAGTGAAACTTTCTATATGCCAACTGATGTTCATCATGAAGATTGTTTATTGACAGGTGTTGTTCAACACGTTTATCTACTACCTTCTCCAAGATCTTTGAGATAAATGGGAGATTTGACACAGGTCTGTAATTTTTAAAAGAGTTTCGATCCAGATTTGGATTTTTCATGAGAGGTCTGACATGTGAGATCTTAAATGCCTTTGGTACATATGCTGAGTCAAGAGAAAGGTTGGTAAGTTTCATTAAAACTGGTAAAAGTTCATCGAGACATAATTTTAATGACCATGTTGGTATCGGGTCTAATTCACAGGATTTATTTGGGGACTGGAATATGATTTGTTTCACCTCCTTTGATGTAGCAGGAGTAAATGTTGTCAGATTTTCTACCGGAACCGTAACAGGTTCAATATTCGCGTAATCATGCTCAACTTGCTTTTTTGAAGATGCATTTTTCAATGAAGCCGTATCAGATTCAGTATTCGGGTAGTCACACTCAGTTTGCGTTTTTGAAGATATGTCACACCTAATGGCATCTATTTTGTTAGTGAAAAATCCTCTGCCAGTTTCTTGGGCGATCTGAAGAAAGGTAAAACAATATCGTTTGAAGAACCTAACAGATGTTTAGTCACCTTAAACAGACTTTTCTGGTCGTGTCCACAGTAGTTGACTTTGTCAGAATAATAATTGACTCTAGCCTGACTAAATAATTTATTGGTTTTTGCACATTGGTTTCTGTAGAATTCATGGCGAACTGTTAAATTGGTTTTACGCCATTGTCGTTCAAGTTTACGTTTCAAATGTTTAGCAGTGTGTAGATCCTCGTGAAACCACTGACAAGATGGTCTTAGTATAATAGTTTTTGTACGGAGTGGAACATGCTTGTTGATAAGTGCTGACATCTCCTCTGTGTACAAGTTAAATAGGTCGTCAAGGTCTGTACATTCTAAAGACTGGTTGAGAATTTGTGATGTCTGGATATCGTTTTTAAAGACATCAACATTTATAGAGGGTAATCTACGAAAAGCTACAGTCTTGCTAATGGGAGCAGGTTTTGCCGCTTTGACACTGAGAGTCACTGCAAAATGATAACGTGTCAATTTTCCAGAATTATCAGAGAACCGGGGATCGCTAACTTCTATGTTAGAAACTATGTTGTCGGTATCTCTAGTGATCACGACATCTAGCGTATGTCCACAAACATGTGTGGGTTCATTGATATGGTGCCTCATACCACATGAGTCAAGACAGCTAATAAATCGGGCAGTATCTCTATCTGTGGGAGTATCTAAATGGAAATTTAAATCACCAACAATTATAATGTTTTTGTCTGTAATGACTTATCTAGAAAGAAATACAGGCCATTTACTTTCGATAGACAGAGTCAGACAGACAGTGAAGTGAGAGAGTTTCACAATGAATGTCTGGTTATGCCAATTAATACATTCCTCAGTTTTGTATGTTGTTACTTTTTAGAATAATCTCATCGACATAACCACACAAGTTGCGAACGGCATGAAGTATCTGACATCACAACATTTTGTGCACCGAGATCTGGCTACACGGAACTGCCTTGTTGGTGAAGGACTTGTGGTGAAGATTTCCGATTTTGGATTGTCACGTGATATCTACACGTGTGATTATTACCGGGTATTTATAATTTTGGTTTAACCAATATGGCCAATCCTCTCTACCATGACTGCACAATAGAATTCCGAGTTTAACCGTATCTTTCATATAAAACAGAGAAGACCCAGATCAGACGGCTCCCATATGAGCCATCTGACCAGGGCATGTTTGGTGTGCTTAACAGGCGCGGATTTAGAGGGGCGGAGCCGGCGTACGCGCCCTGAAATTGCCAAAATATTTTTTAGTAATAATTTAGATCTATATTCAGTAAAACCTCTCTACACCGACCACTAAATTGTGTTAATTAGTTGGTATTTAGAGCAGGTGGCTGCTTAAAGCAAGGTGAAAGTAAAACAGAACGCTCCCATATTAGCGTTCTGTTTTTCTTACACCTTGATTCAAGCAGCCACCTGACTTTAACACAGCTCTTATACAAACACACTATTTATTTATGTCATCAAACATAAAATTCCACGCCCCCTCCCCATTAAAAACATTTCTATGCCCCCAATCTGAAATATCGGATACGCACCTGCTTAAGACATGATAAAGATCTGATCCTATAGGTTATGCCAACCCAAAATATCCCTGAACATTTACATTATAAAAAAAATCAGCTAATAAATATTAATTATATATTTAAGTATTGCACTAATATTGAACAGGTAAATGGTTAGGACAGGTCGCTGCTTAATGTGGGACGAAAGTTACGCATTTACTCCATAAATTTCTACGCATTTCTACGCATCTGCAAACAGAGTAGATCCAGATCAGACGGCTCCTGTAGCACATTAATGCACTTAGTATGCATGACGACATCATATCTTACATGAATATTCATGGAGGAAAGGGTCATGCAAAAAAGAGCTTCTTACATTACTTTTGTTCTTCATTAAGCTTTTAAATAAATATATTGTTACGCAGTAAGTGGCAAGAGGGTCTACTTAACTTATGTATTCATTATGTCTCCCCCATTTATGGGGAGATATATTGTTTTTGCCAGAGCTGTATGTCTGTCTGTCCGTCCGTCCGTCCGTCTGTCTGTCCGTCATTTGTGTCGCGCGTATCTCTGAAACCAGTTGGACTAGAGTCACCAAACTTCACAGGAATGTTCACCAGCATGAGTTGTTGTGCACCTGGGGTTTTTGAATTGTCTCCCCTGATAACCTTGAAGTTATTGCCCCTGATGACTTAAAATTAGAAATACTTTGTGTCGCGCGTATCTCTGAAACCGGTAGTACTATAGTCACCAAACTTCACAGAAATGTTCACCAGCATGAGTTGTTGTGCACCTATGTTTTTTTTAATTGTCTCTCCCTGATAATTCTTGAGTTATTGCTCCTGATATGGATACTTAAAAGTACAAAAATGAGTCATGCAGGAAATACCACATACAGAACAAACACTCGCCCGAACAGCAACACAAGGAAACAGCAAATGTACATGGGTAGAAAAAACAACAAGAGACGCACAAAGACAAAACAAACATTCAATAGGAGGAAGATGGAAGTACCGCCTTGGAACGGTCAGTGACAAAAGTCACCGGGGGTTTAAACCGGTTTATGGGCGCCCAACCTCACCCTTATTCCATCCCCATCCTAATACAAACTTTGTGTCACGCGTATCTATGAAACCAGTAGGGCTAGAGTCACCAAACTTCACATTACTGTTTACAAGCATGAGTGGTTTTGCTCTTGGGTTTTTTATTCGTCTCCTTCTGTTAGCTTTGGGGTTACTGCCCCTGATGACTTAAAATTAGACAAACTTTACTTAGTGTCGTGCATATCTCTGAAACCACTAGGGCTAGAGTCACCAAACCTCACAGAAATGTTGAACAGCATGAGTTGTTGTGCACCTGGGATTTTTGAATTGTCTCCCATTGAAAACTTTGGAGTTATTGCCCCTGATTTAATTACTTAAAATTAGAGAAACTTTGTGTCATGCATATTTTTAAAAGCACTAGGGCTAGAGTCACCAACCTTCACAGGAATGTTGACCAGCATGAGTTGTTGTGCACCTGGGTTTTTTCAAAGGTCTCCCCCTGCTAATTCTTGAGTTACTGCCTCTGATATGTTAACTTAAAATTAGAGAAACTTTGTGATGCAGGTATCTCTAAAACCAATAGAGCTAGAGTCGCCAAACTTCACAGGAATGTTCACCAGCATGAGTTGTTGTGCATCTTGGTTTTTTAATTGTCTCCCCTGATAACTTTTGAGCTACTGCCCCTTATGACTTAAAATAAGAGAAACTTTAATTTGTGTCACATGTATCTCTGAAACCACTAGTACTAGAGTCACCAAACTTCACAAGAATGTTGACTAGCATGTGTTGTTGTGTGCCAGGGGCTATTGAATTGTCTCCCCCTGATACTAAGGGAGTTATTGTCCCTGGTGACTTAAAAATTAGACCCTGATAAGTTACAGACATTACACTTGTGTATTGGAAAGAGGATGGGAGGAGGAGACATCTGTTTTTGTGACAAAAACAAACCTCTAGTTTAATTGGTGTTTAATCAGAACTACAGATCAAGGTGCGTACCAAAATACTAAATCGTCATTTCTCCACCAAACCCTATACTGTGACAACTCTATAAAATCGTCTCGAAGAGACGATTCTAAAGAGTGGTCACAGTATAGGGTTTGGTGGAGAACTCAAGGAGGTATTCTTGAAAATGTTTACATTTACGCATCTTATCTGGACCTCCGTAGTAACAGTTTTATTCACAAGAGAACAGGTAGCAGGTCTTATGTTATTTTAAGTTCACTCCTGGGTCCCAATGTACACGTATCCAGGTAAGTTCATGTACATGTACATGATTAACTCTTTCAACCCTGTAATATCAGAGTGTAATGACCCATCAGTGTGTAACTTGTGAGTCCATTCAGTATGGAATATTTAAACTTTCTAGAGGATTTTTTGAATAACAAAGAGTGCAGTCCCTGGTCAGATGGGTTCCTCTAAGAGCCCACTGATCTTGGTCTACATTGTTTGCCCGGGGTGTCCGGGGAAGAAATAAACATACATATTGCCCACATGCAGCAAAAACCTCTCTATAAAACATGGCCAAACCGACGTTTGCTCGGCGTGCTTAAATTTAAACTATTATTTATTTATTAGTATAACTGTCAAATGTAGCGGATCAAGCACGTTAGATTTATATTTGGACGGTTGGATAACTTTGATAACGTTACTTGATATATGTCTACACAACACTTGACATTTTTTTCTTATTATAGATGTGTTTGAATCAAAAGAACGATTCCATGATACTGACAGTGATCATAATTTGTTCTTTAACCCTTTCACCGCCGAAGTCGTATAAATGCACCACGACAAATAGTGCAGTCCAAGATCAGACGCCGCCTTTCAAGGCGTCGTCTGATCAGGGACTTCACTTTTTGTGTCAATCTCTCTTTCTATATATGTGCTTTATTCCTAAGCATCTATTTATCTCACTTCCTCATTGTACCGAATGATTTAACAAAAATTGGATTGCAAACGCCAATTAGAAATTTGGCGCCGAAAGGGTTACATGTTGGTTATTCGATCACTTGGCCTGAAGGCCTCTTGATCTGAGTTAGATCCGCTTAATATCCTAGCTCTTAATAGTGATCTATTGCAAACTAAATCACTGTAACTACATATTAACAGTAAAACCTTTCTATAACGTCTCTACATTGTGTTAATTAGTTGGTATTTAGGGCAGGTGGCTGCTTAAAGCAAGGTGAAAGTAAAACAAAACGCCCCTTTAGGTGATGTAATTTATGGCCGTTACAGAGAGGTTTTACAGTAATCTAGTGGCGGTTATAGAGATGTTTTACTAAAATTTAGTGGTCGTTATAGATTATGTATGTATGGTAACACATTACCTGATAAAAAAAATAATTTCACGCCATACTCCGTCCATTTGAAATGAATAAGTATAAATTGTTTTAACCCTTCTATTCCTGAATTTTAAAACATATATATCCTTCTTTACCCATGCCCCGTTGTATAATAATTACATATACATGTATCTGCACCGTGTACAAGTATATCGCTGTGCAATCACTGCTGTGGAGTGCACTGGTTGCACAATCAACTTGTAAATAGTGCAGATCCTGATGAGACAGCTCCTGTCTCATCTGGAAATTCACTATATAAAGGTACATGTAGGTATATTGACGTGAATAGCAAGCGAAGGGTTAATTGTTGTATTAAACCATAGTCAAACGATTTTACTTCCTTTACACACAGTAGAAAAACAGTAACATACAATTGAACTTCGATATCTCGACATCGGATAACTCGAAATTCGATCCCTCCAAAATTTGAAATAGAGAATGGCAATGAAATATATCACTGTGTATATCTAGAAACATGTGTGACAGCTTAATGTAAATCAAAAGTAGTGCTGAAAGCTCGTTTAGGACCTTACGACCTGAACTTGAGAAAAAATCAGATGAGAAATCGAATGACCCGAACCTCTGTTATCTCGGAGTAATTTGTATTCCCCTTACCCCTTGAACTTCGATATATCGATGTATAACTGTATTTACTTTAGTGAATGTAGTGAATGACTGCTTTTAATCTGGTACAGATCGGTGGATCTCGAATGCTGCCTGTGCGCTGGATGTCTCCGGAGGCGGTAAACTGGGGCCGCTTTACTACAGAGTCAGATATCTGGGCCTTTGGTGTTGTACTGTGGGAAATATTTAGCTATGGAAGACAACCATATTATGGCCACACGAACGAGGAGGTAAGAGTTGTTTCCCTTGAAATGTATGTTTTATTTTAGCACCACGTGGAATAATAATTTGTCAAATGTGGACAGTCTTGACAGTCATAGTTCCATATGAGAGAAGTCTTTTATAACTGTCTTTATTTCTCTACTAAGCATTAGTTGTGACTATTGTGTAATCAAAACCAGGCCCCAATTTTATAAAACCTTTTGTTTGAGTCTGCGATCATTCTCAAGTATCTGATTGGTCAGATTCTGAGCAAGCTGATCATCTGACCAATCAGATGCTTGTGAATGATCTCTCTTGCTGCTACTCATTAGAATCACCAAGGACAGTCGTAGCAAAATTAGATTCGATGAAGAAATATATACAATAATTTTCGTATACATGTAAAACCCGCTAATGAGACCACCTAAAAGAGGTATAATTATGGGTGCTAGATGCAGGTGGTAGCTTAATGCAAGACAAAAGTAATGCAGAAAGCTCCTCTAGGAGCTTTTTGCATTTTTTGCCCTGCATTAAGCAACCACCTGCTAATAAAGACAAGCATGTGTATTCATTAAGTGGTCCCATTAGAGTGGTTTTACTGTATTTGGCTTTTTTCTACACTGTGACTATAACTATAGATGTGTTGGAGAAATGAATGGACTACTATGCCGACAGTGTTCCACTTGTTAGAGTGGCTTTATTTGTACATCCTTTAAAAGAAACGAATTTGTTAGAGTAACTTTATATGTACGTGTACAACCTTAAGAAAAATTGCCTTGCCAACTTAAAATCAACATCTTGATTAGTACATTTTACCCTTAAAAATGAAGGTTTGTCGTGAACAAATCGAAAGACAGCAGCTCAGATTCTAATGGACATGGACCAAGTTTGTTTATGAACATTGTTGTGAGGAATGATTACTATTTAGCTGGCTGTCGGCAAATATTTATTTATATTTTTTAAATACAGTAGAGCCTGTTCTAAGCGGTCATATATCTGTTGAACATAAGAGTGTTACAAAGCAGGTGATTGTTAAATGCAGGGCAAAAGTATTTGTATATTTATAAAGTCATTATTTCTTAAATAAATATTAATTAGATAAAGGGTTAATGAAACAGGCTATCCCAATAATGATTTATTACTCGTAATAAATCGACATATTACAGTGCTCCCTCCCTACAACGACCCTCTCAATAACGATTCCATCCGTACAACAACGCATGTCACCGTTTCCGAAACAACACGGCTCCAGAAACAACTTCCATCGTATTTTCTTTATGTTTCCATCAAACCCTATGTCGTTACCACTCTTTAGAATCGCCACTTTGTGAATCTTTTAGAATTTCGTAGTTCTTAAACCATTATGATAAGTAGAGCATTTGCTCCTAAGAGGAGCAAATGCTCTATTTATCACAATGGTTTCAAAAGGTGACTCTTACAGAGGCGTAGAAAGGCGTATTTATGGAGGAAACGGTTAAAGTGCGCAAACCGAGTATATAAACAGTGTAGCTATCTCTTACCAGGGTCTTCACTGTATGTTGCTACATAAAGAGTCGAGTCAAATAAATTGTCACAAATCAGGATCTAGTGAAGAAAGACGTGTGTATCTGGACGTCTCCGTTGATATAAGACATCTTCTTGTTTAAGGTAATACGCTTCCTTGACGAGGGCATACCGCTACAGAGACCTGAGGAATGCCCCTCTGTTGTATATCACGTGATGTTACAGTGCTGGAAACTGGACTCCAAGGAGCGATTGCCGTTTGACCGCATACACAAATATCTAGTGGAATACAACCGACAGCAATCTAACAACGCACATAACTGTTCACTGGAACATGTAAATGAATACGAGATACCATTATAAGTATAATTTATACAGCCCACATGTAAATGCGCCCTACGCAACGTGCAGAGAAATAATTATGTTGTCTATTTTAAAACATAAGATCCTAGATCTAGTCTACATGCATTCCCGGTATCGACTGCGTTCTCATGTCGTATGGAAGTCACACATAATCATTTCCCTCATACAAATGTGTTTTCACTCATTTGTAAACAGAGTAGACCCATATCAGACGGATCCTAGTGGAGCCATCTGATCAGGGTCTGCTCTGGTTGCTAATAGATTTTGATTGATGGTTCTGTTTCTTTGCTTTCTAAAATATCTGCAATCTTCCACCTTACATGTCTTTATAACTATTTTGTTAATGAATATTTGGTTGGTACTGAAATTTTGAACAAACTCGGGACAGGCAAAGGGTTAACCAACACTATTGTGTTCCATTGTGACCTTTGGAGCTTTAATTCCGGATGTGACGTCAAATAATTATACATCCTATCGGTATTTGAAACTGTTTCAAACCGTTGTCGATGTCTTTTAGCATAAGGCAACAATGTTTCACTTGCAACATGTATTCGCCGAATAAAGACCGGAAGCTTTTGAGTTCGTAACGACAATGTGGCTTTAAGTGTTTAACCCTTTCGCTACCAATGCCAGATCTGTGATTACCTATGCAAACAGTTTGGATCCAGATGAGACGCCGAGTAACTCGGCGTCTCATAAGGATCCAAATTGTTTGTTACTGTTACTATGTTTTTGAAACAAAAATGAAGAAAATAAAAAAAAGAATTTTTGAAGTAGACGACAAAGTAAGCAGACGACAGAACTTGGCAGCGAAAGGGTTGATAATGACATCAAAATTGGAACGGAGGACCAATTCTTTCACAATGCTTATATAATCATGGCGTTTGATTAATTAGTTGAATATACAGTTGAACTTCGATATATCGAAATCGGATAACTCGAAGTAAATGTTCGGTCCTTCCAAATTTCCAATACTGTATTGTTCTAAAATGTATCTCTACGCATATTTATAACCTCATGCGACAGCTTAAAGCAGTTCGTAAGTACACATTATTTTAGACCTGCATTGAGCTTATATCTTCAGAATTTGTCCAGATTAGAAATTCAATGACTCGAACTTCTGTTTTCTCGAAGTAATTTGTAAGGTCCCATGAAATTCGAGATATTGAAGATGATACTGAAGAAATATTAAAGATATTGAAGAAATTCGAGATATTGAGGTTTAATTGTATATGTTAATCTAAAAGTGACTCCAAGATACAATGTTTCTTATTCACTGAGTTGGTTTAGGATACCAATGCTGTACAACCAAAACTATTTGGACAAACCCTTTGAATTCTAGGCAACTCGGTAGATATAATGTGAGTAAACCGAATTAAGATAAATCAAACGGACAAATGTTACATTATCAAATTTGATGTTTTTGTGAAAGAATACAAACCATATACAAATATATGTATTTAAAGTAAAGGTTAAATACACGCAAAAACCCTGCCTTAATCTTCTACATGTCTGCATAACTGATGTATATACTATATTATAACATAACTCATGGCTTCAGCGTGACGTAACACTATCATTTATTTTTTGATAATCATGGGCATATATTCACTAGTGAATAACATTCGAACGACCGAATGACATTCGAACGATTCATACGCGCTGTCAAAACAAACAAACTGGCGGACGGTGGTCGACCTACCTGTCCACGATTGAGTCACGATAGATGGCAAAGGATTGTTGGCACTTGCGCCTTAATTTCGATAAAATAATACAAATTGTAATCGCTGTCAGGAATCATATACAAAATGTATGCCAAAAAAGACCTACCAGCTACTCTGACCCATACAATCCATTCTACATTTAAAATGCCTCCTCAACTTTGCATTTTCTTCACCGCCTGTCCTTTTGTTTATGCAGATTTCTACTCATACAAATATCTCATCAATCAACAACTATAGTCATCTGAATCCAGCACAGCACAAACATATTTCAAATATGCTATACTCACTAACTCAGCTGATCGCGAAAATCTTCCTCCTGTTCCAACACATTTTATGCAGCAGTTCCTACTGAATATTTTGTCCATTTCAAACATTTTCTCTGAACTTGAATCGAGATTTTCTCTCGGTGGAAATGTCCATGTCCATGTGTATACATACAACACTAATGAAGGGCTTAATATACCAAAACGAAGGCGCATTTCGAATCCCATTGACAGTGAGTGTCGGACGTGTTGGCGACTGTATGTGGGTCTTTATGTAAATGGCGCGCTTTACATAGACACATGTTGTGTACAATGACGTCATAATGTGACGTGTTTGTAACTATGTATGTCAAAACTGTAACTCAAAATTTATTTTGACGTGTTTCTGTATGTTTTTGTATCATAAACTATCACAGTTAAATTGAATACCAGAGAGGTCTGAATTAGATCCTGGTTGATATGACAGTAAGTAAAAAAAAAGTTGGAAAATTTGGACCTACTTTGTCCCAGTTACCTAGCGAACCTAATAACACCTTTCATTCATCATTTCTATATGTAAGGAGAATTTATAACAATCCACGTTACTGCTGAAATATTGGCTGCAAATAACATTTGTGTGTGTTATGTTATAAATAGGATCTTGCATTCGTGTTCATGATTATTGGATTTATTAAATTAAAGCTCGTTTTTTATCGTTTTAAAAAGACTCATTTAATAAATCCAATAATCAAGAACACTCATGTAAGATCCTCTATTTACACGTCCGGTTTAAAGGGGTTTGACTGTATTGGTATGTCT
This sequence comes from Azorinus chamasolen, assembly GCA_963576725.1. Lineage (NCBI taxonomy): Eukaryota > Metazoa > Mollusca > Bivalvia > Cardiida > Solecurtidae > Azorinus > Azorinus chamasolen. Next base: position 2,595,934 of record OY755253.1, on the reverse strand, counting down.
ATGTAACACAGCCAAAATCAACATATATGTAAATAAAATGATAAAACCCCTCTAAATCGGACAAACAAATAGTATCAATACCGATCTTAACCCTTCGCTTGCTATTCACGGCAATATACCTACCTGTAAATAGTGAAGACCCAGATGTCAGGGTCTGCACTATTTACAAGTTGATTGTGCAACCAGTGCACCCCACAGCAGTGGTTGTACAGCGAAATACTTGTACACAGTGAAGATATATGTAATTATACAACAGAACATGGGTAAAGAAGGATAAACGTACTTTAAGATTCAGCAAAAAGGGTTAAAGAAGGCGGTGGTTTAATGCAGGAAGGGAAGCACGTTTGCCATTAGTAAAAACATTTTCAAGGAACTTACAGTAAAACCTCAGACACCGGACATTTAAGTAGTATCAACACCGGTTTGTAAGAGTGGTGGCAGCTTAATGCCGAGTAAAGGTCATGTAGAAAGCTTCAAATGGGTATCTGTTACACGTTTCACTTAATAACCGGTATGTTATAGGGTTCACTTAATATACGATCTATATACAGTTTTCACTTAATAACCAATCTGTTACAGGTTTCACTTAATATCCGATCTATTACAGTTTTCACTGAACCCTTTCCTCCATAAATACACCTTTCTATGCCTTTTTAATAGTGACTTCTTGATACCATTGTGATAAATAACAGAGCATTTGCTCCTATAAGAGCAAATGCTCTATTTATCACAATGGTTTCAAATTTAAAAAAATCTAAAATGTTCCTTTTCTCTGGTAAATGCTCCTTTTTTGGCAGATTTATTCAAAGTGGTCGGTTCTAAAAATAGCATATAAGGGAATGGGTTAATATCCGATCTGTTTCAGGTTTAACTTTTTTTCTTTCATTCAAAATGTCGAGACACTACTGACGGATTGTCACTCAACTCATAAGACGTCCAGTTACTGTTTACAAATGCCAGCCCGGTCATAATTAGCATGCTTAAACATGTGCGTCTTTAACCCATTTGCGCCCAGTGGATTCTTCCATGTTTATATATAGGATATTGAAAATACTTTCAGCAAACAGTGTAGACTCTGATCAGACGACGCATTATGCAGCGTCTGATCAGAGTCTATACTGTTTGTCTATGTCCCATATGTGGGATCGTGGGCAAAATGGGTGAAAAGTAGGTTGCGATTACTCCATAAATATTCATTTAAGACATAACTACAGCATATGGATTTTATAATGGTACTTACACTCTGGAATTTATGGCCATGGCAGAAACTGTAGATTTATATTTATTTGATATCATAAGCAAACAAAACGACCCTGAACAGACGGCTCCAGTAGTAGCCGTCTGATCTGGATCTGCTCTGTTTGCAAAGGCATATAAAGGCGTATTTATGGAGTAAATGGTTAATACAATGCAGGTAAGCCCTTTTATTAAGGTACCTGAAATACCCAGAATTAGACTGCTTTAAAGTGATGATACTGTGCACGTATGATCCAAGACATCGTGTGAAGCTATGATATTTTTGTATTCGCATTCATTGCTTTACTTCTTGTTGATTATGTTTCATTTACCTTTCTCGCTTCTCAATCGTACTAGATAAGCTGAGTTACCAAAATAGCCGTACTAGAAATCCTTATCTGGAACACCAAGTGACTAGTGTATTCATACGCGCGATTGGGTAAAATCAGTACAAGGGAAGGACTTCTTACAGAATTATACCAACATTTCTATAGGCAACAACCTTATGAATTGAAATTAATAAAAGTAATTAGCACGAATTTGAAATTCTATTTATCATATAAACACTATAAACACACTAACAAAGTCTTTTATATTTACGCCAAAATGTAACGTTTGTGGTTGTCATAACAAATGACGTCATTAGAGGGTTAATACACGTCTTTTCGGACAATAACATCTGCAGTGTCCCGAGGGACTGTTGTTGGCCCGAGACCGAAGGGCAACAACATTCCCTTCGGGCTCGAGCAAACAACAGTCCCTCGGGACACTGCAGATGTTATTGCCCGAAAACAAACGTGTATTAACGTTATTCTTGCATAAAACCAATTTTCTGCTCTCCTGCATGAATTTAATTCTTCAAAATACAAGCAAAACAACGGCAGCAAAACTATACACTTCTTTGACACTTCGTCGATTTATGCTGTTTCCGGGCCACTGTTTTCTTTTCGACGTCAATTCATGATTGTATCAAATACCGTTTACACGGAATTTCATTCAATATGTCTATCACTAAAAACATTTCATTGTTGGTGCTCCTGGAAATACTCACACCCGGCGTTCACCTAGCTTAGGCGGGACTACAACAGCACGTTTTATGCAAGAATTTGGTGTCACGTCTAAAGTTATGCTGCGGTCTGTTGCTATTAGATATGGAAGTCGTATTACGCAATGTAAAGTAGTACTTCATAAAATTCGTTAATTTTCTTGATTTTAGGGCGTATTTCAGCGAGAAAAATAATCAAGCATGGGATTTGTTTAAGCCGGGGGTTCTATACCCTCGGTTGGTCTGTTCTTATCGGAAACTTATCGCTAAAGCTCGTTTCCGACTGGAACAGACCAACCTCGGGTATAGAAACCCCCGTCTTTAACAAAACCCATGCTTGATTCTATTAATCTTTGTTTAACCCTTTCGGCGCCAAATTTCTAAGTTGCGTCTGCAATCCAATCTTTGTTAATTCATAATAAGGAAATGAGATAAATAAATGCAAATTTCAAAGGAATAAAGCACAGATACAGAAATAGAAATGGAAACAAAATGTGAAGTCCCTGATCAGACGCCGCCTTGAAAAGGCGGCGTCTGATCTTGGACTGCACTATTTGTCGTGGTGCATTTATGCAACATCGGCGGTGAAAGGGTTAAAGTTAAACATTCTGCAGACGAGCCCATGGTCAAACTAGCAAACAGTTACGATCCAGATGTGATAAATTATGTTTAACCAGGATAAATGTTGTTTCACACTTTGATCTTTTAAACTATACAGAAGTTTTATCTGGATCCAAACTATTTGTCATGATTATCACAGATCAGATAAGCCCATCCTATCGAAACATTTGACTATTTAGGAGGCTATACTCACTATATCCCAGCAATATACATCACCATTTATGCATTTAAGGGGCTATACTCACTACATCCAGCAATATAAATAACCATTTAAGCATTTAGGGGCTATACTCACTTCATCCTCAAAATAGAAATAAACAATAGTCACGTGATTGACAGTATTATGGTATGAATATGACATCTATAAAAACTGCGGTTTTTTGTTTATTGAACACATGAGTCTTAGAAAGTTGGCGGTTACTTAATGCGGGCAAAAGTAACGCAGGAAGCTCCTATAAGAGCTTCTGGTATTATTTTTGACCTACAGTAAGCTGCTACATGTCTTACTGAGATATCATAATAGTACAATTGTTTATAACACAAACATTAATAGATGATTATAGATACATAGGTATGTGTATTTAAATGGTTTAATAGTAACTGTAGTTACATAGTAACATATTATTGACTAGTTTATGCTACATCACCCTGATATAACCCATTCCCTTATATTGACGACTTTTGACGACTCTGTAAAAGTCACTTTGTGAAACAACTGTGATAAATACAGCATTTGCTCCTATAGAAGCAAATGCTCTATTTATCGCAATGGTTTCAAACTACAAAATTCTTAAATGTTCTCTTTTCACTAGTTAATGATCCTTTTCGGTAGGTTTATTCATAGAGGTTTATCTAAAATAGCCTATGAGGTAATGGGTTAACAAAGGATACTTTAAAGCAAACTTATTGCGTAATGCAAGTCAAAATATAAAAATTTCTGCTTAACCTTTTTTCCTGCAACAAGCTATCGACCACATAAAGACAAATACATAGACTTCCTTTTTAATCGACGTTTAAGACGCATTTAACTTTAATAGTGTTACATATAACGTTGTCTTCGAAGTGTTTAAACAAGATGTACATGTATATATAATTTTCATAGATTTACATTGATTCGTTGCTGTATAAATTATTGTACTGCAGATATTTCTGCAGTGTTTAAAGCATTAGTGATACGTCTCTATCATTGTATATATACAGATTCAATAAGGGATACTTCTCTAGTATTGTATACATGCAGATGAATTGGTTATACCTCTCTATTAGTGTAAATATACAAATTCAATTTTGTTAAACCATTTTCGTACGTTATCATTACAGTTAAGTGTAAAATATTTTTATATGGGTTTTCATTGTACAATGCAATCATTTGCTGATGTTGTTGGCAGATATCATTGATATATCTAATTGCTGTGATAAAAAACCTATTAAATATACAGATCTCTTTACCGTCTAAAGTTTTCTCAATTTTCCTTTGCCATCGGGACAATCACGAGAATATTTTTAACTCTTTACTCCATGAATATTCATGTAAAAATTATGACATGAATAATGATCAGCTGCATTTAATAATGGCATACGTTCATAGAATACATTCGTATTGGTAGAAACTGTAGCGTCACGTCTAATTGAACAAACTACCAGCACCAGACACCGATCAGACGGTTACTATAGGAGCAGCTATAGGAGCCATCTGATCTGAGTCTACTCTGTTTGCAAATGCATAGAAAGGCGTATTTATATGTATGTCATGTTATGATAGTGTGGAGAACCATTCATTATGGAATTAGATATAAAAGTACAAAAATGAGTCATGCAGGAAACACCACATACAGAACAAACACTCGCCCGAACAGCAACACAAGGAAACAGCAAATGTACATAACTAGAAAAAACAACAAGAGACGCACAAAGACAAAACAAACATGCAATAGGAGGAAGATGGAAGTACCGCCTTGGAACGGTCAGTGACATAAGTCACTGGGAGGTTAAACCGGTTTATGGGCGCCCAACCTCACTCTTATTCCATCCCCACCCTAAAAGACAAACAGTGTAAATAAACGTATCCCCTCTCCAACTAATCTACAACAACTGCGACGGCAAATACAGTGGTAAAGTGCATGTATAACGAAAAAACATTTAATTGAACATACTGTATCCACCTATCGCTAGTGTACTCAATGATTGAGCTGCAAGCAGAGTAACTGTAGAAAAGTAATAAAGGGTTCGACAAAAATGAAATAGTACAGATATCCGACGTTCTCCTTCCATTTCTGGATTTAAGAGGTCGCCTTCATAGAGTACTAAACCTTTCTTGTCGGCGTACATGCAAAGAGGCCAGCGTGATTGCTAACTGTAAAAGGGTCCACAACCAAACAAGCAGTATGTTGTAGTACTACAGGATCATACCCCTTTTTAATGAATTGTTTAACATATTTGATGTCCAATAATTTTACGAAGTTTGTAAATCACATCACATAAAATTCAGGATGTGAAATACCGTGTCGCAGAAGCGACTTGAGATTACATTGGTACTTGCCAATAAGCGAGAGATTTCGATAGTAAAATTTAGAGAAAGTTTTTCTTAGTTTATGGTATCTATATCCTTGCTTAAGCAGCTTTTCAGTTAAAACGAGATTTCGACTGTTAAAATCGTCAATAGATGAACAAGCTCTAGCAAAACGAATAAGTTGAGATATATAAACCCTGTAAGATGGAGCACGGGGATCATCCCCGTCAAGATGAGGAAAATTTACAATATTAAAATCAAAATCATCTCTTTTGTCATATATTTTAGAAGAAATCATTCCATTATTTATTTTAAGGTCTAGATCAAGAAACGCTGCATAATAGTTGGACGGGTTAGCTTTATTCAAGTTGAGTTCTTTGGGATAAATTGTAGGAATAAGAGCATCAAAGAAAGGGTTATCTAAGTTAAAAATATCATCCAAATATCGACAAGTTTCATTGAAGGCTTTTATAACATCTTCTTGTGATTGAGGATTCAAACGCAACATGAAATTTCTCTCATAGCAGTACAAAAACAAATCTGGGACAAGTGGTGCACAATTCGTACCCATAGGAATACCAATTACCTGACGGTATATAGCATTCCCATAACGTACAAATATGTTATCCAAAAGAAAGGTAAGTGCTTTGCAAACTTCTGAGCAAGTCCAATTGGTGTACTATTTCATTTGCTTGTCAGTAAAGAAACCCTTTTCAGCATTACATGCCAAGAATGACGTTTTTTCCCATGCAAATACTTTCTGGAAGTCACGATAATGGAAAACATAGTGTGTTTTGGGAAGCAGGTTTGGAACTAAGTTTGTACCTGACTTCCACGTGATGCCTATGGAATTCTTTAGAGTTTTACTATGTTCTGAGAGAAACTCGTCCGTGATTGTGAGCGAAGTGGGTGCTTAGGGATATTCATTATGCGAATCATGCAAGTTAGATTGGTAAAATAGGTCACACTCAAGTATGTACCCTGTTTCAGCATCGTCTGCCACAGAAGTAATATCAAGCTGCTCAAGTTCCTGTTCATTCAGCCAGACAAAATCTTTTTCGGGGAGAGGTTCACACATTGCTGTTCCATACAGATTATTCATATCCAAATAGGTCAACCATGTGTTGGGTTTGAGGGATCATAATTGTCAATGTCTGAATTGTTAGCTTTCGCAAACTTTTTTGAAATCATGCATATACCTCCTCTTACGCCATTTTCAACCATGTTCACCATATTGATGTCATCTAGCAGTTGTAAATGAACACCAGTCATTTTCAACATAGCCTCCCATGAAAATCCAGGTGCTGTATAGTAATGACAGCAATCTAACTGGTAATTGTCTAAACACACTTGTCTAAAGTGGTCAAAAACATCAGCCAAAAGCACCAGGTCAGTTAATAGGTAGAGGTCAGGATATTGTCCAAAAGTGACCATATCAAACGTTCGCCATACACGCTGTTCATGTTCATAATCCTCATCAGATAACTCTGATTCATTCAGGTCATTGTAAAACTGGTGTTGTGGAGGGAGACATGTCTCATTCAATGTGTTAGGGGAAGAAACAGAACTGTAAGAGTAAACCCCCTTGCGCAACAGTAGTTCTTGGTGTGATGGATTCGGAAAGTGTTTTTCCAGATTTGGAAATCGATCTATGCCTTCTTTTGCCAAATTTGACACTAATGTGTCTAAGGAGGCATTCAAAAATTGAAGACAGTCAATGAATCTGAGATTCCCAAATGAAAAAGACAAATACTTTTCCATATTGTTTGGAATGCATGAAATGGGTCTATTTTTATATTTTCCAGCAGACTCCATTAACAGGTGCATGTCATATCCCCGTAAATTGTGAAACACAATGGGGATGTAAAACTTGGGGGTCTGAGATCGCTTACCCTGTCTAAACTGAAGCTGTAAATTGCAATGATTGTGGGCTGCACCCCTGTACTCTCCACTTAAATGATCATGGTCCCTAACCTTGTCTTCCTCAAGATCTGCATGACAAATGTGGCAAGTGACGACTGTTTGAAAGGCATTTTCTTGCTGTGATGTTAATCTCATTGGTTTTACTTGACTTAGGATCTAACATATGTTTTCCTCTTCCTGGAGTAAAGAGTCAAAGAATGTGTCCACTACATTTGGTCCTCGGTATACTCGAGCTGGTTTAGATAATTCATCGTTAGAACATTTAACCAGCAGTGAGTTCAGTAAAGAAAACCGGTTGCCAGTTACGGTTTTTACGCTCACTGCCTTACTGAACGAATTGGTTTTCCGACTACGTTTTCCAAATGGGGTCGCACTAAAACACTGACGAATTAGCTGACCGCATAAGATATATAATTTAACTACTGACCACAAAAAAAATCAAAAAAAAATCGGAAATTGCTGACGATCAAATGAAGAACAAGCCAAAACGTGCTGGTGTGAGATAGATCTGGATCCGATGATTTAACTTTAAATCATCGACCTACTTATCAATGATCTGGCTCCAAACATTAAATATCGTGTTTTTATTTTTTTTAAATTTCGAATTTATTTTTAGTGTTTTCATTGAGATAGAATATTCCAAAAATCATATTATTGTAGCAGCATACGATCCAGATCAAAACTAAGCGATTTCCCCCTATAATTTACTGGATTTTATTTGACCAAATTAGTTCATTAATCGTTATTAAATTGTGTAAACAGCTTTGATCAAGATCTAGATTATTTTCTGAATAATTCGCATTTTGATTAGGATCAAAACAGTTCCAGTGATGCTATGGTAGTGCTATTTTTGTATGGTAGTACATGTACTTATTTAGTGTGCACAAGCACAAATCATAAGCAGCTATATTTTTTTTTTACTTTTAGTACTATTATTACAATATTGCGGATAGTCTACACTGTAGTCTAAGCACACTCTTTAGTGTTTTCTACCCTTTATTTAAATTCATTGGACTTCACTGCAATATTTTTATGCCCTCCAGATCAAAATTTGGGGGACATATTGTTTTTGCCCTGTCTGTTTGTTTGTCTGTTTGTCTCTTTGTTTGTCAGCAACTTTAACATTGGTCATAACTTTTGAGCCAGTACAGATAGAGACTTTATATTTGGCATGAATATGTATCTCATAAAGCCGCACATTTTGAGGGGCGCCATGTCAAGGTCAAGGTCATCCTTCAAGGTCAGAGGTCAAATATTGGGGTCAAATCACCAACTTTAACATTGGCCATAACTTTTGGACCAGTAGAGATAGAGACTTGATATTTGGCATGCTTGTGTATCTCATGAAGCTACACATTTTTTAGGGGTAACCTGTCAGGTCAAGGTCATCCTTCTGGGTCGACGGTCAAATTATCTGTTTTTTGGCTGTAACTTTAACGCAACTTTAACATTGGTCATAACTTTTGAGTCAGTACAGATATAGACTTGATATTTGGCATGAATATGTATCTCATAAGGCCGCACATTTTGAGGGGTGACATGTTAAGGTCAGAGGTCAAATGTATGGGTCAAATCACTTTAACATTGGCCATAACGTTTGGACCAGTAAAGATAGAGACTTGATATTTGGCATGCTTGTGTATCTCATGAAGCTGTACATTTTGAGGGGTACAATGTCAAAGTCAAGGTCATCCGTCATGGTCAAAGGTCAAATTGTCTGTTTCTTTGTGGGTAACTTTAACATTGGTCATAACTTTTGAGCAAGTACAGCTAGTGACGTGATATTTGGCATGCATATGTATCTCATTAAGCCGCTATTTTGAGAGGTGACATGTCAAGGTCAAGGTCATCCTTCAAGGTCAGATGTCAAATATATGGGTCAAATCACTGACTTTAACATTGGCCATAACTTTTGGACCAGTAGAGATAGAGACTTGATATTTGGAATGCTTGTGTATCTCATGAAGCTGCACATTTTGATGGATGACATGTCAAGGTCATTCTTCAGGGTTAAAGGTCAAATTGTCTGTTTGTCTGTAACTTTAACATTGTTCATAACTTTCGAGCCAGTACAGATAGAAACTTGATATTTGGCATGAATATGTATCTCATGAAGCCGCACATTTTTAGGTGTAACATGTAAAGGTCAACGTCATCCTTAAAGGTCAGAGGTCAGACAGATGGGTCAAATCACCGACTTTAACATGGGCCATAACTTTTGAACCAGTACAGATAGAGACTTGATATTTGGCATACTTGTGTATCTCATGAAGCTGTACATTTTGAGGGGTACAATGTCAAAGTCAAGGTCATCCGTCATGGTCAAAGGTCAAATTGTCTGTTTCTTTGTGGGTAACTTTAACATTGGTCATAACTTTTGAGCAAGTACAGCTAGTGACGTGATGTTTGGCATGCATATGTATCTCATTAAGCCGCTATTTTGAGAGGTGACATGTCAAGGTCAAGGTCATCCTTCAAGGTCAGATGTCAAATATATGGGTCAAATCACTGACTTTAACATTGGCCATAACTTTTGGACCAGTAGAGATAGAGACTTGATATTTGGAATGCTTGTGTATCTCATGAAGCTGCACATTTTGATGGATGACATGTCAAGGTCATTCTTCAGGGTTAAAGGTCAAATTGTCTGTTTGTCTGTAACTTTAACATTGTTCATAACTTTCGAGCCAGTACAGATAGAAACTTGATATTTGGCATGAATATGTATCTCATGAAGCCGCACATTTTTAGGTGTAACATGTAAAGGTCAACGTCATCCTTAAAGGTCAGAGGTCAGACAGATGGGTCAAATCACCGACTTTAACATGGGCCATAACTTTTGAACCAGTACAGATAGAGACTTGATATTTGGCATACTTGTGTATCTCATGAAGCTGCACAGTTTGGGTGACATGTCAAGGTCATCCTTCTGGGTCAAAGGTCACCAGCTTCAAATTGGCCATAACTTTTGAACCAATATAGATAGAGTCTTGATATTTGGTATGCATGTGTATCTCATGAAGCTGCACATTTAAAGGGGCAACATGTCAAGGTAAAGGTCAATTTTTAGGGTCAAAGGACACTACTCTAACATTGGCCATAACTTTTGAACCTGTAGATACATACTTGACATTTGGTATGCATGTGTATCTCATGAAGCTGCACAGTTTGCGGGTAACATGTCAAGGTTAAGGTCATTTTTCAGGGTCAAAGGTCACCGACTTTAACATTGGCCATAACTTTTGAACCAGTAGATATACAACCTTGATACTGGTATGCATGTGTATCTCATGCAGCCGCATGTTTGAGGGGTGACATGGCAAGGTCAAGGTTATCCTTCATGGTCAAAGGTCACCAACTTTTAACTTTGGCCATAACTTTTGAACCATTAGAGATGCAGACTTGATATTTGGTATGCATGTGTACCCCATGAAGCTGCACAGTTTAAGGAGTAACATGTCAAGATCAAGGTCATCCTTCAGGGCATATAATTACTCTAACTGCATGCTACATATATAGCTAAGATGCACACACAGCTCTATATACTCTATTGTCTAACATTATTACTGTTGGGGAAAGGCGTGCATACATTAAAAGTAATTTAAACCCTCATCAGATCAGATTAATTTGATAGTTTATATCAGTAAAATAATTAATAATTTCTTGTTTCTGCTATATTATGTTTTAGATTAAATGTGACAAATGCCCCAAAAGCCTTTCATGAATAATTATTCATTTAGTACACATACAGGTTTAGTTGTTTCACATTGTCTAAAAACAACCATGCTATTATTCCTTTAGGTCCAAGCCAAGAAGTATTCTATCAATTTTACACTGACAACACAGGAAATGGCCATGTAGTATTGGTTGTGGAACTCAAGTCCTTGAATTTCTTTACTTTCCAGTCTTCTTTCTATATACATAAAAGCTAATGACCATTTATTCCATGAATATTCATGTAAGAAAATATATACCTTGAATTTTAACCGAAATTTAAAATGGTACATATACACAGGAAAGTTTGGCTGTGGCAGAAAATATAGCACCATATCAATACTTATCATAAGTAAACAGAGCACACCCTGATCAGATGGCTCCTGCATGAGCTTCTGAACTGAGTCTATTCTGTTTGCAAAGGCTAGAAAGACATCATTATGGAGTAACGGGTTAAATAACCAAATTCAATAAAAAAAATTCTACAATGCAATATGCACAGTATGAAGTAATTTTCTTACAATTCAGTAAGTTCTAATTAATTAATTAAAATAAATGCACTATTTTATCTCAAACCTTCTCCAATAGCCAGTGCTGGGATTTGAACCCAGACTTCCTTCTCATGCCTAGGCAAGAAGGTGTTATACCATTAAACTACACTGGCTGGATTGAACTTGACTGTTTGAGACTTTATCCAACAAGAGTTCCAACAATACAGTCAGGAGGTTCTATGAGAGTTAAGGAACATTTTTAATCCAAAAGTGCACCGACACATTTTTATCTATAAAAATAAAAAAATATATATAAATTACACAGTTACTCCCATTGTATCGCCAATAACAGACAACTGCATGCTATTTTCTTACCCTGTAGTTGTGTGTAAGTAGGCATGTCTATTTATAACTACACCGCATATGAATACGGTGTCAATCAAACTACGAAAATTTATAAGTGTAGAGTACGTACAGTAAATGTGGCGAAAGGTGTATAATTGTGACGATAAATATCAACTACGCAAGAATATACCGAGATACGTGTCAGATATCCACACAACTATCCGTTCAAATGAGGGTCAAATGCATTTCTGCAATTCATTTAACATGCAGATGCATAAGATAGATGCAATAACAAAAAAAAACAAACACCAAAGTAACAAACTTTTGTTTTTCTTCGCACACTACCTCCGTGGTGTGATTGCAACCGGTTGCGAATGTATTCGGCTTACGGAGCGTTCAGTTAACACCGATTGCAATCGGTAGCAATCGGTTACAACCGTTCGCCTTTACTGAACTCACTGCAGATATGAAAACCCACAGGGCTCATGTTTTTTGAAAACGGGTAGTAGAAGATAAGGTAGGGTCTGGGTTACACGATTGAATGTGTTTGATGAAACTTTCAAAGTCGGCGTAGATCACAAATGGCACTTTTAACTGATTTTGAATATGATTAAAATAGAGCCATTGTTGTTCCTCTTTTTTGGGAAAGCTCAGTTTCTGCGGACCGTTAGGAGAACAGTATTGCGTTTGTTCCTCTAGCAAATCTTTAGTGGTGAAGCCATGCATGCAATAATTGCAATACAACGTTTGCCCGTCGTGTGACGTTCTATCCCCTAGCAAACGACTCAGGTTTCTTATGAGGCAAAAGTGTCTTTGTTCTCCCTTTGAAAACAATAGAAGATTAATTTGTTTTGTCATGTTTCTGTGGCTAATAATCTGCAAAGGATACACTTCATTGCCTTCCAAACCAAACACATTGATAGACATATATTTTTTTGTTTTTCAAATTCAGGTACTTGTGAAAGTGGCAGGGGAAACTCGATGTCATGTGTGTTGAGATCTAGTTCATACTGTGTATAGTGACCGACACGATCAGGATGCTCTCCCTATGTGACTGGGTGCAGTGCTGCAATAATGGACCATAAGAAACATTTCTGGTCAGCATTTTTAATATTGAGGACAGCCTTTTCCTTTTGGATTTTTGGTGGCAATGATACATAAATACTGCCCTCTAGCGGCTTAAATTCAACAGTGCTGATTTCTAATTGTAAAATTCTGTCAATAGACCAACCACTCCAATCTCTTTCAAAATCTGAAAGGCATCGTGCAGATGCTGAAAAGCTTCTGCTATTTGATTTTCAATCTGCGAAATATTTGTACAGGTCAGTGTTACTGACCGGAATGTGGGCTCAGCATAGACAACTTCATTATTCTGATCATACTTAACAAACTTAACAAAGAGTGTAATGAACCATTTCATACCTTTGACCGCTTTCATTCGCTCTGTGAGAATCTGCTCAATGTCTTGTTCATTGTCCTTGAAAAACTGTAATACATCATATGTTTCCTGAAGATGGTTGAAGTGAGGTGGTTTGTGCCGTGTCATTTAATGCATTGCTGCCTCCACCCTGTTGTTGACGACTCTTCCAGTTTTCTCTTCTATTAATACAGCTGTCATAAACATCCGTTCTTTTCCCATAAAATCGCTCTGGTAGCGGACGATGACACCAGCGACACTCCCGGCCTTCTTTCCCACACTCTTCACAAAACAATTTACCAGGTAGCAGAGGTTTACTGTTAGAACACCAATTGCATGACTTATTTAAGCTATAGTTTCGTATGTTTTCTTCTTGGTAGCTGGCTGCTCATTGATTCGTCTGATTTTCTTTTTCTGTTAGATAAAGTCTGACGTTGTTCAGCTCTATTGTCCTGTGTTTCTACAAGACTTTCTGTTGGGGAAATATTTTCCTTGTGCATGTGAATATGTCTTCTTAAATTATCTGCTCTCTTGAATTGTTGATGAAAGTGTGGGCAGTGAACACTGGACTCTCCATGCAATGATCTGGGATGGCGAAGATGGTGTGATTTCTGTTTAAATTCCTTTCCACATACGTTGCACACATGCTTCTGTGCTTATGTCATCTCTTCTCCCATCAACGTGATTCGCCGTATATTCAATTCAGTATCCTCAATGAATGATAAATTGTGCCGTTTGGCCCATTTCTCCAAGTTAGCTACAGTATTTATTTGGTACATTTCATTTCGATCCATTTTAATCTGAAACTAGAAAATTGAGTCTGTAAGCGATAGCGGCACAGCGATGTCCCTATGGTGGTGCTTTCCTAGCTGCATGTAAAGTTCCTAAGTCATTTGACCTTGAGCTTGGGCTTGAGCAGGTTGGGTTGGATGCAATGAAAATATGGATGGTGGTTTATGTGTATATGCAATTCCATGCCAATAGCTACAGTGGTTAGTGAGATATAAGACAATAAAAAACTGTGACAACCAACTGCACGTACCAATTGCACGTAAAAGTGTGACGCACGGACGGACAGATAGACAGACGGATGAACGGACATACGGACGGACAGGTGCAAAACATAATCCCCCCCCCCTGACTATCATCAACGGGGCATAAAAAGAAATAATATAAAGTAGTGGCATTTTATAATACAACAATCAATGTCAAACACAAAAATACATTTTAACGATATTTACTTACATTAATTATACGCAGGGAAAACTAATGTGGTATACTCGTAACTAGTTTAGATTCACCGTTTTACCATATGAATAGTAAACATGTAGTAGATGTTTAAGTTCAATGCCATTATTTAGTCGTGGTGTAGCAAAAACCAACTCAAACAAACATGTTTAATTCAGAACATTTAATAAAAAAATACATACATAAAGTAAAGTATTCAGTACATACCGTTTAGTCTCGAGTAAAATAGGTTAGTAGTATCCAGTATATGTCCTCTTCTTAAGTTTGATAGTGTAGCATAAGCAAGACAACGATCTGAACACTTCAGTGAAAACTTTTCAACTGATTTCAAATTGACCGCCTAAAGATATAGATTCATACTTTGCGCATGCTCAATAGATGAACAAGTAGATCATGATTCAACTAGTCCTAACACGTTATAACCACTAGTATGTTAAGAGGTTAAATACAGGTACAACTGGATTTCCATTCTCGAAAATAAACATGGCTTTATAAAACTGATTATAAGTTCTTATTATATATATTCACTTGGTAAGTTTAACGTCTAAGATGAATGCATGGTGTTTCAGGGATTTATTCAGGATTTGTATAACCTCTGTATATATGCTAACCCTACAGTACTTGGTACTAAATATAGTTTAAACTGGACTTTCCATTCTAAAAATAGATTAAACTAGAACATCCTAATAAAGATACTACCACACAGTAAATTCATAATCTACAGGTTGTTATCCTTGAGACAATTTTCACTAATTACATTAAAACAGATATGTCATTATGTGGTTTGTAATCTCGGTACTTCATGTTGTGTGCTGTTTTAGCTTTACACCTGTGACTTATATCGCAAACTTTCCAGTACACCTTTATCAAAAAGGTTAAGATCTCGCTATACTTAAATAAATGTAACCCAGATACATCTTACGCTTCACACATTGGTGAACCAATTGAAATAGCGTTTAACCCCTCCAGGTATGTAGAATATTGACCAGTACACTATTTGAAAGAGAGGTTGGGTATTCTTGTGTTGTCTGGATCTGGTCTATAAATAAAAAATAATGCACCTAAAAATCAAACGCGGAAAATTTCCATATATCTATAATTAGACCGTAGACCTATGTTTAGACGGTCGTAGAGGGGTTTTCCATATCTATAAATAGACGGTAGACCTATATTTAGACGGTCAAGGTCAAGGTCGATACCTCACTGATCCCTCATCCCTCATGGCCCAGAACTGTCATTTCCTATTCATCATCCATCAGCAAATCCATTGGGAGCCGTCTGGTCTGGGTCTACTCTGTTTGCAGATACATTGTACATGAACACACATTTATATGAAGAAAAGGGTTAAACTATAATCTGATACAATTTTTACTTATAGGCCTATTACGTTCGATTTGTTGTAACGTTGGAGAAACTACAGTGCTCCCTCTCTACAACGACACCCTTTGAGATACGAAGATTGTATGTGTTGTTCAGAGGGAGTTGTTATGGGGAGGTAAAATCAACATAATTAGCTTGTTTGCAGATCCAAGGATAAGGTGTATTTCGAGAACTAAAACCGTTATGCCTCTATCAAACCCTATGTTGTGACCACTCTTTAGAATCGTCACAAAGTGACGATTCTAAAGAGTGGTCACAACATAGGGTTTGATGGAGGCATAAAGAAAATACGATGAAAAAAAGTTGTTTCTGGAGCCTTGTTGTTTCGGAAACAGTGACATGCGTTGTTGTAAGGAGGGAAACCTTATTGAGAGGACCGTTGTAGGGAGGGAACATTGTATTTACATAATGTCATAGAGCTTGGATTCTGGTGAGACACCGAGTTAATAGTTTAAACATAATTTATTCCATATAATGTTTGGAATGGGGTCGGGCCACAAGTTCTGACAACATTAGAAACGGCCCTCCTCCTACAAAACTTTTCCAATTTACATTCAACGGCGGTAGTGTATAAATAATGTCAAATATAAACAAACACTATATATATATATATTGAGAGAGAGAGAGAGAGAGAGAGAGCAAAGTTTTAGGTAACCATTAATCATATATGCTAACATGTAATATCCTGGTAAATCTTCCATGTTGTTAGTAGTCAAATATTATTGACATTAATAAGAGAAGAAAATCTTCTTGTTTGCTTTATAAAGCAATGGACAGCAGCAAATATAGTTTTATTATCCTCATCAGAAAAATCGCTTTTGCCAAATAAAAGCGTGTCTATATTTAGTGGATGGTAATTACGTGTCTTATAAAATAATGCTATTCTCCGATTCTGGAAAAATCTGCAATGGAAAAAATAATGAACGTCATCTTCAACATCATCAGTAAATTCACAAATTGAAGTTGAAAACTTATGTGATTAATAATAAGATCATTGTTTAAGTTACTGCAATTACTTCTGGTTCGAACATGTAAAACTGATAAATACCTATTGCCATAAAAGTAATAAGAAGGAATAATCTGATATCCTTATTCTTTACGTAAAGCACTTTTGAAAGAAGTGAAACTATCTTAATTCCTTAGAGCACGGTTACAGTTGTTCCAGAGAAGTACTGAGGACGGAATTCACGATCTTTTTGAGATGGATGTTCGAAATGGAGGCAATATATAGGCAGCTCTGTTTCTCAAAGGATGACGAGTTTCTTCTCCTATAATCGGTGGTACTAAATCGTTAATATATGGTGGAACTATATCATGAAAAACTTTATATATGAAACAGAGTTTTTGAGTTTTACGCGACTAGATAAAGATTCCCATCCACATTCGCGATATACGTTTTCTAATGCGACTGATCTAGTGACACCGGTTACTATACGCGCTGCCTCGTTCTGAAGTTTTTGCAAGGTATCAGAGCAATTCTCTGAGCAGCCAGCCCAAACAATAGAGGCATACACATGTACTCAAGTATAGGTCTGACATATGATATATAAATTTGATTTAAAGATTTTCTATTTAATGCGAATTTCATTTTTTCATAATACCTACAATTTTGGATGATGATTGCAAAATATTATCGATATGACTATTCCAATTACCATTTGCATTCAAAGTAATTCCAAGGTTCTTATGATTTTCTACAGTTCTCAAAAACTATATCTGGTGGTTTATCATAGCTTTTAAGTGTGAAAAACATCGCTTCAGTTTTGTTAGGGTTAAAATCAACGAGCCAGGTGTTGGCCCATACAGTTATTAAACTAAGATCATGATTGATAATACCTTCTATATCATTGTGTCTCCCCCCATATTTATATGGGGGAGACATTGTTTTCGTGAGAGTTGTCTGTCTGTCTGTCTGTCCGTCTGTCCGTCCGTCTGTCTGTCTGTCCATCACACTTTTTGTCCGGACGATAACTTCAATATGCCTGATGCTAGTTGATTGAAACTTCATATATGGACAGAGCATAATGGGAGGAAGTGTCATGCACAAGGTCCATAACTCTGGCTTCACTAATATAGGAGTTATTGCCCCTTGTAAAAAAACCACACTTTTTTGTCCGGACGATAACTCCTATATGGCTCATGCCATTGGATTGAAACTTCATATATGGAAATATCATGACGAGAGGAAGGGTCATACACAAGGTCCATAACTCTGGCTTCACTAATAATGGAGTTAAATTGCCCTTGTAAAAAAATCAATTTTTTTTGTCCGGACGATAACTCCTATATGGCTCATGTCATTGGATTGAAACTTTATATATGGAAAGATCATGACAAGTGGAAGTGTCATACACAATGTCTCTGGCTTCATTAATAATTGAGTTATTGCCCTTGTAATGTTTTTT
The DNA here is from genome assembly GCA_963576725.1 of Azorinus chamasolen. NCBI lineage: Eukaryota > Metazoa > Mollusca > Bivalvia > Cardiida > Solecurtidae > Azorinus > Azorinus chamasolen. Next base: position 2,577,600 of record OY755253.1, on the reverse strand, counting down.
CATAATTTTTTGTCCGGACGATAACTCCTATATGGCTCATGCCATTGGATTGAAACTTCATACATGGAAAGATCATGAGAAGAGAAAGTGTCATGCTTAAGGTCCATAACTCTTGTTTCACTAATATTGGAGTTATTGCCCTTTGTTAAAAAATCACAATTTTTTTGTCAGGATGATAACTCCTATATGGCACATGCCATTGGATTGAAACTTCATACATGGAAAGATCATGATAAGAGAGTGTCATGCATAAGGTCCTTAACTCTGGCTTCAATAAATTGAGAGTTATTGCCCCTTGTACATTTGTTTAACGCTTTCTTGTCCGGATGATAACTCCTACATGGCTCTTGCCATTGTATTGAAATTGCATACATGGAAAGAGCATGATTAGAGAAAGTGTCATGAACAAGAGCCATAACTCTGGCTTCAATACTTTTGGAGTTATTGCCCTTTGTTACATTTTTTGTCCGATCAATAACTCCTGTTCGACTGATACTATTGGAATGACATTTCATTTATGGGAAGGGCATGATGAAAGTAAGTGTCGTGCACAAGGGCCATAACTCTGGTGTCAATAGTTATTAGCTGTTATCATTTTCTTCTTGAAAATTGTGGTGTGGAAAGCGCATAATGAGGGGAAGTATCAATCATCAAGTCCATAACATTTTTAGTGATTTCCCTTTACATATTGTTTTTATTAGAGGGGAGACATCCGTTTTTGTGACAAAAACCTCTAGTTTAATGATGATGCCGAGTAGTACAGTGAGCTATCATCTGCAAATAATCTAGTTAAACTTAAAGAATTTGAGATATCATTGACATAGATTAACAAGAGTACCGCATACGGTACATAATACGCCCACTTGCAAACTTTCTCTGATTCAACATGCCTTATAAGTGTTGACATTTTCTGATCTGTGCTTCAGATCTTGATTTCCATATTAAGGTGATACTATTTTTTAAACAAATGAAGTGAATATCTTATTAAATAAAAAAAGTTACAGCTAATCCTCATATTTGCAGATTTTTGTAAAGTGCACCGGCCATAACTCTGTAAAGACAAACTGAATGAACCTAAAAATAAACTCAGCTTCAAATTTCGTTGCTTAAAACATTTGTGTTAAGTTTCATTTATATCATTTTAACAGTTTTCCCAGAAAACAACAGACAAACTAAAAGTTGACCAACTAACAAAGTAACGAACACACGAAGTTCAAGGACCATAACTTTAGAATAAAATGACATATCAAAAACCCCGCAATATATGTGAAAATTCACATTAAGGTTTAACCTTATAAAAAATTGAAGTAAATATCATTTCAAATGAAAAAGCTATGGCCATCCTCATATTTGCATAGATTTGCATTATTTTTTTAAGTGCAAGGGCCATAACTCCGAAACAACAAATCAAATGATCCTCAGAATCGACTTAGCTTCAGGTATTGGTGCATTAAACATATGTATGAAGTTTCATTAATATCTGTCAAACAGTTTTGCCAGAAAACAGCGGACAAACTATTTGCATATATTTGCATTTTGTTTAGTAAAAGGGCAATAACTCCGAAACGACAAATCAAATAAACCTCAAAATCAACTCAGCATCAGATCTTGATGCATTAAACATTTTTGTGAAGTTTCATTAATATCTCTCAAATAGTTTTCCCAGAAAACAGCGGACAAACTATTTGCATATTTGTTAGGGACAAGGGGCATGACTCTGAAATGAAAAATTAAATGAACCTCAGAATCAACTCAGCTTCAGATCTTGATGCATTAAACATTTGTGTGAAGTTTCATCAATATATGTCAAATAGTTTCCCAGAAAACAGCGGACAAACTATTTGCATGTATTTGCATTATTTTTTAAGTAAAAGGGCCATAACTCCGAAACGACAAATCAAATGAACCTCAGAATCGACCCAGCTTCAGATCTTGATGCATTAAACATTTGTGTGAAGTTTCATTAATATCTGTTAAATAGCTTTTCAAGAACACAGCGGACAAACTATTTGCATGTATTTGCATTATTTTTTAAGTAAAAGGGCAATAACTCCGAAACGACAAATCAAATGAACCTCAGAATCGAGTCAGCTTCAGATCTTGATGCATTTAACATTTGTGTGAAGTTTCATTAATATCTCTCAAATAGTTTCTCCAGAAAACAGCGGACAAACTATTTGCATATTTTTTAAGGACAAGGGCCATAACTCTGAAATGAAAAATCAAATGGACCTCAGAATCAACTCAGCTTCAGATCTTGATGCATTTAACATTTCTGTGTAGTTTCATTAATATCTGTCAAATAGTTTTCCCAGAAAACAGCGGATAAACAAAATGTTGACGGACGGACGAACGAACGAACGGACGGACGGACAGGGCCACGACAATATACGACCACCTTTATTAGGTGGGCGTATAAAAATAATAGAGGTTCTAATACTGAGCCTTGGGGTACTCCTGCAGATATAGGCTTGGCTGATGAGACTGACGAACGCAAAATAACATTTTGTTTTCTGTGACTTAAGTAATTTGTTAACCAATTTATAAGTCTTCCATTTATACAATTTTGTTTTAATCTGAAAATAATCCCCTTATGCCATACACGATCAAATGATTTTGATATATCACAGAAAACCATACAAGAGAATTGCTTATTGTCAAAGGGCTGGCAAATGTCGTGAAATATATCAATAAGTTGAAGCACTGTTTAGTGTTTTGGAAGAAATCCTTTGGTATTTATAAAGTAAATTATTATCATGAAAAAAATAATATACATATGCTTAAAGACCACTCTTTCTAATAATCTACCACAACAACTAAGAAGAAAAACAGGTCGGTAATTTGACGGTAGAGATTTGTCTCCCTTTTTAAAAAGTGGCAAAACATTAGCCAGTTTCCAAGAGCCTGGGAAAACTCCTTCTTTTAAAGACCAGTTGAAAAGTTTAGTTAAAAGTTTCGAAAAATAAATTTTACAACCCCTTTAAGCATTCTGTATGATATTGAATCTGGTCCTGATGCCTTGTTCGTTGCTAACGATTTAATGAGATCTTCAACTTCGGATTAAACTATAATTATTTCTAATAGACTATTTTAAGTTTTCACAGTGAATTGAGGCAGAACAGCGTTTTCATCTCTTACACTAGAAATTGAAACAAAGTAGTTATTTAACCGGTAAGTCTTTTCTTGGTCTGATGTAAAAGTTCCCCTGTACTCGAAGTTTCACAAAGAGGTGGTATATTGACTGTACATGTAGTATTTTTAACAAAATGTCTGATAATTTTTGTCGTCATGCCTCACGATAATTGATTTCGATGGAATACATAACTTTATAAAAGAAAGAAAGATTTCCATGAATAAATTGCATGCATCATTTACAGTTCCTTGTAACAAGCGCTCCCAATCAAAGGTTGAGATTTTATCATTTAACCAATCAAAGTCAGCTCTATTGTACAAGTAAACATTTCCTTTAAATGAACTGTTTATATCATATGGAAAAAGGTAGTATAATAAATGAAGCACTATCTCCACTTACCTCAGGTGGAACTGAAATTGTACTGGAGTCAGTAAATTTCGTGTCAGCAGGAATAATTATTGGACCAAGTAGAGCACCAAGCCTTGTAGGTGTTTGAATTGTATTTACGAGTGAATTAGTGATCATAATATTTTTAAACGTTCATTACTTAGATTTAATAGGTCTTCATTTAGATCCCCTGCTAGTATTATATTATTTTGAAATTTCAAAAGCTATTTCAATATTATTATTAAATTTCATAAAAAAATCAGAATCTGACGTCTTTGGATTGTAGAAGGTTCCAATCAAGTAAAGTTCTTTTTTAACTCTAACGCTTATCCAAAGAGATAACAAAATTGTTCTAGGTCTACCAGCCTTTTGTGAATGACACCGGAGGAAACATAAATTAGTATTCCACCACCATGATTGGTCCTGTCTTCTATAATGAGTATTTGATATATCTAAATAAGTCTCACAGATTTGAACTGACATCCTTAACCTTTAGCCAGCTATGGGCGGATGATTAAGTACCTGTGCAAACAGTTTGTATCCAGATAATTCGCCGGGTGAATCGACTACTCATCAGGATCCAAACCGCTTGACGCACCAAATGTATTATAGCAGACAAGTCGATTACAGCTTGATTCCCAAAACGCATTAAACGAAAACTTCCGTAAAAATAACTTGCTCAGCAGGCTAGAGGTTAATTAACAATATTTTTATGCCCTCATTGACGATTGCCAGGGGGGCATATTGTTTTTGCCCTGTCTGTTTGTCTGTTTGTTTGTCAGCAACTTTAACATTGGTCATAACGTTTGAGCCAGTACAGATTGAGACTTGATATTTGGCATACATATGTATATCATCAAGCCGCACATTTTGAGAGGTAATATATCAAGAGCAAGGTCATCCTTGAACATCAGAGGTCAAATATATAGGTCAAATCACCGACTTTAACATTGACCATAACTTTTGGACCAGTAGAGATAAAGACTTGATATTTGGCATGCTTGTGTATCTCACGAGGCTGCACATTTTGAGGGGCAACATGTCAAGGTCAGGGTCATCCTTCAGGGTCAAAGGTCAAATTGTATGTTTCTTTGTCTGTAACATTAACGCAACCTTATCATTGGTCTTAACTTTTGAGTCAGTACAGATAGAGACTTAATATTTGGCATGCATATGTATCTCATAAAGCCGCACATTTTGAGAGGTTACATTTTAAGGGCAAGGTCATCCTTCAATGTCAGAGGTCAAATATATAAGGGGACATAGCGTTTCACAAACACATCTTGTTAAATTTGAAAACAAAGAGCAAACTAATTGACACACTGTTTCTTATAACATTTGCCCTAAACAGATTTGATCCGAAATGTATATGCATGCATGTTTACTAAAACAATTAAATTTATACACACACAGTACGCAGAACAGGAAAGACAAAATTTTAACAGAACTACAATCAGAATCTAGCACCTGTCAAAGCATGTCGGTCTGGTAGTCCCCGAAACAGGCGGCAACATAACCTTCCGTTTTGAGAACCACATGACCCACATGAGCTCCCTCGCCATACATACCCGACTGTAAATTAATATTTGCGTTTTAAAGGCATTCATATAGAGCCCATATGTAACTGTTCACGGAATAAATTTTACTTTGAAATGAAACAAATAAATGTAAACAAAACATATCTGTAACGGTAGTCTCGAGAAAAATAAAAATAAAAAAAAATGTATACACCCATCAAAACATATGAAAAACAAAACTACCCATTCAAAATATAAAACAATAAAAACAAAACAGATTCGAACCAAACTATTATAGCGGCCACCTGGGCATTATACAGTGTTTATACATGTAATGTTTGTAAACATTGATAACAAAAGGTGTGCCATAAGATCTAACCACGCATGAAAAGTAATCATGTACAGGTAAACCACGCTATTTTGAGACTTGTTGTTATTTTGTTGTTTACATAACAGCACAAAAGTGCAGGGCCAGACAACACACTTTAGTAACTCGCCACATATTATGTACTGGGCTTTGGTCTAATGGATATGTACCTAGTCTTACAAACATGGGGTCGTGGGTTCGAATCTCAATCTATGCAGTATACTTTGTTAAAAAAACAAAACTGATTTACTATTTGTAATTTTCTTTTTAATTTTTATTCTTTTTCAGTTATATGTTAATGTTTTGTTAATAGTTATTATATATTATTATTAATATTTATTGTTGTTTTGTACGGACAGTATTTTAATGAAAAAATAGTCACTGGTAAGAATCCAACTCAAGACCGCCACATGCAAGTCTATATACATATCCATCGCACCAAGACAACTATGTTGAAAACATTGCGGCTTGCTAAGGCTTTTAAAAATAAAGAAGCGCTGTAGTCGCTTCGTTTTGTTTATATTAGAGTAGGTCATGTTTTGTTCCAAAATAAGTTGGTCTATCTGTATATTTATATATGACAGCTTCGGAGGGGAAAACACGTGGCTAGTGAAAAACAAACGTTGTCACGTGATAAGATAGTGGGCGAGACTTAGACACCGTATAAAAAGTTTTCGATTGTATTCCGCTTCAATTATCATGTACCTTGATTTTGAACTTCGACAATGACAAGTATTCCTAATGTTTACAGCTTGTCAAGCGGTTGGATTACACATGAGATACCACTTGTCAGACGGTCGGGACTCATATGAGCTGCCGGCTCCTGGAATCACATTGGATCCAAACTATTACATATAAAATCACTATAATTTCCATGCATGGCTCAATATGATACAAAGTGAATACAAAATATCCGTGCAAATGGGACCCAACCGATAGCACGATGCACACATCTGTATTTTAATCATACATTTCACCCATAAACTACTTACATGTATAACAAGCGAACAATATTGACTATGTTGAGAAACCGTTTCGGTAGACCTCTCATCTGGACCCAAACAATTCGCATGCAGGAGACAGTTATATCCGTATCCATGTGTTAGATGGGCGTATAAAAAGGACAGTACATGATCATTGAGTACTATAAAAATGTATCTACGGGTGTTGAACCAATGCCATCGCACTTACAAGACAAACACACTAACCACTACGCTAACAATTCATTTTTAAATGTAAGTGTAATACATGTACTATGATTATTATTGCTTTCGTTTTGCAATTTTTGTCACAGAGTATTAAGGACAATCCCGATAAACACACAAAGGTTAATTTAGTCTCATGTCAAATTGGGAGAATAATACATTCATACCAAGGTCGTTCAATTTATAAATAAAGCCTAGAATAGAGCATATGGAACATGTTATTGTTCTTGTATGTTTGGTTTTCTCACACCATAGTTGACGGAAGTCAAGGTAAAACTTATGCAATAAGAACAACATTTGGTGCAATGTTTATTAGGTTCATTGCGATCCAGATCGGGGGCAGTTGTTTCGGGAATCCCATAAAATATGAGGTTGTCTCTCATACTGCTGAATTCAGCATCTAATTTTTTGTCACTTAATCTTGATTGCGATTTCGCAAATATCTCAACTTTCTCTTTTAGATCGTTACAGGATTCTTCTACACTGTTAACTTGCTTTAGCGTTTTCGAGATGTCTGCTTTTTGCTGTTCGTATTGATAGCTTATAAATCTAGTCGATATTTCCACATTTTGTAACCTTTTATCTACATCTTGAACCTTTTCTTCATGTAACGTGAGTTTTGAGCTGACAAAATTCACAGTTTTTTCTATACCCTCGATTTTTGCCACTGACGTTTTTATACTTTTTATATCGTCAATGATACCTGTTACCCATGGTGGCGGTTGTGGACTTAAAGCGTTGGTTGGTGTAAATTGAACATATTTTCCTTGCGGGGGTTGCATATATTGGCCAGGAGGAAGCTGAGAGTACCCGCCATTGTCTAGGTTACTCATGGCACTTATTGTCTGTGAACCATAAACAAAGTAATGACTGTTTAACTGACTGTCTGTGTTTACTGACTGTCTGTCCGAACACTGGCTGTCTGTGTTTACAGTCTCAGATTTGTGTCGTCTCTTTTTGTCTGTTCTGTTTTGGTTTTCACTCACCGAATCGTTGTCCTCGTGCAATCTCGTTCTCTGTGTACCCGTTTCAGCAAACAAAGGCGAAACAGTAGGCGTATTCGACTGGTGGTTTTTTGTTGAGTTAATATTAGGTCCGCCCACGTGCGCAGTGGCATATAATTATATATAGTTCGATGCCCAGTCGAATGATTTTTTTTTCATTTCATTACTTATCGCTGGCCACTTGTGAATTTGATAAGAGCATAATGGCAAAGCGAAAACACGCTGTGTTTCTGGGCGACAGCAGTTCTGACATCTATTCCAACGACTAACATGATAACATCGCCGTTTTGGTCATCCTACTGCTGAGGGTTAAACGGTGGGTAAACTTTTTATATCTACATGTACTCTTTTCACTATATCTATTAACCTTGAGCCTGCTATGAGCGGATGATTGAATACCCATGCAAACAGTTTGGATCCAGATGAGCTCGGCGTCTCATCAGGATCTAAACTGATTGACACCCTGATTGCATTTTGGTAGACACATTCATTATGGCTCGAATTTCGAATCTAGTAGATGAAAACAATTGCCAAAAAGGTTGCTCAGCAGGCTAAAACGTGTCATGTCTACTTTCGGTTTGGCGATGTCCGATTCTATCTCGGTATTCCGAGTCAGACTATCATTTTAAAAGGTATATGCGTTTTGAAGTTCTATTATTTTGAAGTATTTAGGTACCTACCGAATATATCTCATGTCGTCAGCTTGGACGGAGATCTCGATATAGACAAAAGAATCACATAAAAGATACAGTGTATCTCTCTTCAGACTGGATGAGTTCAACACGTTTTTCAGACTGGATACAATTAGTGTTCAGTACATACAGGAAAAGATTTGTGACATCCGTTGGCAAGATCATGTTTCTAGAATAGCCTGTAGACAAGGAACTGGTAAAACTGCCAAATACCTCTGGAAGACCAGGTTTTGATATTCTTATCCAGTTATGGCACATGGCAAGTCTAGATATAAGTATTCAGCTATATCTGATAGATTTGGTGTTAGTGAATCTAATGATGATGCTATGTTCCAAAGATGAAAGCTGATAACCCTGTAGATTTCGAGGAGAAGATTTTTAAATTGTTGACAACTGGAAGACGCATGCCGATGGACGATGGACATAAGGCGATTACAAACAATCACCCTGAGGACCTTGTACTCTGGTGATCTAAAACTGTAAAATCTAAAACAGAATTTGAACTTACAGTTGGTTGCTTTTAAATTTCTAAACCCAACCCTCAGTAAGATAATTGATAATGTCTTGTTATTGAAACATTGATTATGAATCTATTAATGATTAACAAAGTTCTGCTAATAATGTTTTACATATATTTCCATGTTAAAAAAGGATTAAAAAAGATTTATAATTCAAGATATTTTAATTTAGAAATAAAAAACTTCATGCGTCAATTCTTTTCAGGGCAAACAGTATTTTAAAGCTTTGGGCACTTTTCAAAACTGATATCACTAATCTGAAGCAGCTTCATAGAGTCTCAAAGCCTTCATGAATATTCATTTTGTACAGGTTTAGTTGTTTCACTTTATCTCCAAATAGCCATGTATTAAAAATATTATTCCTCTAGGTTCAATCCAAGACACTTCACTTTACCATTATTTTACACTGAAAATACAGAAACTGGTCATCTAGTACTGCTTGTAGACCTTAATTCCTTGGATTTCTTTACTTTCCAGTCTTCTTTCTCTAGAAATAAAAAAACTATCAACCCTTAATTCCAGGAATATTCATGTAACAAAAAATGACATGTTGAAAATTAACAGAATGTTTTATTATTTTTATAATGACACATGAACACAATAATTTTTTGCTGTGGCAGCAAATGTAGAATCATATCTGTATTATGCCATACGTATAAACAGCACACCATGATCAGATGACTCCTACATGAGCTTTTGATCTGGGTCTACTCCATTTGCAAAGGTTAGAAAGACATATTTATGGAGTAAAAGGTTAAAGAACCAAATTCTTAAATTTATTTTACTAAGCAATATCCACTGTATTTCCTTGCAATTTTGTTAGTTCTGTTTAACCCTTTCCCTCCTCGTATAAACACGTTTTCACGCAATTGCAAATAGAGTTGACTCAGATCAGATGGAGGGGTCTGCTCTGTTTGCTAGTGTTATTTGATAAATCTGTTTCTTTGCTTTCTGAAATGGCTACAATGTTCCACCTTCCATATTTCATTGTAACTATTGTGTCCATGAATATTCATAAACATAGGACAGGGAAAGGGTTAATTAAATAAAGTAATAAATAATTAATCTCAAACCTTCTTCAATAGCCAGTGCTGGGATTTGAATCCAGACTTCCTTCTCATGCCTAAGCAAGAAGGTGTTCTACCATTAAACTACACTGACTGAATTGAACTTGACTGTCTGAGTCTTTATTCAACAAGAGTTCCTACATTCAGGAGGTTCTAAGAGGGTTAAGTAACATATAATTATTTACTCTCACAACTTTTTTCCCCATCTCTGTTTACATATAAACTCATCATACAGTGAGGCCTCTGTGAAAAAAGCCGCTTAAAAGAAATCTAATTGTGGACATTCAATCTAGGGCTAACTTGACCCTTTCCTTTTTTTCCATGTACATGTTTATTCAATAATTTATTTTATAATATTTTCAAGAGACGTTTTGACTGAAATAAATCTGTACGGTCATATCTGTATAATTTAAATGATGTAGCCAGGTAGAGACTGTGGTGAAACAGTTGATATGCTTTACTGTGCGGCTTAGTAGCTCAGTCGGTAGAATGTTGGCATGGTAAGCAAAAAGCCTTGGGTTTGACTCCCAGTCGCTTCACGACTTTTTCACCATGTTACATTTGGCGCCCATCGTAAATAACCCACAGGGTGATTTATATGAAGATTATTTCATTCATTTGTAATAATAAGAAATTTGTGGAGTGTTATTTCAGTAAGAATTTGTGACAAATTAATGTGTAGAGGGGGTATGTTGTCAGGTAGAGATTGTGTTGAAACAGTTGATAGGCTTTACTGGGTAGTTTGGTATTACTCTCCCAATTTGACCTGAGACTCATGCATATTCCGTTTATTATTGTCGGTAATCATCGGATACATTTACGAAGGTGTATGAATTCGCTACAAGAATACAATCCTCGTGGAACATGATTATTACTCACTTTTGTTTTGCTAATTTTTGTCACAGATTATTACAAACAATCCCGATAATAAGACCGAAGATTAATCGAGTCTAAGGTCAAAATGGGAGAGTTCAGTCGGTACAGTGTTGAATAAATGATTAAATAAAGAATAAAGAATCAATATGAGACTTCGAGTTTATGTTTGAAATGATATTCTTATAAGGTGAATACATATACATATGATTGTCAGATGATGGATTACGGTGGTTTCGTCAATTTACTGTAGTACAAAACAGGTAGTTGTTTCGTCAAACTTAACTTATTGTCTGAATGCTATATAAGTTAAGTTTGACCAAATTATATAAATTAAGTTTGACAGACCGGTCAATTGACAAAAACAAGTTTATATGTCTGTCTCTGTTTGTATGCCTGTCTGTATACGTCTCTTTTCTCTTACATAATTGTCTATAGAATATATGTAGCCTATAGGCTGACATACTGTAATAGACAAGTTAAAGTCAAGGAAAAGTAATCTTTCCGACTCTTATATAATTTGAACCATATTTAATCATTTACTCCATAAATATTTAATACGTCTTCGTAAACAGAATTTGTCTGTCAGTATATGTCAGACAATATGGTCTTATCCAATCCGATTCGGTGATTTGTGACAGACTCAGTTACCCTTAAAATTGCATTGTAAGCCAAAGGCCCTGGGCTCGCGTCCCATTTTTACACCTGGTGACCATGATAAGCAAACTGAGCAGACTAACCATTCCTACATTAGATGTCTGATCTGGGTATACTCTGTTTACAAATGCTGGTGAATTCGTCTAATGACCAACTCGTCTACAATTAGATATATAGTAACCCAAATGGTGAATTCGCCTAGAAAGCAATTATATAGTGATTGTATTTCACACCTTATATTACAGGTAGATCTACCAGTAAATAACCAAAAAATAAAGATGTTTGTAACAAGAACAACTTGCCCTTTTGTTTTCTTATCCAGACGTTTTTTTTTAATTAAACAGAAATATCAGTGTATCCCATAATCACCACAAGCAAATTTGACAACCTGGTTGAAATGGGTGGGGTGTATACTGATTGCACTGACCAGTGTTCACCAAATGATGCCAGTTTGCATCAACACCAAAGGGCTCAACTTTTGATTATTGCTACAAGCATAACTATTATCAAACACTGTATAGATAGTACACAGATCATCTGACAAAATCAATCAAATTGTTAATTATTTCATTCAGAATCATTTAAACATTTGCACAAAATAAACAACTATTAACGCCCTCCCCTCTTACATTTCCATTGTGTGATTTTAAATGCATATAATTTATATAAATGATGATCAGGGACTGCACTCAAAGTTCAATCTTGGTCAACACTACCTGAAAACACGTTTTGTTTCGTTATCGATACCTTACAATAGGTGCGAAATACAATCACTATATAATTGCTTTCAAGGCGAATTCACCATTCGGGTTACTATATATTTAATTGTAGGCGAGTCGGTCATTAGGCGAATTCACCATAAACCAAACATAAATAGCATTCTTCCATCTTTCTCCTACTTTATCTTTTACTAACAACACTGACTCGCAGCTTGCACATAATACTTGAAAACGGATGTTGCAGAATATATATAGAGACAGAGACAGATAGAGAGCCGGCGGGACATTCCGATCGGAAATTATTCATTATTTTCACGGAAAAATATCTGACTTGCAATTTGTACGGGTACCGATTTGTACCTACAGCCTTGATGTTTGGTAGATACGTTATATTTACCACATACCAAGGCTGTCTGTGAATAGGTCACATAGTTTTGAAATATGTAACTTCACATTTTCAGTTTGTATGTGGTATTTTGTTGAGAAAAGTGTTAAATATTCAGAAGAATAAGAAATCGTTTTACCTTTCCGCCATCTTGGCGACTCTACTTACAGCTGGCTAAACGCGTTACGTATCGTCAGCCACTATACTTACTTTTAAGACGTCACGATGCCAGTCGAATAGAAATAATTACTCAACACAGGGGAAATTACTGAATAAATGTGCCAGTCGAATACGCCTAGTGTATGGAAGAGGATATCCGCCATTTCATTCATTATGCTAATTGTTCATTCATTATGCTTATTGATATTTCAGTAGGCTTATTGATATTTCAACATAGTTATTCCATTTGCTAATTTCATTCCTTATGTTTGTTGTTAATTAAACATGCACATTCTAATTGCATTTTCGTTTTTACATTTACGTTTATGTAATAAAGAGTTAATTGGCACACTTTTGTTGTAATGTTGTTTACACCGTTTTAAATGATATTTAAGAATTTGTCTTTTATAATGAGATCTATTATTTTTCATTCAAATATGTATAACGGTTCTAATATCATATCCTCAATTTTCAATTATTATTCCTAATTCTGTCTGTAAATTTGATTAATTTATTTTAATCTTACGTTGATAATTCAAGTTTAGTAATTAAAAAAGTCAAATTACAATTTACTAATTGCACTGAGAATGTGAATGTCATTGTCTGCGCTCAAATTCTGGCGCAGCAATGGGCCCTTTTAACATAGGGGACGCAACTCCTACAATTTAGAAAATGATGGACTGCTCCCTTATTAACGGTGTGCGGCTTAAACAGTTACTCCGCGCGTTTGATTGGAACAACTGCAACAGCTCCCAAAATGGACAGCCGCCCATTAGAAAAGTATGGCTCAGTATATATACATATAGAGATTTTACTGTAGATAGACCTATTAATTTGCCAGTTCTGAGACATTTCGGACCAAAGACACTTCGGACTATGTTACGGACCTTTGAATAACTATCAGATCGTCAACTTAATTTATGTATTTAATTGAAATCTTGACGTTTCGTCTAAAAGACATTTATATTGGAGGGGGGCGTTTTCACACTTGTAAATGGAAGTGGTGGTGAACGCCGGACCGGTTGGAGTTGTGGGGTGTTGGTGGTTTCGTCAAAGTACTATTTGTTTTTATCATGCGTTGTTGATTACCACGATAGCCATTTAAATTTTCTTCAATGGACATAGGCCTAACACGCAATATTGAATTAAAGGTAATCCGACAGGGGCTATCAACACGTGTGTCACGCCTGATCTTGATCCAACCGTTTGCCAAATTGCCTTTAACCCGTTCCTTTGAATACGCCTTCTATGCCTTTGCAGACAGAGTAGACCCAGATTCAGACCACTCCTATAGGGCGAATCGCCATGACGTCACGCGCACCTGTTATCATAGCCGAGAAAAGCCTGGCGGGCAAAACGACTGACAGCTGATATGTAAACAATAACAGAAACAGTGACAGCACTTTGAAAACTTCCGTTAAAATCAATAAAAAACGATTATGGTGCAATCGTTGATGATAATTACATCGATAATACGTGTAAAAACATAAACATAAACATAAACATGAACCGAAAATTGATTCTGGAAGATGAATTTACAAGATACAAACATCTTTATTTGGAGTCGGTTGTACAACAAATAACATGACAGGTCTACCATAAACTACTTTCCAACTATGTAACAAAAATAAGAACAGTTTAACATGACAACCTGTGGAATTGAAAGATATAAGCCTTTCAAAGCATGGGTAATACACAGTATAAAAAATTAATCAGAAAAGGTTAAATATTGATAAAACTCACAAGTTAACTGTATTTGTTAAAACCTCATATCTAAAGGATATAATACTGATTAGAGTTACAAAAGTCCATGCATTTCTAAAGATGTGTCACATAGTTCCTATCACAGGATACTATACTGTCAGCCGTGACAAAAATGTTATTTGTTGCAAATTTATATAAAATCATAAGGCGTGAAATTTCGCCCAGATTTAAGAGTTGACATCGTAATACACATAAAAATTGACTAGGACCCTTTACTCCGTGAATATTCTTGTAAGAAATACTGATATCATGAATATTTATTAAATTAATTTTTATAATAGCATATGTACTGAGGATGTTTTGGCATTGGGAAAGACTAGATTCAGATCCAACATAAATTCATAAGCAAACATGCATTTATGGTGCATCTAAGGCTCGTCTGACAGTATAGATCATAACCAGCCAATGCTGTGAATGTTTTTAAATGTACACTGTATATAATTATATGTATAGCACAAGTGATTGGAGTTCTTTAAAAACTTCTTTTTTAATCTTAAAGGAGCTCTCTAGTTATCCTGGCTCTTTTTGTCTGTCTTCTAAATTTTCTGTTAATATGCGCGCATCCAAAACAGCATAACAGTCAGTACGATGACGACAGTCGTCATTTGGTAGAAGTTAAACAGAGAATACTCTGATCCGTGTTTACTCTGTTTGAAAGCACGTGAAAAAGCGTCGATGTTTTCAGAACTTTTACTTATGTTGTCTGGTCATTTCAGGTATACATTTTTAGCTGAATTCGTAACGTAAGGTTGGTTGTCGGTGGTTTTTAAACCTTTCCCTGTTGAATATTTATTTCAGAAAAAGATGACATCATTAATGTTTATAAGCCGATTTTTATAATGGTAAAGAAACACATGCCTTTTTTGGTACTGGTATAATTGAAGTGTCAGATTTGATATATAATTTCATAAGCAAACAGAGTGGGTCCGATCATACGTCTCCAATAGCCTTCAGATCTTGGTCTACTTTGTTTGAAAATAATGCATGAACGGAAAATTAATTGTGTTAGACATTTGGAGACTATATTATTACATTACTTACTCAGCCGAAATACCGCTAATTTACTTACTAGACATAGGAAAAGACTCAAAGAGTAACGATCAAATGTGCCAGATGGTCAGTAAATACCCTAGTTTCTCAGCAGGGAACACGGTTCAGCGATCACACAATTGCCATCTATCACACACTGTCTTATCAACAAAGTTATGAACTATTACGTAACAGGAATGCTTCCAATGTAACAACTACCAAACAATGTGCCAAGTGTCTAAAGTTATGATTTGTTAAACAGCTTCCCGAACAATAGAAGATAACTATGTTTGACTACAGTCTAATCACGATACTACGAATCACGTTCGAACGAAATACCGGTTTGCTACGAAAAACACCCCAGGTCCCGGCCGATTTTGTTCTTGTTTCAATTGCAAAAAGATGCAAAAGTACGAAAATGCGAAACTACGACAAACACGTTATTGCGAGAGGTTTTCGTAGTCCCTTAAACACAAAAACAGTAGCAAAAAGATGCATTTTTACGAATCTCACCTGTGCGATGTTATCACACTTCTGAGAGACATTCGTCGCTCCAGTCAGCATAATTATCCATTTTTGACACATCTGGCCTGCCCGATACGCTTTAATGATCAGCACCCGTGTTTGTTTGTTACAGGATTAGACTAACTACATATCAAATGTCGCAAATGATTAAAGCTTGTATTGTGCAATTATGCACAATTACGACTCGAACCCAGGGCCTCTTGCTTACCATGCCAAACTCTACCGACTTTACTGCCAAGCCACACAGTAAAGCCTATCAACTTATTTCACCATAATTTCTACCCGGCTACACACACCCCTTCTACACAAGAAATCGTCCCGAATTTTTACTCAAAGAACACTTCACGAGTGTCTCATTATTACACATTATCTTCATATATAATCTTCATATAAATAACCTTATGGGTTATTTACGTTGGGCGCCAAATGTAACATGGTGAAAAAGTTGTGACTCGAATCCAGGGCCTCTGGCTTACCATGCCAACACTCTACCAACTGAGCTACCAAGCCACACAGTAAAGCCTATCAACTTATTTCACCATAATCTCTACCCGGCTACAATTGCATGAGTTAATAGTGCCATTTTAAAATTAACATTTTTATATTAAAGATGCCTTCATTTCTTGTTATATTCAAGATGCCTTCATTTATTATATGAACAATTGTGGAGTAAAGTATTGCGTGGTCAGGGTTGAACATGTTTGAATTCTCAAAGCAGTGTCATCTGTATTATGATGGGACTTTCACTTGACATACTTGTATGCAGAAAGTTAGGATACATGTATATCATTATGTACCAGTTCATTGAAAAGAAATTGAGCCAAAGACAGTATGATGGTGATTCAAGACCCGGGAATACAATATGTTGGATATGCTGGTCAGGACTCTGAAGTTTGATGTCTTTCAACAACTTGGAGTTAAACTTATCAAAAAAACTATCAGAAGCTGTGCTAAAAACTTGTCATAATGAGCAACAAATAAGCCTTGAAAGGAACCTAGTGAACTACTTTGGATACAAGCAGCCGACGTTTGCTGGATCATCCCATAGATGATGCTCAGTTAAATGTAAAATGAACGTTGATATGGCCATAGCAGAAACTATAGAGTCAGATCTTTATTATATGTATGTCGTAAGAAAGCAGAACATACCATGATCAGAAGGTGTAGAAAGGCGTATTCATGGAGTAAAGGGTTAACAATAACATTGTATGGGAGACGAACTGGACTGAATTTGATATATAAAAGCTGAATATATTTTTAATCATTTTTGATTGTCCCATTAATATTTTATTCAATGGATATGCCTTTGCTAAAAGAGTATACCCATATCAGAAATATGTGGATCGGGGTCTGCTTCTTTTGCTCATGGAATAACATGCCATGGCCAAACTCTCCTGTGTTAGCCATTGTTAATAATTAATGATGTCATTTCATGGATCAAAGGGTTAGAAACACAATGATTTATTCGGTATTTTAATACATAAATAAAACCTTTTATAACACTTTAATCCATGAATATTCATGTAAGAAATAATGACATGATGAATATTAATTAGCTTAATTGTTATAATAGCACATGTACACAGGACTTTTTTGCTGTTCTATAACATGTCAAAAGCACACAGCAGACCCTGATCAGACGGCAAGGCCAGAAAAAGCGTTCATATGACGAAAAGGGTTTGAAAGCAAACAGAGCTGAGTCAGCCGACCCTGATCAGACTGCTCCTGCAGGAGCTGTCTGATCCAGGTCTTCTCTGTTTCCAAACTGCCAAAGGTTTATTTAATTAGTAAAGGGTCAACAGTTGAATATTGTGCTCATGCATTAGATTTGCCAAATTTTGACTCAAGTCTGATTTGGCCATTCAGCTGTTTGAGTACTATCTCAAAGTAAAAACTCATGATAGTCATCAACCTTTATTTTTTAAGAAGAGCTATCTTAAGAGCAAAAATGAAAATATTTCGCACGATAGTGATTTCTTTCTTCCAGAAAACTTCTTAGTAAACAGTCAGACGTGCTTAACTCCCCTGTTACGGAAAATGAGATTAGTTGTCACATTTCCAAATTAAAGAACTCTAAGTCCTCAAGCCCCTCTGATGAGATTATCAACGAATACATTAAAACTACAGAGGAGCTTTTCTTACCTATTTACGCTTTACTCTTTAATAATGTTCTAAATACTGGTCATCTACCTAAAAGCTGGCTAGAAGGCTACATACTACCAGTCTATAAAAATTAAGGAAATTCTAGTAATCCTGAAAAGTATAGGCCTATAACAATTTTGAGCTGTGTAGGCAAACTATTTACGTCTATACTAAATACACGAATCAACCAATTTCTAGAGGAATTCTACTTACTACATGAAAACCAGGCTGGCTTTCGAAGTGGATATTCTACTTCAGATAACATATTTTCACTTTATTCCATTATAGAAATCTTAAAGCGCTAAAAAAAGACACTTTTTTGTGCATTTATCGATTTTGCAATGGCCTTCGACACTGTTTGGCGCACAGGGATGTGGCAGAAGCTTCTCGGTGCATCTATAAATAGAAAACTTTTTAGAGTCATATATAATATGTATAATAATATTAAATCCTGCATATTTAAGGGTGAAATGTCAAACTTTTTCGCTTGTGAGAATGGCTTGAGGCAAGGAGAAAATCTCTCCCCGGTAATATTTTCTATCTTCCTTAACGACCTAGAGTCTTACATTAAAGCCACAGGTTGCAGTGGAGTCAATATAGATCCTGGAGAAGCCACTAACTGGCTGACACTTCTTGTTTTATTATATGCTGATGATACGTTAATTCTATCAGATAATGAAGATGATTTTCAAAATACACTCAATGCGTTCCATTCATATTGTGAAGATTGGAAGCTTACAGTTAACTCCTCTAAAAGTAAAGTAGTTATCTTTGGGGCTAGAAATTTCAATGATTTTCACTTTCACATAGGCGAACAAGAAATTGAAATAGTAGATAGATGTAAATATTTGGGTGTTATATTTACTAATAATGGCTCATTTGCTGCAACCCGGAGACACTTAATAGAACAAGCCAAAAAGGCCATGCATATAATGTACACAAAAAATTACAACTTAGAATTGCCTGTGGATCTTCAGTTAAAACTTTTTGACAATACCATTTTGCCTATACTTACATACGGCAGCGAAATTTGGGGTTTTGAATCCCTAGATGCAATAGAAAAGGTCCACAATGAGTTTCTAAGAAAAATAACAAAATCTCGCAAAAGTACACCAATGTATATGCTGTACGCTGAGCTTGGACGGCACCCGATATATATCTCTATTAAAAGAAGGATGATCGGTTTTTGGAACCGCCTAATCCTAGGAAAGAAATCAAAAATTTATTTCCATTTATATAATTATATATTGGCCAACCATAACAGATTTAAGTGACTAGAATCCATCAAAAATATTCTGTCTACGGTTGGCAGACTGGATCTATTTACTCTTCAAACACTTGTTAATTGTAAGTAAAATAGTAAAATAGTAAAACGAACCCTGCTAGATCAATTCAAACAGAAGTGGCAAGAAGACGTGCAAAAGTCAAATAAAGGGCGACACTACTTTCAATTTAAAAATAATATCAATTTGAAAAATATCTGACCCTTATCCCACGTAATCTCGGCCATTTTCTATTCAAGTTCCGTACTGCTAACCACAGATTTCCAATCGAGACCGGCAGATGGCAAAATATTCTACCCGAAAATAGATACTGTGATAAATGCAATTTAAATACTATAGGAGACGACGTCATTATCTCTTTACATGTCCCTTCTTCAAAACCGAACGCGAAAACCTAATTGATATTACATACACAAACTGTCACAATTCATTCGCATTCTCTAATCTGCTTACGACACAAAACGTCCAAGAGCTAAATCAATTAGGTAAATTCTTACGCATTCTTTTACTAAACTAATCCTATCGAATTAAAAATAATAGTTTACCTGTATGAATACCTGTAGTTGATGCAACCCCTTCTCAATCCTAGATACGCTGATATTTCATATAGTAGCCCCGTATTTTAATCAATACACTCCACATAGTTTCTAACCTGCACCCTATCTACCTGTTATACTTCTTTCAAGAATAAATCTTTACCTCATATATTCCGAAACGAATCATGTCGACAAATATTTTTGAAAAAAGATCGTCTGCTTTATGAACGCGACAGTTCGGACAGGCAAGAACAACCGAGTTATTCGGTGACTCACGCGGATCCGAACCGTTCCTAAATATACTCATCTCTGACCCTCTGAAATTGCAGGAATTATTTCCCAGACCAGAAGGTAGCTGTGGTTAATGCTTTGGTGTCTAGCCTTAATCCTACTGATCGCGATCGAAAGGTGCATACTAACAGTCGGGATCCAGATACGACGCCAAACAACTTGTCGTCCGAGCAGGATCCACACTGTTAGAAACCTGCAACAATTTCCCGCAACTATTTCAAGGAACCACAATGGGTTATGTAACCCATATATTTAACCTTCATCCTACCAACTAGGGTCAATTTGACCCCATCGGCTATTTTTATGAAGCGACTTGCAAAGTACTGATTCATAGCTAACGAGGTTTTATGACTTTGTCAATACACATGATTTTTTCACAGAAAGGGTTTACTGGTAGGGTACCAGCAGTTTTCAGCAGATTTTCCAAAAACATGACCTGGGGTCCGATCGGACCCCAAAATCCAATGTCAAATTTTGACTTTTAATTCATACCAGTTTCAAACTAGACATGGCCGAATTATCTAAAAAATTCCCGATATACAGTTGTTCAGGCTTTGAGGGCCATAATACAAGACAATGATGAATATGAAAAAGAAAATTCAGATTTATTAGGCAGTGAATAGGACCGAATCTCTGAACCATCAGACCTCAGTGATACTGACGTAGTTGAAGGCACAGGTACAGTCTCAGCCTGTCGTGGCTGCTGATGAGGAAGATGGACACATTGCTTTGCCTATGGACCAATACTTAGCAAGAGGCTGAGCAAGAGGAAGGCCAACGAATACAGCCGGGGTAGAAGCGATGTTCGATCCCTTGCCCAACAGGCAGGTGACGCAAGCCAGCCAGTGATTCGTCCTGAGCAGTAAGCACCAAATGCCTGTTGTTTTATTTGTAAACTGTGTCGATGTTGCAACTGTAGTAGCTTTCATAGTCTGGTTTGTCAAATTTCCAGAGTGGAAAAGCAGTGAAGGTAGGTGTGCGTCGCAGATGTATCTTCCTTCTTGACGTTTGAAGATGCCTTGGTGATGTCTCATATACAGCGATGGGCAACATCAGCTGAAACTCTTCAGAAACCAATAAGGATGACCATGCAGATGGTTGGTGTACAAGCAGGTGCACCTGTTTATCCTGGAGAAACCCTATGTGACTCCAAAAGGATGAAGTGTGTCATTTCTCCCCGCACAAGCGATAAGAATGTCCGTGTGACGCGCGACACGTGTAGACTCCCACTTTGCACTGAGCATAGCGTCCAGCAAACAATCTAAGAACAGTGTTTTTAGAACTTTGCCACATAAACAAGTACATCCGGTGTGACACTAATCAGGTTACGTCCAAACAGATTTAATTAATGGAAAATATGTATGGTTTGTATGTATACATGTTTCGGTATTTTCCTCTAGTTTGTGTCATGTTCAAATGATACTTTAGACCCTGAGAGGTCTTAAACTATTCATAGTAGCTCATTTTCCTGTTCATATGTTCTGCTTGACTTCAATTTATCAACTCATACAATTACTTCTGTTTGGTTTTACTCTCTCTGGCTTCAGTACATTGTTTTAGGCCTGGGGTCCAAACGGACCCCAGTTGGTAGGATTTGGGTTAAAATATGTTGGTAGGATGAAGGTTAAGCAGACGACAATTTCTCCCAGCAGCATAGAGGTTAATTTTATCATTGTACTTGTATATATGGAAATTCTTGTGTACATGTAATAAGTACTACTTGATAATGAATATGTCATTGCTAGATCGTATTTATGACTATCTTCCGTTCACTTGCTTATCCGATTACACTCAAATTTGCAAAGTTGTCTAAGAATAATTCAACTAGCAGTCCTAATGCACACAAGTAGTTCTGCTGGATGTCCTACTTTTAGTAAACACATTTTATTACCCTCATTCTTCCCCATGGAACCAAGTAATACACTCCATACTGTATTATCATTATTTTGTATTGTGTTAATTTCTCATTTTTACATCCTGTATGTAATGAGAATAAAATGTAATAGTTGTAGTTGTAGTTGTAGTTCTTAAGATACCGGTATTTATGTAATACTGATTTCTCACATCGCCTATTCTCTTTGCATGTATAATTTTGCCATTTGTCTTCATTAATGTACCCTTTGAGCTGTGCAGCAGGCTAGACTTTCCGTTTTTCTCAAGATTATTTTCTTACATTAGTAAGTGGTAAAGTATATGTAGTGTTAAGTGTTTATTATTTTCACTGTTGAATATTGATGTAAGGAATAATGATATATAAATATTAGCCCTTTCCTTTATATAAATGCTTTTTCATGCCTTTGCATTTAATGGCTCCAGTTCGGGTAGTTTGATTATGGTCTGTTATGAAATTGTAATTCATTTAACGTTACAGTTTCTACCAATACCAAAACCTCAAGTGTACACGATATGTTATAAATATTTGTGATGAACTGATTTGTTTTATAATGGCATATATATACACAGGATGGTTTAGTATTGGTACAAGTCAGATGTATTGTAACTTCACTGAAGCAAACGGTGCAGACCCTGATCAGATGGTTCCTACAAGAACCTTATGATCTGGGTCGACTCTGTTTGCAAAGGCGTCAAAAGCATTTAATATACAAAGGAAATGTTTAAAAGGGCTCAGTATTGATTAATGCACAGAAAAACAAGATGCTTTGAAAGTGTTGTTTGAAAGTTTGAAAGATGTATGCAAAGATACTATTTTTAATTACATAGCTGTTAAGAAGTTTCAAGTTTGTGGTTTCATAGCAGTATTATGTATATTCACACAAAACAGAAGAGACTAATCAGTATTCACCATTTATACATTATTTGCTTAGCAAATATTTAGTCAATTTAACAGGTAAAGAAATAGACCTATCATATTCCTATAGCAAACAGAACAGACCTAGGTCAGACAGCTGCTATAGGAGCCGTCTGATCTGGCATCATCTCGGTCTACTCTGTTAGCAATTGTGTGAAAAGGCACATATTGGTATATGAAGGAAAGGGTAAAATCCCTAGAAGCTGATTCTGATATTCATGTTTTTCATTGCACTAAGGGCCCTTTTCCCAAATCATTGTCCATTTTTTAAGACATAATAGAGACTGATGTTTTCAACCCTTCCCTTCAGGGATATTTATTTGTTTAAAAAATCAGAACCTCATGAATATTCAATAACAGAATTTCTATGATGGAACCTTGACAGTTGAATTTTCCATCATGTTAGAAAATGTAGAAACATCTTATTCCAAAAAAAGCAGACTATGGATATCTTGTCTGCTGTTTGCAAATGCATAACACAAGTATCCATTAGGAAATGGTTTATTCATTATTAAACTTGTTTTATAATAAAACTTCCAAACCTAGTCAAAGATCTATACCATTCAATCAGCACACAAAGCAGATGACTTCTACAGTAGCCATCTGAACTAGATGTGCAGTAGAACCTGTCATGAGTGGCCATTCATTTATTGAACATGAGTATGAAAAAGCATGTGGTTGCTTAACCCTTTACCTTATACGCGCGAGAAATCGCGAGTTTGCTTATCACCTGATAGAAGCGAGATAACGCGACTTTGCTTATTCCCTGATAGAAGCGGGTATGCGCGGGTCTATCCATTACCGTGTATAAGCGGGTTTGAGCGAGTCCAATATTTACCTGCTAATATCACAATTTTCTAGTTAAATTTCTTTTTCTGGATGTCTACATATTTAAAGTGTGTTAATATATCTTCTGAAATCCCAAATCTAATAATAGTGTTACTACAGAAAAATATTGCAAAAAACGAGGCTGAAGTCGAGTGGTATATTCTGTTTATATGTTCGGTGATCACCGTAAGACATGGGTATAATACTATTCGTCATTATTCGGAAAGTACGAACTTTGCCGATAAATGATCACACGAAAATTTTCCACTGTCGCCAAGGTCAAATTCTAGATATAAATATGTTAAATATAATTGACCAATGACAATTCGGAACTCCATAAATCACGCGCGACTTGCCTTAGGGCTAAAATAACACATGGGGAACCCGTTGTCAACCTCAAAACACACCGGCGGAAATTGGGCAATAAAACTTTCGTAAGTATAATCCGATTAGAGGGTAGATAGCAATATCAATCAAATAACTTAGCTAATCAACCAATTTAACCATTCAAACGAATCATGTCTGGGAATTCATTCATAAATGTCAAACAGTTAGGATCTCGTGTGGACGCCGATATTTTTTATCGAGATCCAAACTGTCTGAATTGATATAAAACGAATAATTCGTTCATAAGCGCCGTTCAGTTTAGATCTGGATGAAATGAAAAGCTACGTGGCGTCTCATCTACATCAAAATTAATTTAATAAATATACCATAATGCAAACAAACTGAATTTGTGTAGACTCAGATTTATAATTTTCATTTAGTTCAGTGAACATGCAGATGAAATTTGTCTTCCAATTATTTTTTTTCTGGTGGCGGCATTCGTTTTGTAGCCAGGCCCTAACCTGGACGGGTTCAATACTTTAGATCCAGATCAGGCACCGGAAAACTCAACATCTAATCAGGATCTATAATTGGATTCAGATCAGACACAGTTACCCAGAATCTAATCAGATAAATTTTGGACCCAGGTCCGGTGCCGAGTTACTCAGTATCTGATCTAAATCAGTGTTTGGATCTAGATCCAGATCAGACATCATACTCAACTTCTGATCTGGATCTAACCTTAATGGCTGAAATGAGTCTCTCAGCGTCTGATATCGATCCAAGCGTGGATCCCGAACCGGCGCTGAGTTACTCGCTGTATGATCTGGGTCCGCGCTGAATGAATAAAGGAATTATTTACTCAGCTCTGATCTGGATCAAGCCTGTTTGGAAATTATATTTTATTTTGAATAGCGGGCGATAGGTTACTGTTCCGAACATATTTAGCTGAGATTTTAAGGTCAATTATAATAAAGTTCTGAAAATATATTGACTTGCCTCGTTTTATCCCCGTGTATTATGTTATACATACTTCAAATTGCATGAAAAATACATCATCAAAAAGAGAATTTAATTTCCTAAAATCTTTTTATTTACACCATAATGATAATGGCAAACATAAATGCATTTATATGGGATTGAAAAGGACAGGTGTCAGATTCAAACTAATTTTCCAATATTTCCAATAAACTGTATTGGTGAGAGTGTGTTACGCTTACCACATGGATATTGGTTATTGATTATCAGATAAGGCTTACCTATATCGGTGTAAGATAAGGGTTTGGAGATTTGGCTATTGGGTAAAGGGTTAATGCAGAGCAAAAGTAATGCAGAAAGCTCCTGTTAGAGCTTTCTGCATTACCTTTGACCTGCATTAACCCTTTTCCTCAAATAAATGTGTTTTCACGCATATGCAACAGAGAAGACCCATATCAGACTGCTTCTATAGGAGCCATTTGACAAGGGTCTGCTCTGTTTGCAGATGTAATAGATAGATCTTTTTCTATACTTCATTAAATGGCTACAATGTTCCACCTTCCATATTTCATTATAGCTACCACTTGCCTTCCAATGACAATGACTTCCAATGAATATAGTTTATTTGCAATACAAGGCCTCTGGACCAAAATACAAATCACATGCTTCGACAACTGTATGTATAGTGTCAATAGTATTTGTATCAAAAGAAATAAAACATCAATTTATATATGTTATGTTGGTTTTCAAAATGTCGATATTGAAAAACCTCTCTAATGCGACCACTAAATAAACAAACAATGATGTCTTTATAAGCAGGTGGTTGCTTAATGCAAGACAAAAGTAATTCAGAAAGCTTTCTGCATTACTTTGTCCTGCATTAAGCTACAAACTGCATCTAGAACCAAGAATTATACCTATTTTAGGTGGTCGCATTAGTGGGGTTAATATTCAAAAATGAGGATAGTCCTGTCTAAAATGACAGTTTTGGAGGACGAATGAGTTGTTTT
The DNA here is from genome assembly GCA_963576725.1 of Azorinus chamasolen. Classification (NCBI taxonomy): domain Eukaryota; kingdom Metazoa; phylum Mollusca; class Bivalvia; order Cardiida; family Solecurtidae; genus Azorinus; species Azorinus chamasolen. Next base: position 2,551,395 of record OY755253.1, on the reverse strand, counting down.
TAGTATACAAAACAGTTGCTGACCCTAAAAAAGTCTCCATTACACAAGGTGTCTATGAAATTGAGCAAGATGTAAAAATATTGCTTAAAATATGCAGCATGATCTCTGGTACCTTTTTAAGCCCAAAGGGTGTTGAACCCCTGGTGTTGAAATGAAGATGCCCTTTTCAGTGGAAAAGCATATGAATTATCCTCCAGCTTGTATTAAGAGCACTACTCAATCCTCCGGATGTTTAATATGATGAAAGCCAAGGTATAACATCTCCACAACAATGAAACAGCATCCAATTTAAGCAATTTCAAAATTATTTAGCCAATACACACATAAAGAGAGTCCAGTTTCCTGGGGTTTATTGTCCACAATTGCTGACTCTGAAATGAAAAATATGTTGTTGATAATGAACTCATTGAATGGGATATATAATTCCACTTGTCCTTTTGTACATGTCTCTACAAGTACAACTATAAATTTAACAGGACAAATTAAAGAGATCTACTCACATGCCCTGCAGACAAGTGACTAACTGATAGCCCTTTCCGTGTTCTATATTTATTTCAAATTTCAATACCTACTGAATATTTATGGATACATTAGTAATAATGATATATGGATTGTGGAGCATTGAAGTAATTTTAGAAACTAAAAAAATAGATATTTCAAATTCCATAAGCAAGCAGAGTAGACCCTGATCAGACGGCTCCTCTAGGAGACGTCTGATTAGGGTCTACTGTTTGCAAATGAGTGAAAACACGTTTATATGATGGAAAGGGATAGCCTGAATGAAGTACTGTAACTCACTCAAACTGCAGATTGTCCTTAAGTTTTCAAAATTAATTTGCTATTTCTCAGAGACTCAAACTTTGAATGCTCTAGCAGTGTTGATACATTGATTCCTCACTTTAACCCTAAATTTGCTTCATACAATAATGTTTTCATGCATTTGCAAACAAAGTAGACCCAGATCAGACGGCTCCTATAGGAGCCGTCTGCTCTGTTGGCTGAGAGAATTTGAAATATAGATGTTTCTTTACTTTCTAAAATGGCCACAATAATCCATCTTTCATGTTTCTTTATAACCATTTTGTTTATGATTTATTAATATTCAGATGGTATAAAATTTGGAATAAAACAGAAAAGGGATAGGATGGAGCATGTACACAACTGAACAAGTATATAGGTTGCAAGACACAAGTCCTACAGGTTCAGCTCACTCTTTTAGATTTTGTAATTCAAAACATTGTTGGATTCTAACACCTTTAAGTAATGAACCATTAAATTAAAAATCTAATCCGAAAGCTCCTGTAGTAGCCTTCTGTTTGACTTGTTTTGCATAAAAACATCTAGACTCTACCTACCACAGCCATTGCACTCATGAATATTTATAAGAAAGAATATTTATTAGCTGGGTTTTTTTAAATAATAGTAGCCAGAATAGCCATTGGCTACTAAACTTTTTGATTTTATTTTAATATGAAGTGTTGTTTTCAAAATCTGCAGAAATATAATTGAAAAAATTAGGTATTTTCTAACGATTCCTGCTGCATTTTGACCTCTACTTCTACTTTTGACCTTTCCCTCCATAAATATGCCTTTGCATGAGCAGTGTTGCACTTTCAATTACTGTTCATGAACAGACTCAATAAAACCGAGTCTGCAATTTTCTCTTTTTGTGTTGCAATTTTTGCTCTCGGGGATCACCCCTTTCAGAATTTATAATCTTCACAACAGCAGGTGTTAAGTGCTTGTGTGGCGGCCGTAAAACGTCGCCCCGTACTTCATTCTCAGTGTTGTTATAGCTTCTGATCCTTCGAGATCATGAATTTCAGTACTTCTTGTTCTGAAAATTGAATACCGCTTAAGCCGGTGCTAGGGGGCGTGAGCAGTGTTGCACTTTCAATTACTGTTCATGAACAGACTCAATAAAACCGAGTCTGCAATTTTCTCTTTTTGTGTTGCAATTTTTGCTCTCGGGGATCACCCCCTTTCAGAATTTATAATCTTCATAACAGCAGGTGTTAAGTGCTTGTGTGGCGGCCGTAAAACGTCGCCCCGTACTTCATTCTCAGTGTTGTTATAGCTTCTGATCCTTCGAGATCATGAATTTCAGTACTTCTTGTTCTGAAAATTGAATACCGCTTAAGCCGGTGCTAGGGGGCGTGAGCAGTGTTGCACTTTCAATTACTGTTCATGAACAGACTCAATAAAACCGAGTCTGCAATTTTCTCTTTTTGTGTTGCAATTTTTGCTCCCGGGGATCACCCCCTTTCAGAATTTGCAAACAGAGTAGATCCAGATCAGGGTCTGCTCTGTTTGCTTGTTATATGATATAGATATAAGTCTACAGTTTCTTCTATATAAATTATAAACCATTTTTTTTTGTCTTCTGCTTCATTTCTAAAAATAAAATTTCTGATGAGACGTTGCACTATGTGGTGTATCATCTGGATCCAAACTCTTTGCATAGTTAATCACGTTTCACCCACAGGGGTTAGTTCACATCTGTGTACTCTAAATCACCGTATGTCAACAACTCCGGAAATAGCTAGGTAAAACTACTAAGCGAAGCGAAGAACGTGATAAAACTGACCAACACCATGTAAGACAATCCCTTGTTATTTTAACTCTCATTATCTTAACCATCATAGATAAAGCACTACCGGGTCCATTAATCTTTGATTACTTCACCCAGGGTTTAAACTTTTGCATAAGTTGGCCATATCAGAATATTTAACCTGTAAAATTCTTCCCTAGTAGCGAGTAAAAGTCTACACAACTTGATATTTGGGTCTTATTTAAGGAAACTTGTATTTGTATATTCATGAATTAACTGCCGAATCGAAGCATATGCTTGTTTTGTTTTATGTACCAAAAATTGTATCTTTCCGTACATGGTGTGAGAAGATATCACAAAATTCATATGTAGGAATGTGTACGGCGAATAGTTGTTACAGTGTACGGCGAATAGCGTTTCTGGTGATGTTTAGGGTACGGCGAATAGCTTCAACAGTTTTCGAAAGAAAATGCTTTTAATAAGGGTGGTATCTTAATCGACAGTGTCGAAAAAGGGCCCGTGAGTTAAATTACATTAAAAGGCTACTTAACAATTTATGAACATTGCTTTTAAGTTGGCCAATGTGCTCATTCAAGTTGAAGTTCTACTCTTAAGTGTAATACTTATGGATTTTCATGAGTACGTTTCCTGCTTTATGACATCAATCCGAAAGCAAATAGAGCAGAGAAATGAATTCGGTCCTACTGTGTTTGCAAATACTTAGATTTGTGTTTCTATACAGAAAAGGTTTGAGATTTGTTTCTGACAAAATTATAGTAGAACCTGTCTTAACCGACCATCAAAAAGGTCCAATTATGGGTCTGTAAGGCAGGTGGTAGAGTAATACAGGCTGCAATTAATACAGAAAGTTCCTATGAGCTTTCTGCACTACTTTTGCCTTGTATTAAGTAACCTGCTGCTTTTAAGACTCATGTATTCAATATATGTATGTATATACAGTTACTTTTCATCGTATTAATGGAAAAGTAGTATAGTCAAGCAGGCAAAGCCACATACAAGACGCAACCACCACAAAAACACGGATAGACAGCATGACACACATACACACAACCACACACCCAAACGCACACTCACATACGAGATGAACATAGAAAACACCAAAAGACACACAAGAACCAGAGACAAACGTTCCACACATCAACAAAATCACAAGCACAAAGATGCAAGGCAAACAAAAGGAAGGGTGACAAAGAGAGTACCGCATTGGCACGGTCAGTAGCAAAAACACCACTGGGGGTTAAACCGGTTTACGGACGTCCTAACCTCACACTTCTCTCAAAGTCACCCTAGCTTTACAAATAGTGTAAATAAAGGTATCCCCGCTGGACTTACCCACAACATAGACGACGGTGAACACAGGACAACATGTAAAACATAGCATAATAACTGTGAAAATCCGTCACATATGTACTCGATGGCTTTGCTGAAGTCAGAGCACCTGCAGGTAAGCCGGTAAGGGCACGACAGGGAAAAAGTAATACATGAGTCTAGTAAGCACATCCTATATCCAAGTTTAAGAGTATACCATCATAGAGTACTACTCTCGGCCTGTCATCGCGCAAGCAAAGAGGGAAGCATAGCTACCGACTGTAAAAGGGTCCATAACCAAACATGCAGTGCGTTGCAATATAATAGGATCATACCCTTTCTACTTAAGAAATTTAATACGAATTATTTAACCCTTTACCTGTTCAATCTGGTTTGGATCTACTCAGTTTGCAAATGCGTAAAAACGTATAAAGAAAAGCATTAATGATTTAATGAAGATTTCTGTAACCAGGGTTTCTCTAGAGAAAATATACTCACCGGGTGTTTGGAGCGAACTCGAGTCCTCGAGACTGCGGCACGATAAAAGCCAGATTGCATAGCAATGCTGTACAAGTGTTGATACAGGTCAGCTACAGCCTGTGGCATACGAGGGCTGATTGATAAGTCGAGAGCTTTGTATTGAAGGAGTTAAGCAGGGATGTCTTTTTTCTGCCCTACTATTCCCTGACTTTTTAAGGCTGATGGCATGTGGTCAGTTTATGCGAAAGAGGTAGCACTCTCAAGTCAACAAGGTTCTTGATTGGCGTGTGCGTCAGTGTGTGTGCGAGTGTGTGTGTGGGGGGTGTATTAAAATACTGATTTTTTCTCAAATCATTGTTTACGCAGGGGATTCTCTCATTGCAATTACATGTAATATAACAGACTTTCTTGTTTAGACCAAACACCAGTCTTTTCAAATACAAAGTGATTAATAAACTAATTCTTCATTCATACATATGTCTTGTGGTATCCGTATTTTATGAATGCTCCGATGCATGCAACAGTAATCAAAACTAACCTAGAAATTCACTTACACATCTTTAAGAAGCGTAGCTGAATCCAAATATAGAAATAAAGTTTAAGCACCGTGGCTATAGGGGCCCGGGGGCTTGACACCCCCCCCCCCCCCAGAAAATTTAGAATTGAGTGGTTTCAAAAAGTGACTTTCACAGAGGCGTCAATAGGAGGAGTGGGTTAAATCTTACATGACAAGACAGAACGTTTATCAAAGTCTGTCCCTACTTGGCCATCGAGTTTTGTTCCATTTTGGCCATAGTAGTTAATGTTTTCACCTATCATTTATGTTACACACGTGCGTAAATGCGTGTCGCTAGTTACGCCCCTGTCTTTAGAAATTGGCTTGTAGTCTTCGCGGCTGACGTTGAAATGTTTGATCCACTGCAAGCGTACTTCTTCACCGCGAGAAATGGTGTGCAGTTTCTAAGGCAGTTTTTATGCAGATTTTTTCTCCTTACCGTTGCATCATTTATCAAGTTTATTTTGATTGTTATTGCAACAAAAAGCAGCATATCACTTCCCTGAACTACTTTCGTATGACATTATAACTTATTATTCTATACAATTCCCTAAAATATCGGTCATAAAACAAATCCATAAATCTAAATTCTTTATTTATCAACAAACTTAACAGTACCGTAATGACGGAGAGTATTCATGAGCAATTAATTATGTGATCATTGTTATGTGCAGATCCGTCAAAACCGAAAGAAGTACATTTAAAATGTACAATAGTAGATGTGGATACTCTGCCACTTGTGTCTTCATAAAGTTTCCTCATTTGCTATTGCAAAACCTACATTTTAATTCTAGATCAATGGCATTTTCATGGTAGACATGAGGTGTAAGTTTATTTTCCTCGCACTAACCTTAGGTAACGACTATAAATAAGTGTTAGCCGTAAAATGCCACACAACACGCAAGCTATTTGCCGAGAAACCTTCATAACAGTAAAATGTATTACTATTCGCCGTACACATAGGAAGCTATTCGCCGTACAATATTGATACCACATTTATCTATTCGCCGTACACACACCTTGTTTTTCTTTTATCAAATTCAAAGCCAATTTCGATCGTGTTCTGCAATCAACGCTGCCATAAGAGTGTATTAGCTGTGTGATGACAAGGAATATGTGAAATCGTGTGTCGGAGGATTAGAAAAGCGATTGCGAACACATTTTTGACCTCTTCGCTGCTATCTCGGTTGTACTAATCCGATAATAATGCACCAAAAATGATTTACATACGTGAATTTGAATTGATCAGAAATCATGTAACCATTGGTTGATCTATCTACCAGTAGTTTCAAACATTGCAATGCTAGAATATGTCATAATCTATATAAATATATCGAATTACTAAATCACAGTCAATGAACATTCGCTTTACTTAGTAGTTTAACCTAGCTATTTCCGGAGTTGTTGACATACGGTGTAAATGGTGATATCGAGCTCCTTTCGGGTATAACGCTATCCCGGCAGACGGCACCTGTGTCACAAAATTAGCATGCTGTCTTACGGATCATTAATGAGACTACCACGGGGTAAGACCCGTTTGAGTCATATGTTTATACATAGAAAGCTATACACATGTATACATATAATGACTCAAACTGTTCTTATCCCTGCGGTTTCACCCCTAGCATACAAAGAGTTAAAGCACACTGAGCTGACCCTGATCAACTGATGTCAAATGCTAGATAGCAGTGTTGATACATTAGGTCCGTTCAGTTTAACCCTTTCCATCATATAAACGTATTTTTAAGCATTTGCAAACAGTGTAGACCCAGATCACAACGTTCTGGAAGCGCAACACACCCGAAACATAATCAATTATGGTCTATTTAGACAGAGTTTCGTACCATGTGTAGATGTTTAGTTTTCTATTGTCTATGCGTTTTTCCTACTTTCTGGTCTAATCTAGTGCTAAACAGCTTAGATATTGACATGACGCCAAATAACTCGACATCTCGCCTGGGTCTAGATCTACTCTAACCTGTTTCAAAGGGTATTGTTCAGCTGGAAAGTTTCAACATAGCCTTTGCATATGTAAATAAGCAAGAATTACTAAGTAGCACGTACTTGTTTGTTTCTTTCGTTGTGCTCTGTAGAATATTTTTTCCTACACTAACCAGTTTCAGGTTGTATATTTTTCCTGCCCCGGTGTACTGTATGTATTGTCGGATCAAGTACAGTTACACATAGCTAACGATGTTTACACTGTCCGCCATGTTGGACGAGACTATTATTCTACCAATTTGACATGAGACTCATGCATATTGCCTATATTATCGTCGGTAATCTTCGAATAAAAGGTATAAGAATGCGCTATAAGAATACAGTAACCCCCCCCCCCCTCTAATGCGACCAGCAAAAAGGGACATAATTCACAGTGGCAAAGGTAGGTGGTAGCTTAATACAGGACGAAATATATGAAGACAGCTCCTGTAGGAGCTTCCTGCATAACGCTTTTCCTGCATTAAGCAACCACCTGCGTTTAAAGACAGTCATGTTTATTCCTTTAATGGTTGCATTAGAGGGGGTTTACTGTACAATCCTCGAGGAACATGATTATTACCGGATTTTGGTTTGCTATTTTTTGTCACGGTGTATTACGAACAATCCTGATAAACACGCCGAAATTTAATCGAGTCTCAGGTCAAATTGTGAGGATAATACTTCTCCCCCCCCCCACCCCCGTGTTATCTCCGAGGTCTTATTTCGATAGAAATAGCCGAGGTGTTCCGAGTGTTATTCCCGGGTCCTGGATGCAAAGGAAGCAGTTATTGTTTTCGCTTGTTATCGTAGCGCCGTCTGTCGTCATAATTTAATCTGGTTCCCCGCTTCACATTATGACAACTTGTAAATTACTATTGGGACGATGGCATTTTAATGCAATAATTGTAATGAGAATGCTAGTGGATTACTTTGACTTTTCATCGACATTTTGGTTTCTAATTGATTTTCTTTTATTCGATTTAGTATTGTTGATTTCAAATTAACTAATAAACAGTACACCCAAATCAGTCGTTGCTTGTTGAGCCAACGTTAGATTATTTCCAAATGAGAAGACAAAATTAGAACGCCGAACAAGATAATATTTTATGACATCAATTTTTAAAATAAAAACACAACATCCGAACAAAAAATGAATAACAAACAACAATTTATAAAATGAAAACACAGAATACGAACAAAAATTGAATAACAAACATGTAACAAAAAGTTAAAATTTGCAATAATAATACAAACGATGACATACAAAAGAGCATAATGGCATAAACATAGCATAATGAATGAACTGGCGGATATCCCCTTCCATATATAGGAGCCGTCTGATCTGGGTCTACTCTGTTTGCAAATGCATGCAAACATTATTGTATGAAGCAAATTTAGGATTAAAATGAGGAATCAATGTATCAACACTGCTAGAGCATTCGAAGTTGTGAGTCTCTGAGAAATAGCAAATTATTTTTGAAAACTTAAGGACAATCTGCAGTTTGAGTGAGTTACAGTACTTCATTCAGGCTATCCATTTCCCTCATATAAACGTATTTTCACTCATATGCAAACAGTAGATCCTAATCAGACGGCTCATAGAGGAGCCGTCTGATCAGGATCTACTCTGTTTGCTTATGGAATTTGGATTATCTATTTCTTTATTTTCTAAAATTACAACAATGCTCCACAATCCATATATCATTATAACTAATTTATCCATAAATATTCAGTAGGTATTGAAATTTGAAATAAATATAGAACTGGGAAAGGGCTATCAGTTAGTCACTTGTCTGCAGGACATGTGAGCAGATCTCTTTAATTTGTCCTGTTAAATTTATAGTTGTACTTGTAGCGACATGTACAACAGGACAAGTGGAATTATATATCCCATTCAATGTGTTCATTATCAACAATATATTTTTCATTTCAGTGTCAGCAATTGTGGACAATAAAGCCCAGGAAACTGGATTCTCTTTATGGGTGTATTGGCTCTATACTTTTGAAATTGCTTAAAATTGATGCTGTTTCATTGTTATGGAGATGTTATACCTTGGCTTTCATCATATTAAACATCCGGAGGATTGAGTAGTGTTCTTAATACAAGCTGGAGGACAATTCATATGCTTTTCCACTGAAAAGGGCATCTTCATTTCAACACCAGGGGTACACACACATGCGTTGGTGGAATTGACAGGGGTTCAACACCATTTGGACTTAAAAAGGTACCAGAGATCATACTGCATATTTTAAGCAGCATTTGTACATCTTGCTCAATATCAGAGACACCATTGGTGATGGAGACTTTTTTAGGGTCAGCAACTGTGTTGTATACTAAAGACAACTCATTCTTTCTCCAAAACTGTCATTTTAGACAGGGCTATCCTCATTTTTATACGCCCACCTAATAAAGGTGGTCGTATATTGGCGTGGTCCTGTCCGTCTGTCCGTTCGTTCGTTCGTTCGTACGTACGTTCGTTCGTTCGTTCGTCCGTCAACATTTTGTTTGTCGGCAGTTTTCTCGGAAAACCGTTTGACAGATATTAATGAAACTTCACACAAATGTTTAATGTATCAAGATCTGAAGCTGAGTTGATTCTGAGGTTCATTTGATTTTTCGTTTCAGAGTTATGGCCCTTGTCCTTAAAAAATGTAAATAGTTTGTCCGCTGTTTTCTGGGAAAACTATATGAGAGATATTACTGATACTTAACACAAATGTTTCATGCATCAAGATCTGAAGCTGAGTCGATTCTGAGGTTCATTTGATTTGTCGTTTCGGAGTTATGGCCCTTTAACTTAAAAATAATTTAAATACATGCAAATAGTGTTTCCGCTTTTTTCTGGGGAAAATGTTTGAGAGATATTAATGAAACTTCACACAAATGTTAATTGTATCAAGATTTGAAGCTGACTTGATTCTGAGGATCATTTGATTTTTCGTTACAGAGTTATGGCCTTTGTCCTTAAAAAATAATGCAAATACATGCAAATAGTTTGTCCGCTGTTTTCTGGGGAAACTATTTGAGAGATATTAATGAAACTTCACACAAATGTTTAATGCATCAGGATATGAAGCTGAGTCAATTCTGAGGTTCATTTGATTTGTCGTTTCGGAGTTATGGCCCTTTTACTTAAAAATAATGTAAATACATGCAAATAGTTTGTCCGCTGTTTTCTGGGAAAACTGTTTGAGAGATATTAATGAAACTTCACACAAATGTTTATTGTAACAAGATCTAAAGCTGAGTCAATTCTGAGGATCATTTGATTTTTCGTTTCAGTGTTATGGCCCTTGTCCTTAAAAAATAATGCAAATACATGCACATAGTTTGTCCGCTGTTTTCTGGGAAAACTATGTGAGAGATATTAATGAAACTTCACATAAATGTTTAATGCATCAAGATCTGAAGCTGAGTCGATCCTGAGGTTCATTTAATTTTTCGTTTCAGAGTTCTGGCCCTTTTTCTTAAAAGAAATAATGCAAATATATGCATATAGTTTGTCCGCTGTTTTCTGGGAAAACTATGAGAGATATTAATGAAACTTCACACAAATGTTTAATGCATCAGGATCTGAAGCTGGGTTAATTCTGAGGTTCATTTGATTTGTCGTTTCGGAGTTATGGCCCTTTTACTTAAAAAATAATGTAAATACATGCAAATAGTTTGTCCGCTGTTTTCTGGGAAAACTATTTGAGAAATATTAATGAAACTTCATACAAATGTTTAATGCATCAATACCTGAAGCTGAGTTGATTCTGAGGATCTTTTGATTTTTCGTTTCAGAGTTATGGCCCTTGTCTGGGAAACTATTTGAGAGATATTGATGAAACTTCACACAAATGTTTAATGCATCAAGATCTGAAGCTGTGTCGATTGTGGGGTTCATTTTATATTTTGTTTCAGAGTTATGGCCCTTTTACTTAAAAAATAATGCAAATATATGCATATAGTTTGTCCGCTGTTTTCTTGGAAAACTGTTTGACAGATATTAATGAAACTTCACATACATGTTTAATGCATCAAGACCTGAAGCTAAGTCAATTCTTAGGTCCATTTGATTTGTCGTTTTGGAATTATGGCCCTTGCACTTAAAAGAAATAATGCAAATCTATGCAAATATATATGAGGATGGCCATAACTTTTTCATTTGAAATGATATTTACTTCAATTGTTTTTATATGGTTAAACCTTAATATGAATTTTCACATATATTGCGGGGTTTCTGGTAAGTCATTTTATTTTAAAGTTATGGTCCTTGAACTTTGTGTGTTCGTTGCTTTGTTTGTCGGTCAGCTTTTAGTTTGTCTCTTGTTTTCTGGGAAAACAGTTAAAATGATATAAATGAAACTTAACAGAAATGTACTAAGCAACAAAATCTGAAGCGGAGTTTATATTGAGGTTCATTGAGTTTGTCTTTACAGAGTTATGGCCGTTGCACTTTTCAAAAATCTGCAAATATGAGGATTAGCTGTAACGTTTTTATTTAATAAGATATTCACTTCATTTTTTTAAAAAATAGTATCATCTTAATATAGAAATCAAGATCTGAAGCACAGATTAGAAAATGTCAACACTTATAAGGCATGTTGAATCAGAGAAAGTTTGCAAGTGGGCGTATTATGTACCGTATGCGGTACTCTTGTTGAATATTAACCCCACTAATGCGACCACCTGAAAGAGGTATAATTCTGGGTTCTAGATGCAGTTTGTAGCTTAATGCAGGACAAAAGCAATGCAGAAAGCTTTCTGAATTACTTTTGACCTGCATTAAGCAACCACCTGCTTATAAAGATATCATTGTTTATTCATTAAGTGGTCGCATTAGAGGGGGTTTTCTGTATCGATAGTTTGAAAACCAACATAACATATATAAATTGATGTTTTATTACTTTTGATACAAATACTATTGACACTATACATACAATTGTCGAAGCATGTGATTTGTATTTTGGTCCAGAGGCCTTGCATTGCAAATAAACTATGTTCATTGGAAGTCATTGTCATTGGAAGGCAGGTGGTAGCTATAATGAAATATGGAAGGTGGAACATTGTAGCCATTTTATGAAGTATAGAAACAGATCTATCTATTACATCTGCAAACAGAGCAGACCCTTGTCAAATGGTTCCTATAGAAGCAGTCTAATCTGGGTCTACTCTGTTGCATATGCGTGAAAACACATTTACACGAGGAAAAGGGTTAATGCAGGTCAAAGGTAATGCTGAAAGCTCTAACAGGAGCTTTCTGCATTACTTTTGCTCTGTATTAAGCAACCGCATGCTTTTTCAGACTCATGTTCAATAAATGAATGGCCACTCATGATAGGTTCTACTGCACATCTAGTTCAGATGGCTACTGTAGAAGTCATCTGCTCTGTGTGCTGATGGAATGGTATAGATCTTTGACTAGGTTTTGTGTTATAAAAGTACAAAAATGAGTCATGCAGGAAACACCACATACAGAACAAACACTCGCCCGAACAGCAACACAAGGAAACAGCAAATGTACATAAGTAGAAAAAACAACAAGAAACGCACCAAGACAAAACAAACATACAATAGGAGGAAGATGGAAGTACCGGCTTGGAACGGTCAGTGACAAAAGTCACTGGGGGTTAAACCGGTTTATGGGCGCCCAACCTCACCCTTATTCCATCCCCATCCTAAAAGACAAACAGTGTAAATAAACGTATCCCCTCTCCGGCTAATCTACAACAACCGCGACAGCAAATACAGTGGTAAAGTGCATGTATAACGAAAAAACATTTAAGTGAACATACTGTATCCACCTATCGCTAGTGTACTCAATGATTGAGCTGCAAACAGAGTAACTGTAGAAAAGTAATAAAGGGTACGACAAAAATGAAATAGTATAGATATCCGACGTTCTCCTTCCATTTCTGGATTTAAGAGGTCGCCTTCATAGAGTACTAAACCTTTCTTGTCGGCGTACATGCAAAGAGGCCAGCGTGATTGCCAACTGTAAAAGGGTTCACAACCAAACATGCAGTAAGTTGTAGTACTACAGGATCATATCCCGTTTTAATGAATTGTTTTATACATTTGATGAACAAAGTGAGAAAATGGGTATGTCCAATAATTTTACGAAGTTTGTAAATCACATCACCATAAAATTCAGGATGTGAAATACCGTGTGGCAGAAGCGCCTTGAGATTACATTTGTACTTGCCAATAAGCGAGAGATTTCTATAGTAAAATTTAGAGAAAATTTTTCTTAGTTTTTGGTATCTATATCCTTGCTTAAGCAGTTTTTCAGTTAAAATGAGATTTCGACTGTTAAAATCGTCAATAGATGAACAAGCTCTAGCAAAACGAATAAGTTGAGATATATAAACCCCGTAAGATGGAGCACGGGGAACATCCCCGTCAAGATGAGGAAAATTTACAATATTAAAATCAAAATCATCTCTTTTGTCATATATTTTAGAAGAAATCATTCCATTATTAATTTTAAGGTCTAGATCAAGAAACGCTGCATAATTGTCGGACGCGTTAGCTTTATTCAACTTGAGTTCTTTAGGATAAATTGTAGGAATCAGAGCATCGAAGAAAGGGTTATCTAAGTTAAAAATATCATCCAAATATCGACAAGTTTCATTGAATGCTTGTATAATATCTTTTTGTGATTGAGGATTCAAAAGCCAAAACATTCCTTGAAGTTTTATTATAAAATAAGTTTAATAATGAATAAACCCTTTCCTAATGGATACTTGTTTTATGCATTTGCAAACAGCAGACAAGATATCCATAGTCTGCTTTTTTTGGAATAAGATGTTTCTACATTTTCTACCATGATGGAAAATTCCACTGTCAAGGTTCCATCATAGAAATTCTGTTATTGAATATTCATGAGGTTCTGATCTTTTTAACAAATAAATATCCCTGAAGGGAAGGGTTGAAAACATCAGTCTCTATCATATCTTAAAAAATGGACAATGATTTGGGAAAAGGGTATCAGAATCAGCTTCTAGGGATTTTACCCTTTCCTTCATATACCGATATGTGCCTTTTCACACAATTGCTAACAGAGTAGACCGAGATGATGCCAGATCAGACGGCTCCTATAGCAGCTATCTGACCTAGGTCTGTTCTGTTTGCTATAGGAATATGATAGGTCTATTTCTTTACCTGTTAAATTGACTAAATATTTGCTAAGCAAAGAATTTATAAATGGTGAATACTGATTAGTCTCTTCTGTTTTGTGTGAATATACATAATACTGCTATGAAACCACAAACTTGAAACATCTTTACAGCTATGTAATAAAAATAGTATATTTGCATACATCTTTCAAACTTTCAAACAACACGTTCAAAGCATCTTGTTTTTCTGTGCATTAATCAATACTGAGCCCTTTTAAACATTTCCTTTGTATATTAAATGCTTTTTGATGTTTTGCAAACAGAGTAGACCCAGATCATAAGGCTCCTGTAGGAACCATCTGATCAGGGTCTGCACCGTTTGCTTGAGTGAAAGTACAATACATTTGACTTGTACCAATACTAAAACATTCTGTGAACATATATGCCATTATAAAAATATTCAGTTCATCACAAATATTTATAACATATCGTGTACACTTGAGGTTTTGGTATTGGTAGAAACTGTAAGGTTAAATGAATTATAATTTCATAACAGACCATTATCAAACTACCCGAACAGAAGCCATTAAATGCAAAGGCATGAAAAAGCATTTGTATAAAGGAAAGAGCTAATATTTATATATCATTATTCCTTACATAAATATTCAACAGTGTAAATAATAAATACTTAACACTATATATACTTTACCACTTACTAATGTAAGAAAATAATCTTGAGAAAAACGGAAAGTCTAGCCTGCTGCACAACTCAAAGGGTACATTAATGAAGAAAAATGGCAAATTATACATGCAAAGAGAATAGGTGATGTGAGTAATCAGTATTACATAAATACCGGTACCTTAAGATAACTCCTCTTAAAAAATAAGGGTTGATGTCTATCATAAGTTTTGACTTTGAGTTAGTACTCAAACAGCTGAATGGCCAAATCAGACTTGAGTCAAACTTTGGCAAATCTAATGCATGAGCACAATATTCAACTGTTGACCCTTTACTAATTAAATAAACCTTTGGCAGTTTGCAAACAGAGTAGACCTGGATCAGACAGCTCCTGTAGGAGCAGTCTGATCAGGGTCGGCTGACTCAGCTCTGTTTACTTTCAAACCCTTTTCGTCATATGAACGCTTTTTCTGACTTTGCCGTCTGATCAGGGTCTGCTTTGTGCTTTTGACATGTTATAGAACAGCAAAAACGTCCTGTGTACATGTGCTATTATAACAATTAAGCTAATTAATATTCATCATGTCATTATTTCTTACATGAATATTCATGGATTAAAGTGTTATAAAAGGTTTTATATATGTATTAAAAAATACCAAATAAATCATTGTGTTTCTAACCCTTTGATCCATGAAATGACATCATTAATTATTTATAATGGCTAACACAGGAAAGTTTGGCCATGGCATGTTATTCCATTAGCAAAAGAAGCAGACCCCGATCAAACAGCATCCACATATTTCTGATATGGGTATACTCTTTTAGCAAAGGCATATCCAGTGAACAAAATATTAGTGGGACAATCAAAATAAATGATTAAAAAGATATACAGCCTTTATATATCAAATTCAGTCCAGTTCGTCTCCCATACAATGTTATTGTAAACCCTTTACTCCATGAATACGCCTTTCTACACCTTCTGATCATGGTATGTTCTGCTTTCTTACGACATACATATAATAAAGATCTGACTCTATAGTTTCTGCTATGGCCATATCAACGTTCATTTTACATTTAACTGAGCATCATCTATGGGATGATCCAGCAAACGTCGGCTGCTTGTATCCAAAGTAGTTCACTAGGTTCCTTTCAAGGCTTATTTGTTGCTCATTATGACAAGTTTTTAGCACAGCTTCTGGTAGTTTTTTTGATAAGTTTAACTCCAAGTTGTTGAAAGACATCAAACTTCAGAGTCCTGACCAGCATATCCAACATATTGTATTCCCGGGTCTTGAATCACCATCATACTGTCTTTGGCTCAATTTCTTTTCAATGAACTGGTACATAATGATATACATGTATCCTAACTTTCTGCATACAAGTATGTCAAGTGAAAGTCCCATCATAATACAGATGACACTGCTTTGAGAATTCAAACATGTTCAACCCTGACCACGCAATACTTTACTCCACAATTGTTCATATAATAAATGAAGGCATCTTGAATATAACAAGAAATGAAGGCATCTTTAATATAAAAATGTTAATTTTAAAATGGCACTATTAACTCATGCAATTGTAGCCGGGTAGAGATTATGGTGAAATAAGTTGATAGGCTTTACTGTGTGGCTTGGTAGCTCAGTTGGTAGAGTGTTGGCATGGTAAGCCAGAGGCCCTGGATTCGAGTCACAACTTTTTCACCATGTTACATTTGGCGCCCAACGTAAATAACCCATAAGATCTGACTCTATAGTATCTGCTATGGTCATGTCAACTTTCATTTTACATTTAACTGAGCATCATCTATGGGATGATCCAGCAAACGTCGGCTGCTTGTATCCAAACTAGTTCACTAGGTTCCTTTTAAGGCTTATTTGTTGCTCATTATTACAAGTTTTTAGCACAGCTTCTGATAGTCTTTTTAATAAGTTTAACTCTAAGTTGTTGAAAGACATCAAACTTAAACTTAGATACAGGATGAGCTTACCAGACTCATGTATGAGATTGTGTACTCTTAAACTTGGATACAGGATGAGCTTACCAGACTCATGTATTACTTTTTCCCTGTCGTGCCCTTAACGGCTTACCTGCAGGTGTTCTGACTTCAGCAAAGTCATTGAGTACATATTTGACGAATTGTCACAGTTATTATGCTATGTTTTACATGTTGTCCTGTGTTCACCGTCGTCTATGTTGTGGGTAAGTCCGGCGGGGATACCTTTATTTACAATATTTGTAAAGCTAGGGTGACTTTGAGAGAAGTGTGAGGTTAGGACGTCCGTAAACCGGTTTAAACCCCCAGTGGTGTTTTTGCTACTGACCGTGCCAAGGCGGTACTCTCTTTGTCACCCTTCCTTTTGTTTGCCTTGCATCTTTGTGCTTGTGATTTTGTTCATGTGTGGAACGTTTGTCTCTGGTTCTTGTGTGTCTTTTGCTGTTTTCTGTGTTCGTTTCGTGGGTGTGTGTGTGTGTGTGTGTGTGTGTGTGTGTGCGTTTGGGTGTGTGGTTGTGTATGTGTGTGTGTGATGCTGTCTATCGGTGTTTTGGTGGTGGTTGCGTCTTGTATGTGGCTTTGCCTGCTTGACTTTACTACTTTTCCATTCAGAGGCCTGACTAGCATGTCCAACATATTTTATTCCCGGGTCTTGAATCACCATCATACTGTCTTTGGCTCAATTTCTTTGCAATGAACTGGTACATAATGATATACATGTATCCTAACTTTCTGCATACATGTATGTCAAGTGAAAGGCCCATCATAATACAGATGACACTGCTTTGAGAACTCATACATGTTCAACCCTGACCATGCAATACTTTTCTCCACAATTGTTCATATAATAAATGAAGGCATCTTGAATATAACAAGAAATGAAGGCATCTTTAATATAAAAAGGTTAATTTTAAAATGTCTAAGGTTATATACAAGAAGAAACTTGAATTACTACCAGCTGAATTTTGAAAAAATAAAACAACACAAAAAACCGATCCCTTGATCTAGCCTTTCTTTGAAATGAGACACATTCTTAATTATTTGTTGGACATGTCTGATATGTCGAATAAATTAGATCAACATTATTTAAAATTTCAATTCTCGTTTTATTTTTATAAGATCGAGATATTAAGATATATAGTATCATGGCGTTCATTCGTGTGTTGTAAAATGCACATGTCTTTCTGGCTACTGTACAGTACCGTTGTACAGTACCGTTGCGGATCTAGTAAAAGTATTTTAGAATAGATCTAGATCATATCAATCTATATTATCTTTAGAACTACAATTCACAATAAACTACCTTTTTAAATAGATCTAAATCGTTGGAGTTTAAATATGCTTAGCCATAGATCTAATTAGTCAAACATAGTTATCTTCTATTATTCGGGAAGCTGTTTAACAAATCATAACTTTAGACAATTGGCACATTGTTTGGTAGTTGTTACATTAGAAGCATTCCTGTTACGTAATAGTTCATAACTTTGTTGATAAAACAGTGTGTGATAGATGGCAATTGTGTGATCGCTGACCCTTGTTCCCTGCTGAGAAACTAGGGGATTTACTGACCATCTGGCACATTTGATCGTTACTCTTTGAGTCTTTTCCTAGGTCTAGTTAGTAAATTAGCGGTATTTCGGCTGAGTAAGTAATGTAATAATATAGTCTCCAACTGTCTAACACAATTAATTATCAGTTCATGCATTTGCAAACAAAGTAGACCAAGATCTGAAAGCTATTGGAGCCGTATGATCGGATCCACTCTGTTTGCTAATGAAATTATATCAAATCTGACTCTTTATTTCTACCAGTACCAAAAATGGCATGTGTTTCTATACCATTATAAAAATCGGCTTATAAACATTAATGATGTCATCTTTTTCTGACATAGATATTCAACAGGGAAAGGATTAAAAACCACCGACAACAAACCTTACGTTCCGAATTCAGCTAAAAATGTATACCTGACATGACCAGACAACAGAAGTAAAAGTTCTGAAAACATCGACGCTTTTTCACGTGCTTTCAAACAGAGTAGTCCCAGATCAGGGTATTCTCTGTTTTACTTCTACCAAATGACGACTGCCGTCATCTTACTGACTGTTCTGCTGTTTTGGATGCGCGCATATTAACAGAAAATTTAGAAGACAGACAAAAAGAGCCAAGATAACTAGAGAGCTCCTTTAAGATTAAAAAAGAAGTTTTTTAAAGAACTCCAATCACTTGTGTTATACATATATATACAGTGTACATTTAAAAACATTCACAGCATTGGCTGGTTATGATCTATACTGTCAGACGAGCCTTGAATGCACCATCAATGCCAAAACATCCTCAGTACATATGCTATTATAAAAATTAATTTAATACATATTCATGATATCAGTATTTCTTACAAGAATATTCACTGAGTAAAGGGTCCCAGTCAATTTTATGTGTATTGCGATGTCAACTCTTAAATCTGGGCGAAATTTCACGCCTTATGATTTTATATAAATTTGCAACAAATAACATTTTTGTCATGATTTTATATAAATTTGCAACAAATAACATTTTTGTCATGACTGATAGTATAGTATCCTATGATAGGAATTATGTTACACATCTTTAGAAATGCATGGACTTTTGTAACTCTATTCAGTATTATATCCTTCAGATATGAGGTTTTAACAAATACAGTTAACTTGTGTGTTTTATCAATATTTAACCTTTTCTGATTATTTTTTTTAATACTGTGTATTTCCCATGCTTTGAAAAGCTTATATCTTTTAATTCCACAGGTTGTCATGTTAAACTGTTGTTATTTTTGTTATATGGTCGGCACATAGTTTATTGTAGACCTGTCATGTTATTTGTTGTACAACCGACTCCAAATAAAGACGTTTGTATCTTGTAAATTCATCTTCCAGAATCAATTTTCGGTTTATGTTTATGTTGTTACACGTATTATCGATGTAATTATCATCAACGATTGCACCATAATAGTTTTTTATTGATATTAACAGAAGTTTTCAAAGTGGTGTCAATGTTTCTGTTATTGTTTACATATCAGCTGTCAGTCTTTTTGCCCACCAAGCTTTTATCGGCTAAGATAACAGGTATGCGTGACGTCACGGCGATTCGCCCTATAGGAGTGGTCTGAATCTGGGTCTACTCTGTTTGCTAAGGCATAGAAAGGCGTATTCAAAGGAACGGGTTAAAGGCAATTTGGCAAACGGTTTGGATCATGATCAGACGTGACACACGTGTTGATAGTTCCTGTCAGATTACCTTAAATTCAATATTGCGTGTTAGGCCTATGTCTATTGAAGAACATTTAAATGGCTATCATGGTAATCAACAATTCATGATGTTAAAAACAAATAGTACTTTGACGAAACCACCAACACCCCACAACTCCAACCGGGCCGGCGTTCACCATCACTTCCATTTACAATTGTGAAAACGCTTTCCTCGAATATAAATGTCTTTTAGACGAAACGTCAAGATTTCATTAAATACATAAATTAAGTTGACGGTCTGATAGTTATTCAAAGGTCCGTAACATAGTCCGAAGAGTCTTTGGTCCGAAATGTCTCAGAACTTGCAAATTAATAGGTCTATCTACAGTAAAATCTCTCTCTATATATACTGAGCCATACTTTTCTAATGGGCGGCTGTCCATTTTGGGAGCTGTTGCAGTTGTTCCAATCAAACGCGCGGAGTAACTGTTTAAGCTGCACACCGTTTATAATGGAGCAGTCCATCGTTTTCAAAATTGTAGGAGTTGCGTCCCCTATGTTAAAAGGGCCCATTGCTGCGCAAGAATGTGAGCGCAGACAATGACATTCACATTCTCAGTGTAATTAGTAAATTGTAATTTGACTTTTTTAATTACTAAAATCGAATTATCAACGTAAGATTGAAATAAATTAATCAAATTTAAAGACAGAATTAGGAATAATAATTGCAAATTGAGGATATGATATTAGAACCGTTATACATATTTGAATGAAAAATATTAGATCTCATGATAAAAGACAAATTCTTAAATATCATTTAAAACGGTGTAAACAACATTACACCAAAAGTGTGCCAATTTACTCTTTATTACATAAACGTAAATGTAAAAACGAAAATGCAATTAGAATGTGCATGTTTAATTAACAACAAACACAAGGAATGAAATAAGCAAATGGAATAACTATGTTGAAATATCAATAAGCCTACTGAAATATCAATAAGCATAATGAATGAACAATAAGCATAGTGAATGAAATGGCGGATATCCCCTTCCATACCTATAGGAGCAGTCTGCTCTGTTTGCTAAGAGAATTTGAAATATAGATGATTTGTTAATATTCAGATGGTATTAAATTTAGAATAAAACAGAAAAGGGTTAGGGTGGAGCATGTACACAACTGAACAAGTATATAGGTTGCAAGACACAAGTCCTACAGGTTCAGCTCACTCTTTTAGATTTTGTAATTCAAAACATTGTTGGATTCTAACACCTTTAAGTAATGAACCATTAAATTAAAAAAACTAAGCTCCTGCAGTAGCCTTCTGTTTGACTTGTTTTGCATAAAAACATCTAGACTCTACTTACCTCAGCCATTGCACTCATGAATATTTATAAGAAAGAATATTTATTAGCTGGGTTTTTTTTAGAAATTGGTAGCCAGAATAGCCATTGGCTACTAAACTTTTTGATTTTATTTTAATATGAAGTGTTGTTTTCAAAATCTGCAGAAAAATAATTGAAAAAATGAGGTATTTTCTAACGATTCCTGTTGCATTTTGACTTCTAGTTCTACTTTTGACCTTTCCCTCCATAACTATGCCTTTGCAAACAGAGTAGATCCAGATCAGGGTCTGCTCTGTTTGCTTGTGATATGATATAGATATACAGTTTCTTCTATATAAATTATAAACCAAATTTTGTTTTGTCTTCTGCTTCATTTCTAAAAAGAAAATTTCTGATGAGACGCTGCATTATGTGGTGTATCATCTGGATCCAAACTGTTTGCATAGGTAATCACGTTTCACCCACAGGGGTTAGTTCACATCTGTGTACTCTAAATGGTGATATCGAGCTCCTTTCGGGTTTAACGCTATCCCGGCAGACGGCACCTGTGTCACAAAATTAGCATGCTGTATTACGGGTCATTAATGAGACTACCACAGGGGTAAGACCCGTTTGAATCATATGTATATACATAGAAAGCTATACACATGTATACATATAATGACTCAAACGGGTCTTATATCTGTGGTTTCACCCCTAGCATGCAAAGAGTTAAAGCACACTGAGCTGACCCTAATCAGCTGATGTCAAATGCTAGATAGCAGTGTTGATACATTGGGTCCGTTCAGTTTAACCCTATCCTTCATATAAACGTGTTTTCAAGCATTTTTAAACAGTGTAGACCCAGATCACAACGTTCTAGAAGCGCAACACATCCGAAACATAATCAATTATGGTCTATTTAGACAGAGTTTCGTACAATGTGTAGATGAAACTGTGTCAGGGAGTCAGGCTGTTTAGTTTTCTATTTTCTATGCGTTTTTCCTACTTTCTGGTCTAATCAGTGTAGATATTGACATGACGTCAAATAACTCGACATCTCGCCTGGGTTTAGATCTACTCTAACCTGTTTCAAATGGCATAGTTTAGCTGGAAAATGTCAACAAAGCCTTTGCATATGTAAATAAACAAGAATTACTATGTAGCACGTACTTGTTTCTTTCTTTCATTGTGCTCTGTAGAATGTGTTTTCCTACACTAACCAGTTTCAGATTGTATATTTCTCCTACCCCCTTGTACTGTTTGTATTGTCGGATCAAGTGCACTTACATAACTAACGATGTTTACACTGTCCGCCATACTGGACGGGACTATTATCCTACCAATTTGACATGAGACTCATGCATATTCAGTGTATTATCGTCGGTAATCTTCGAATAAATTTCCGAAGGTATAAGAATACGCTATAAGAATACAGTACCCCCCCCCCTCTAATGCGACCAGCAAAAAGGGACATAATTCACAGTGGCAAAGGCAGGTGGTAGCTTAATACAGGACGAAAGATATGAAGACAGCTCCTGTAGGAGCTTTCTGCATAACTTTTTTCCGGCAATAAGCAACCACCTGCTTTTAAAGACAGTCATGTTTATTCATTTAATGGTTGCATTAGAGGGGGTTTACTGTATAATCCTCGAGGAACATGATTATTACCAGATTTTGTTTTTTGTCACGGGGTATTACGAACAAACCTGATAAACACGCCGAAATTTAATCGAGACCCAGGTCAGGTTGGGAGGATAATACTTCTTCCCCCCGTGTTATCTCCGAGGTCTTATTTCGATAGAAATAGCCGAGGTGTTCCGAGTGCTATTCCCGGGTCCTGGATGCAAAGGGAGCGGTTATTGTTTTCGCTTGTTATCGTAGCGCCGTCTGTCGTCATAATTTAATCTGGTTCCCCGCTTCACATTATGACAACTTGTAAATTACTATTGGGACGATTGCATTTTAATGCCATAATTGTAGTGCGAATGCTAGTGGATTACTTTGACTTTTCATCGACATTTTGGTTTCTAATTGATTTTCTTTTATTTGATTTAGTATTGTTAATTTCAAATTAAGTAATAAACAGTACACCCAAATCAGTCATGGCTTGTTGAGCCAACGCTAGATTATTTCCAAATGAGAAGACAAAATTAGAACGCCGAACAAGATAATATTTTATGACATCAATTTTTAAAATAAAAACACAACATCCGAACAAAAAATGAATAACAAACAATAATTTATAAAATGAATACAGAATACGAACAAAAATTGAATAACAAACATGTAACAAAAAGTTAAAATTTGCAATAATAATACAAATGATGACATACAAAAGAGCATAATGGCATAAACATAGCATAATAAATGAACTGGCGGATATCCCCTTCCATATATAGGAGCCGTCTGATCTGGGTCTACTCTGTTTGCAAATGCATGAAAACATTATTGTATAAAGCAAATTTAGGGTTAAAATGAGGAATCAATGTATCAACACTGCTAGAGCATTCAAAGTTGTGAGTCTCTGAGAAATAGCAAATTATTTTTGAAAACTTAAGGACAATCTGCAGTTTGAGTGAGTTACAGTACTTCATTCAGGCTATCCCTTTCCCTCATATAAACGTCTTTTCACTCATTTGCAAACAGTAGACCCTTTTCAGACGGCTCCTAGAGGAGCGGTCTGATCAGGGTCTACTCTGTTTGCTTATGGAATTTGGAATATCTATTCCTTTAGTTTCTAAAGTTACTACAATGCTCCACAATCCATATATCATTATAACTAATTTATCCATAAATATTCAGTAGGTATTGAAATTTGAAATACATATAGAACTTGGAAAGGGCTATCAGTTAGTCACTTGTCTGCAGGACATGTGAGCAGATCTCTTTAATTCGTCCTGCTAAATTTATAGTTGTACTTGTAGAGACATGTACAACAGGACAAGTGGAATTATATATCCCATTCAATGTGTTCATTATCAACAATATAATTTTCATTTCCGTGTCAGCAATTGTGATAAATTATGTTTTTGCTTAATTAGTATTCAGAAAGGTGCGGCCGCAGTTTTATTATTCAGCAGGTTAAATGTTCAGTCAAACATACTATGTGCTAAACATAGCTAATCACCAGTTGATAACTTATCACTATATATATATGTAAGAATATCGTTCACTGTATAGTTAGTGGAGCTACATTTTTTAATATGAAATGTGTTAAAAATAGCTAATCACCATTTGATAACTTATCACTATATACATGTAAGAATATCGTTCACTGTATTGATGGTTAACGGAACGTGAAATATCGTGCAACTTTAATAGAAAATCTCAGGTAACCATTTTTTGATATGTGTATTTTATTGTTCTTGTTCTTGTTTAATATGTGTATTATTGTTCTTGTTCCTGCTGACAAGGCATCAAACAATGTAATCATTATTTGAAGATTGTATTATGTTGATGTTTTAAAGAAGGGGCTAACTGATTCAAACATTTATATAACAGTTCAAACACCTGAAAAAGATATAGTCTCAGAACATGTACAAATGTGCAATGATTTTAAGTCTGGTCCTAACATAATTAACAACATAAACTTTCGACTTTGTACTGGATTCCGAGACTACATAAAACCCTTATAAGGCGCGTTTTATTGCCAACTCTAGCTGTTGTACCACTACTAAATTAGCTATACTTTTGACGTCCTGTCTTACTACGAGCAAAGAACACGTAAAACGCTACTGTGATAAAATATATGAAAATTCTGGTATTAATGTTTTTTGGTCCATAAAAAATTCAAATGACGATTTAACAAAACTTGAAAATAAACGGTATAACATTTCTTTACTGAGCTCTTATGATTTCTCTACACTCTATACTACTCTACCTCACCATCTTATAAAGGATAAACTTATTAAATTAATAGAAAAAACCTTTGCCAGAGAAAACAAAATGTTCATTGCTTGTAATGTTCAACGTTCATTCTTTTCGAATTCAGAAGTTGAACATTACACAATGTGGACTTGCCTTGATGTTTGTAGATCTCTTACCTTTCTTTTAGATGATATATTTGTGCGTTATGGGGATACCATATATCGTCAAGTTGTTGGTATACCCATGGGTACAAATTGTGCCCCTCTTGTTGCAGATTTGTTTTTGTATTGCTACGAGAGGGATTTTATGCTTAGCTTAAAACCTGATACACAGACCGATATTGTTAATGCTTTTAATAAAACTTCAAGGTATTTAGACGATATTTTGAATTTAGATAATCCTTATTTTAATACTATGATTTCTTCAATTTACCCAAAAGAATTGTCTTATATTTCTCCACTTATTCGGTTTGCCCGAGCCTGTTCTTTTTTTGAAGATTTTAACAGACGTAATTTAGTTATACGTGTAACTGATAAACTTCTTAAGCAAGGTTACAGATATCACAAACTTCGAAAAACATTTTCTAAATTTTATTATCGAAATTTACCTCTCATTAGTAAATATAATTGCAATCTACGGACGTTACTGCGATAAGGCATTTCTCAACCAGAATTTTATGGGGATGTTATCTACAAAATTCGGGGTCATATCCATTTTCATGATTTGTTTATAAAACGCATTAAATCATTTAAAAAGAAAGGTTATGATCCTATGATATTGCAACGCACTGCATGTTTGGTTATCGACCCTTTTACAGTCGGTAGCTACGCTTCCCTCTCTGCTTGCGCGATGACAGCCCGAGGGTAGTACTCTATGATGGTATACTCTTAAACTTGGATACAGGATGAGCTTACCAGACTCATGTATTACTTTTTCCCTGTCGTGCCCTTAACGGCTTACCTGCAGGTGCTCTGACTTCAGCAAAGTCATTGAGTACATATTTGACGGATTGTCACAGTTATTATGCTATGTTTTACATGTTGTCCTGTGTTCACCGTCGTCTATGTTGTGGGTAAGTCCAGCGGGGATACCTTTATTTACAATATTTGTAAAGCTAGGGTGACTTTGAGAGAAGTGTGAGGTTAGGACGTCCGTAAACCGGTTTATACCCCCAGTGGTGTTTTTGCTACTGACCGTGCCAAGGCGGTACTCTCTTTGTCACCCTTCCTTTTGTTTGCCTTGCGTCTTTGTGCTTGCGAATTGTTCATGTGTGGAACGTTTTTCTCTGGTTCTTGTGTGTCTTTTGGTGTTTTTTGTGTTCATTTCGTGCGTGTGTGTGCATTTGGGTGTGTGGTTGTGTGTGTGTGTGTCATGCTGTCTATCGGTGTTTTGGTGGTGGTTGTGTCTTGCATGTAGCTTTGCCTGCTTGACTTTACTACTTTTCCATTTTTGTAATTCTCTGTCGGTCTATTTGAATTACCCATTGGGCGAATTTAAACATATTTGAATCATTTACTCCACAGATACATTTTTTAGGCATTTGCAAACAGAGTAGACCCAGATTAAACGGTTCTGAGCTATGAGCTATCTGACAACGGTCTGGTCTGATTGCTTTTGGTATAAAATAAATCTGATTCTACACTTTCTGTCACGTTAAAAATATTTTGTTAATACATATATTTCCATTATAAAAATGAAAGTATATCAATAATGTACGTACTAGTTATCATAATTTCTTGTTTGAATATTCATAGAGTAAAATGTTTATCCTATAGGGAACGTCTGATCTGGGTATTCTCTGTTTGCAAAGGCGTAAACAGGCTTATGCATAGAGAAAAGGGGGTAAATCCTTTCATTAATGGACAATAGTGTAGGAACTGATCATTCTATTTATATCAATTGCCTTAGTTTTAAAAGGAAAAAATGAAAGGAGTTTGTGGGCTTAAAACTCAGATTAAAATTCTATAAGTAAACAGAGCAGATTATGATCCTACAGGAGCCATCTGATCTTGGTCAACTCTGTTGGCAAAAGCATCTATGTGAGGGAACATATTAACGAATTGGCAAACAGAGTAGACTCATTTCAGATGGGTATTGTAGGGGCCGTCTCAGTGGGTTCTACCTTGTTTGCTTATGATAGATACAATGTAGATAGATAAATAGTTTATTATTGTGTCATATGTCAAAACGTACAGTAAAACAATATAACAGCAAATATCACGTTGACATCCAGCCGCTTTGCGACTTATATGACACTGAATAGAACATTATAAACATCTTAAAGTACTAGATAAAATATACACATACTATTAACATAAGTCTTTCACATGCAGAAGGTACCATAAAACCTGCTCCATCCTTTGTTTTAAAATATGCGTTGCAGTAACTAAAACATCATTTTAAAAACCTTTTAAAACCGTTACA
Organism: Azorinus chamasolen; assembly: GCA_963576725.1. Taxonomy (NCBI): domain Eukaryota; kingdom Metazoa; phylum Mollusca; class Bivalvia; order Cardiida; family Solecurtidae; genus Azorinus; species Azorinus chamasolen. The sequence continues at coordinate 2,523,883 of OY755253.1, read as the reverse complement.
GATGCCGCTTAAATTTAAAGGCCATTGTGACTTTAAGACAAGCATTTACGCCTTTTAAACATTTTCGTTACTGTTGCTTCTAGGCAAAACTGTATCTCATTTGACTGCATTAAAAAAAATAATCTTTCCATCGTCATCTAAGCTTTCGAATTGCGGGTTAAGAAAGATTGCCTTAGATATAAAATTTTCACGTAAATCTGAGTATATATCACACTTTAAAATGAAATGTGTTTCATCTTCAATGGAGGTTGTATTGCAGAATTTCCACAACCTGTCTTTAAGAGGCGTTTTCGGTTTACTATAACGACCGGTTTCGACATGAAGCGGTAAATTACACGAACGTAGTTTTATAAGAATGCGGCGGTGATCTCTTGGCATTGGTAAAATACAATAATTAACTCCTTCTTAAATTTCTTATATGTCTAGTATTAGTCTGCTGAAGTGATTCATTCCATGTTTCCGAGTCTTTCAATATTAGACTTTCTTTAAGTTTTACTATTCTGCGTTTCACAGACCATGTGACGTCATCCATAACATGTTGCATATTTAAATTCGCACGAATTTTAATTACCCTATTTTCCCAGCTCTTCCAAAACCCTTTTGATCAAGTAAATACATTTTTTACTATTCTATCTTTATCAGCATTCAGAAGCTTCATATATAATCTAAAACATTCCAATGTAGTACCTACAGAGCACAAGCTCCAACCATTGTCGCCCGTAAGTGCTACATTGCAGGCATATTTCCCTCCTCCTAAGAAATAACGACATGCTTTATGTTGTATTATTTGAACATCTCTATACTTATTTGTGCCCCATATACCTGCTGCATAATATAGCACTTGCTACACCAGTGATCTATACTGATAGTTAATCTCCATTTATTACAACTGTTAACATTCTTTGAAAGCTTATTTGGTCTGGGGCTAACAATAGCGAATCGTCTGCATAGGCTAGTATTGAGATCATTGCATTGCCAATTTTAACCCCACAACTAAGATCATTGGTTACACCAATAAGGTCATTTACATAAATTGCTAACAGTGTAGACGAGGCTTTACAGCCTTGTTTCAATCCAACTGATATCGGGAACCAGGGGGTTAAGATACCGTTTATTAGCGCAGAACATTCTACATCAGTATAAAGAGATTTTATGGCGTTAAACATTTTCCCAGTTATCCCAACAGATAACAATTTATACCATATACAATCTCTTTGAACACTGTCAACTGCTTTTTTAAATCAATAAAACATGCTAATGTTGACAGTCGTGCGGTTTTTTCGATTATTTATAACGGTGTACAATGTATATATATGTTCTAGACAGCTTCTGATTTTCGGAAACCATTTTGCTCGTCTACTAGAATACTGTTGCTTTCTAACCAGTTAGAGAGCCTTTTATTAATTATGTCGGCATATAACTTATATGGAACAGATAACAATGAAATGCCACGGTAATTTAAAGGGTCTCTAGGGTCCGCAGAGCCAGACTTTGGAATGGGGTTTATTATGACCTTTGTCCAATCGGTTGGGATTTCACCATGCATGAAACAGTATGAAATTATTTTATATAGCATATTTATGCAAGCACCATTTTTTAGCACTTCCGATGGTATGTTGTCGAATCCACAGGCTTTCCCAAGCTTAGCACGACCAACCGCCTGTTTCACCTCATCATATGTGATATCACGGTTCAAATACGATACATCGATATTTTGTGGAATGAAATAATTTTTTTCATGTAATAATGTAGACTTCATACTACAGTTCCTGAATTGGTCATACATTATTTGTATGCATGTACCAATATAAAAAATACAATTAAGTTCTTATACATAATGTTATTATTTCTTACATACAGTAGAACCCCTCTTATGCGACCACCTAATGAATAAACATAGTTGTCTTTATAAGCAGGTGGCTTTCTTCCTGCATTAAGAAACAACCTGCTACCACCTGCTACCATCTGCCTATGGCCCCCATAAGTATGCCCCTTTTTGTTGGTCGCATTGGAGGGGGTTTACTGTACATCGTTTCTGTGAAAAGGTTAGACCTGTTGAGAATTTAAAGGGACAACATTTTCAAACAATGTAATTATATAATTATCATGTAACACCGTGGAATTATTCAATTACGATGTTACAGCGTGGAATTAGTCAATTGCGATGTTGCACCTTGGAATTATTCAATAACGATGTTACATCATGGAATTATTGGATTATGATGTTACACCGTGGATTATGCATCGTGGAATTATTCAGTTACGGTGTTACACCGTGGAACTCAGTAACTAAATGTTTGATACTTTGCTTTGATTCTTGGCTTAAAAAATGACCGAGAGTCACACGTTGTTCTCAAGCAAATGAAACAGTCGTTTGTCACTTGGAGTTGAATAAAATTTAACCCTTTCCTTCATACACCTTTTCACACCTTTGCAAACAGAGTAGTCGCAGGTCAAACGCCTCCTCTGAAATTACTCACATATTGTATCAATAATTGATTAAATAAATTCGCCCATATATATTTTGGAACTCACCATTTTCCATTCTACATGTACAGTAAACCCCTCTAAATCGGACGTTAAATTAAGTATAAACATATTGGCCCTGAAAACAGGTGGCAACTTAATGCATGGTGAAAAGTATGCAGAAGCACCTTCCTTAAAGTATCTAAATTCTTATCTGTAAGAATTCCGGTCTAGATGGTTTATACTGTATCACGCTGTGCATTGTCCGGCTGAAGTAACAAAATGTCCGGTAACAACCTTTGATGAGTGGTTTCTAACAAATGGTGCAGACCCCGATCAGAGTTCTCCTTAACCTTTACAACGCTAAAGTTTCAAATGGACTACTAGTAGTCCAAAACGCTAACGTGTCAATGAATATTTAAGGATGTTTCTAAAAAATGTGTAACATGGCAAACAGTGCAGGCCATGATGAAAGGGCTCATAGAGGGGCCCTCTCATCTGGGTCGACATTGTTTGCAAAATATATTAGTGACTCAAAGTGGTTCTATTGTGTCACTGTATTTAGACGTAAAATACTTTTAGTCAGCAAATATATTCTGCTTTAAATATTATAGTGAACTGTTGTCCAATATACTCTTTAAAACGTAAGTAGTGTATCAAACAGTTTGGATCCAGCCGAATAACTCGGCGTCTTATCAATGTTACTCTGGTAATGTTTTAGAGAGTAAAGGAAATAACATTAAATAAACGAAAACTTGCAATCGACATTATTTGGAGGCGTAACAGTTAAAGGGGGTCGTTTACAAAAGAATAAGGGCACGGTGTCTTCAGATGGTTATGTACTGTATAAGCCCTTTAAACCGACCACTTTATAAATGAATATGATTATATATAGCTTAATGCTACCAGCTGCCTTTAAGACTCAATATTATGACCATTTGTGGCGGTCGATTCAAAATTGGTTTTACTATACATTGTGTTTTCCGAGTGTTTTGGGTTATATAACTGATTTTGCATAAACAATAAATCATATTCATATTATGTTTGATTTATTTTCAGGATATCTTCGAGAACTACTACTAAGAAATGGCTGGAAATATGTCAAACAAACCGTATGATGACACAACAGGTATATGCCTAAATTCACATGCGTGCATATCTCCATATATCTGCATGACACAATTCAATATCACATGCATATATATGTTATGGTAGAAATTGCAATTCAGGACTATCGTCGATTCTCCTAGGACCGATTGCGATCACAACCTCTCCTAGGACGAACTCCGATCCTCTTTTCAAATCATCCACAATTATGTGTTTTTATCATATTTTGAATATAGACTTGTGAACTTAAAATAATATACTTTTCCAGTAGAATTGAGGATTTTCTTTTGTACAGTTAAAGTGTCATATATAACACTAATAATACATTCTTCTAGTAGATGTGTACGTTTTCATCGAAAAATTAAAGTGTCATATCTAAAACTAATAACTTAAATTCTTCCAGTTGAATCGTAAATTTTCATTATAAAATTACAGTTTATCCTTGGACAGACTATGATTGGAATCTGTACTAGTAGAATCGTTGATTGTCCTTACGATGTATTAGGATCAGAGTCGGTCTTGGGAGAGAATGCGATCGCGAGCTGTCCTAGGAGAAATTTCTCCTGTGACATATATATGCGGAAATTTCAAAAGTGTAAATGTGAACAACCAGATAAAGTCAAGCAATGAATTAAATGATACAAATATATCGGTTCTGGAAACAGATGGCTGCTTAATGCAGGTCAAATGTTTACAAAGCATATATTGTAAATATTGAACTACATTGCCGACTCCATGTTTTCTTCTACAAAGTCATGTTTCCACTTTGAATACATTTGATACATTCATGTCTTGTTTGTCACATCTACTGCTTAACCCATTCCCTTTCCCTCATATTCACGTCCTTTGTGCGCCTCTGTAAACAACACTTTTTGAAAGCATTGTGATAAATAGAGCATTTGTTCCATAGGATCAGATGCTCTTTTTATCACAATGTTTTCAAAACTACACATTTCTAAAGTGTTCCCTTTCTCTAGTAAATGCTCCTTTTCGTTAGATTTATTCAAAGAGTTTGGATCTAAAAACAGCTTATGGTGGAATGGGTTAATACAATTGCATGCCCTCAGTTATCAGACGATTAGACCTTTACTTGGTAGAACTGTAAACCCTCTTCTTGTTCTATATTTATTCCTAATTTCAAAACCTACTGAATATTCATAGATAAAATAGTTATAATGACAAATGGATGGCGGAAATTATAGCCATTTCAGAAAGTAAAGAAATAAATCCTTCATGTTCCACTAGCTAACAGAACATACTCTGGTCAGAGGGATAATATCGGAACCGTCTGATCTGGGTCTACTCTGTTTACAAATGAATGAAAACAGGTTTGTATGAAGAAAAGGGATATGCTACACCTTTGCAAACAGAGTAGGTTCTGATCAGACTGCTTCAAAAATAAGAATGTGGTTCTAAATCGAACAAACTTAAACCTTTTATTCCATTAACCCATTTGCTCTCAGTGGATTCTTCCATGTTTATATATTGGATTAGTCCATTTATTATCTAAGAGGTGCCTGGCCTATATTTTCAATTTCGTTTTGCTTGATATTGAAAATCCTATCAGCAAACAGTGTAGACTCTGATCAGAATCCGCATTATGCGGCGTCTAATCTGAGCCTACACTGTTTGCCTACATCCCATATATGGGATCGTGGGGGCAAATGGGCTAAGATGCTTATTTACGCTTTTGCGAACAGAATAGATCGAGATCAGACGATTTCTGTAGGAGCCATCTGATCAGGGTCTGCTCTGTTTGCTTATGATATAATATAGATATGATTGTGACAGTTTCTGCCATGGCCAAATATTTCTGTGTCCATATTCTACGAGTAATATTACAATTGATCTAATTGATATATTTGATGTCATAATTCTTATATGAATACTCATGGAGTAAAGGGCTATAGGGCAAAAGTAGTGCAGAAAACTCCTGTCTAACTGTCGTCCATCAATAAGCCACCATATGTTTCTTGTATAACTGTAGTCCTACAATACGCCACCATATGTCCCTTGTATAACTGTAGTCCTTAAAATAAGCTGCCACATGTCTCCTGTGTAACTGTAGTTTTACAATAAGCTACCATCATTATGTCTCTGTATGACTATAACTATAGTCATACAATAATCTACCATATGTCTCTGGTATTACTGTAGTACTACACTAAGCTACAACATGTATTCTATATAAGTGTAGTCATACAATAAGCTACCACATGTCTACTGTATAACTGTAGTCCTACAATAAGCTACCACATGTCTCCTGTATAACTGTAGTCCTACAACAAGCTACACTATGTCTCCTGTATAACTAGTCCTACTGTAAGCTACCATTTGTTTCCTATATATAACTGCAGTCCTACAATAAGCTACAATTTGTCTTATATATAAGTGTAGTCATGCAGTAAGCTACCATATGCTTCATGTATAATTGTAGTCCTACAGCAAGCTACCATTTGCCTCCTGTATAAATGTAGTCCTACAATAAGCAACCATTGGTTTCTGTTATAACTGTATTTGTATAATAAGCTACACAATGTCTGTTCTCACTTTGTCACCCTTACTTTTGTTTCTCTTGTGTCTTTGAGCTTGTGTTTTGTTAATGTTTGTCTCTGGTGTTTGTGTGTTTGTTGGTGTTTGCTTTGTTCTTCTCGTGTGTTTGCGTGTGTTTGGTTGTGTGTGTGTGACACGCTGTCTATCGATGTGTTGGTGGTGATTGCGTCTTGTATGTGACTTTCTACTGTATGTGTGTATGGGTATAAATTGCTATATCTATTGCTTTCTGTGGGTGTTTTGTTGATGGTGGCGTTTTGTGTGTGGCTTTTCCTGCTTGACTTTACTACTGTTTCACTTATAAGCACAATTGTGTTGTCTGTACAGTGTGGCGGCCGTGAAACGTCTCCCCGTAGATTCAATCAATATTGTTTTCTTCCTGTTGCAAGAATTCTTCTACACCCAATGCGTTTCTTTGCACCTTAACACCGCACTTTGCACTTCATGGTGGCTTCGGTACTCACCGACATACTGTCTCACTTTCTTGATTTCTTTTTTAAGACGAAATCCCGTTTTGATCTCGATATTGTTACTTTACCTTACGGATGTTTTCTTACTTTATACTGTTCATTGTTTTACATCCTTCTCTATAGTCCACTTCTAGACTATCACTTCCGCCGTGGCTGCTGGAATGCTTTTATTCTGTACATGTACTAGGTTTTTTTATCTTTTACATGACTTTTCTTTTAGTTTGATATATTAATACTTATTTGAAGTCTACCTTTATGTCGCTTTTTACGGAAGGGTCCTCAAACAACTACTATAAAAACTATAATTGGTCATTGGTCTCCCTACACTAAAACCTAAACTTACACTCCGTGTCTTCTGTTCAGAGTCCTCATTATCTGGCTAATTTCCAATCTCTACAGCATTTCTGTTTTTGAAACACACTGCATGTTTGGTTATCGACCCCTTTACAGTCGGTCGCTACGCTTTCCTTTTTGCTTGTACGATGAAAGGCCGAGGGTAGTACTCTATGATGGTATACTTTTAAACCCAGAAATGGGATGAGCTTACCAGACTAATGTATTTCCTTTTCTATGTCGTGCCTTTAAACGCTTCCCTGCAGTTGCTCTGTCTTCAGCAAAGCCATTGAGTACATATTTGACGGACTTTCACAGTTGTTATGCTATGTTTTAACATTTTTACTGTGATTACTGTCTTCTATGTCGTGGGGAAGTCCGGCGGGGATACCTTTATTTACAATGTTTGTTTAGCTAGTGGTGGTTTTGCTACTGACCGTGCCAAGGCGGTTCTCTCTTTGTCACCCTTACTTTAGTTTGTCTTGTGCCTTTGTGCTATTGTTTTGTTAATGTTTTTCTCTGGTGCTTGTGTGTTTGTTGGTGATTTCTGTGCTCTTCTCGTGTGTTTGCCTGTGTTTGGTTGAGTGTGTGTATTTGTGTGTGTGTGTGTGTGTGTGTGTGTGTGTGTGTGTGTGTGTGTGTGCGTGTGTGTGTTTGTGTGTGTGTGCGTGTGTGTGTGACATGCTGTCTATCAATGTGATGGTGGTGATTGCGTCTTGTATGTGACTTTCTACTGTATGTGTGAGTATGAGTATAAATTGCTATATCTATTGATTTAGGTGTTTTGGTGATGATGGTGTTTTGTGTGTGGCTTTTCCTGCTTGAGTTTACTACTTTTTCATTTTTTCTTCTATATAACTGCAGTCTTACAATAAACTACAATATATCTTCTGTATAACTGTAGTCAAACAATAAGCTATAATATGTCTCCTGTATAACTGTGGTTCTATAATCAAGTACCACATGTCTTCTGTATAACTGTAGTCCTACAAAGAGCTAAAATATGACTTCTTAAACTTATACTCTTAAACTTGGATACAGGATGAGCTTACCAGACTCATGTATTACTTTTTCCCTGTCGTGCCCTTAACGGCTTACCTGCAGGTGCTCTGACTTCAGCAAAGTCATTGAGTACATATTTGACGGATTGTCACAGTTATTATGCTATGTTTTACATGTTGTCCTGTGTTCACCGTCGTCTATGTTGTAGGTAAGTCCAGCGGGGATACCTTTATTTACAATATTTGTAAAGCTAGGGTGACTTTGAGAGAAGTGTGAGGTTAGGACGTCCGTAAACCGGTTTAAACCCCCAGTGGTGTTTTTGCTACTGACCGTGCCAAGGCGGTACTCTCTTTGTCACCCTTCCTTTTGTTTGCCTTGCGTCTTTGTGCTTGTGATTTGTTCATGTGTGGAACGTTTGTCTATGGTTCTTGTGTGTCTTTTGGTGTTTTTGTGTTCATTTCGTGTGTGTGTGTGTGTGTGTGTGTGTGTGTGCGTTTGGGTGTGTGGTTGTGTGTGTGTGTCATGCTGTCTTTCGGTGTTTTGGCGGTGGTTGCGTTTTGCATGTGGCTTTGCCTGCTTGACTTTAATACTTTTCCATTTTTCTATATAACTGTAGCCCTACAATAAGCTAATTTTTGTCTACTGTATAACTGTACTCCTACGATAAGCTACACTACAGTGAAGCTCACTTATAGCGAACTCGGATATAACGAATGACCGGATAATACAAAAGAAAAACAATTTCCCGGTCTTTTCCTTCTTTGTTTCTATTCATATCTGCCTGCTTAATACAAAATCGGTTATAACGAAAATTCGGCTAAGACAAAGTTATTTCCTTGTCCCGAGAAGGAAATTTCTATGAAAAATAGTTCGGTTATTACAAACTCAACTGAATGTCGCAGTTTGAAAAGTTTTCACATCTACCGCGATAAAGAACCGTACAGCAAACATCTTCACCGACTATCGACTCGGGCGTCAAACAATTTAATGAACGTAATTGACCACACTGCATGTACATATGTCCCAATCGTTGTTAATGGTCAAGTTTTTTGTCAAGGACACACTATTGCATCATTCCCACAAACAATGAAAACGGCGCATAAAATATACATTGTGGGAACCGTGCGAGGCATAAACATGCTGCTGAGTCCGAATGCAAAAGGGACGAATCTAATTGAAGAATGGTATCCCGCTTTATTTAACAATTTCGATAACGTGATTGAAACCAGTTGCATTCGTAATCGACTAGTAACCGTGCCTCTGATTGGATGAATGTTCTCATTTGCTATCGTAAATTTTGATTTAGGCCAATAGAAACGTTTGTCAGAATATATATTGCAACTTCGTACGTTGCATTGAAGCAGCCGCAGATAGCCAGTCTAAGATATTTTTCGGACAATCGTCACCGAAATAGGCAAAATCCGATGGTAACACCAATACACTATGTAGTTCCAGCAAGACCACTGCCACTTGGCTGAACACTGATGGTCATAATTTATGTCGTGATACATAGATAAGCACATATTATAGATTTATGAAAAAGGATTGAAGGTACATGAATCACCACGACACCAGGTGATAAATGTGATAAATAATTGAAGTGTGCACTTACATGCATATAAGACATTCTCTTCACTAGAATAACTATAGAGTCAGTCTAGTTTTGCACTGAGCCATTGATATAGGGAAACAAAGGGTCAACTCATTTCACAAATATTGTTATTTATAACTGATGTGAATTTGCTTTTCCTTTACATTTTATAAGCGACATGCTATGAAATTACCAAACACGTGACAAACCCAGCTGTATGCATGTAGACTTTGGTCAGCAGCTACAATAAAACGTGGCTTCTGGTCAGGATCAGAATTTGCATAACCTTGGTATACTATAACGAAATTTCGTCTTATTGATATAACAAAGTTTGGATATAGCGAAATAAATATTAAGGTCCCCAGGGTTTCGTTATAAGTGAGCTTCACTGTATGTCTCATGTATTAAATGTAGTCCTACAATAAGCTACAATATGATTCCTGTATAAATGTTGTCAAAATATAAGCTACAATATGCCTCCTGTATACCTGTAGTCTTACAATAAGCTACCACATGTCTACTGCATAACAGTAGTCCTACAATAAGCTGCACTATGTCTTCTAAATAACAGTAGTCCTGTAATAAGCTACAATGTGTCTCCTGTAATATTGTAGTTATACAAGAAGCTACCACGTGTCTCTCCTGTATAACCGTAGTCCTACAATAAGCTACAATATGTCTCCTGTATAACTGTAGTCCTACAAGAAGCCACCGTATATCTCCTGTATAACTGTAGTCCTACAATAGGCTACAACATGTATTCTGTATAATTGTAGTCATACATTAAGCTGCAACATGTCCCCTGTATAACTGCAGTTCTACAAAACGCTACCATAATTATGTCTCCGGTGTAACTGTTATCCCACACTCAGCTACCACGTGTCTTCTGTATAACTGTAGTCCTACACTAAGCTAACACGTGTCTCCTGTATAAATGTAGTCCTGCACTAAGCTACCATATGTCTTTCAAACAAAGTTATAGACGTGTGTTTAGTGGTCGCATTAGTAGGATATTACTGTATGTTATTGGCAAACAAACTTATATGTTTCAGATATCCATATACTCGTAGTCCTACACTAAACTACCATAATTATGTATTTCAAACACAGTTATAGACGTGTGTTAGTGGTCGCATTAGTAGGATATTACTGTATGTTATTGGCAAACACAATTACCTATATTTTTCAGATATCCACAAAGAAGTTATCATTCGTCTGCACTATTACCTCGTCAAGAACCTGAACTTTAACCCACTCCACGACTACTTGATAACGCAATCAGTCGTTGACCAGACTACGCTTGATGACATTAAGGTAACATTTTATAATAGTATGAACCATTTATCGAACAGGAATTTGAGAACACCTTTGATCCACGACCCAATGTCATAAAACTTCCAAAACCCAAACTCAGCCCATTATCAAGTATCTGATTGGCGAGATTCTGATTAAGTTCAGAATCCGACTGATCAGAATGCTTGTGAATGATTGCGGCGTCTCCTCAGCATCTTAGCTGTCTGGCACGGAATGTGAAAATTGGAAAAATCTCATTTTTACAACAGGCAAAGAGTTAATTTGAAGCGAAAGTGTTTAACCTTTCCATTCTTTGAACTGGACCGGAGTATACGTTGGACTATGTAACTATGTATACTGTTTTGCTCTCTCATGTTATAAACATTATCCTGTTGAATAATTGTTCTTCCGCTTACTCCCCCCCCCCTTAATCCCGCTTGAAGATAGGTTTGCCCCCTAAGGCATGAATATGCGTTTCTGTCATGGAAGGGCTTAAATGCCGTATTTCTAATAGTAAAAAATAAAATATTATCCTTATGTAGGAGGAGACGAAAAATTCCGATAAAGTCCGTTCCCTGCTCACAATTCTCCAGAAAAGTGACCAGGAAGTCTACCACAAATTTCTCGATGGGCTCTACAGTACCAAACAGAACTTTCACGCGGAAAAACTGAAGGAAATGGAAAAGGAGATTATACGAGAGCGAACTCTACACGCCCCTGATGGACAGGTTTCCGGTAGGTTCCACATTCCCAATCGGACCACATCAGTTGTATTACACAAATAGACCACGATCATTCCCAATCGGAACTCCTCGGTTGTACTACACAAATAGACCTCGATCATTGCCAATCGGAACTCCTCGGTTGTATTACACAAATAGACCTCGATCATTTCCAATCGGATCTTCTCGGTTGTATTGTACAGATAGACCTCGATCATTCCCAATCGGAACTCCTCGGTTGTATTATACAAATAGACCACCATCATTCCCAACCGGAACTCCACGGCTATATTGTACAAATAGTTAACATAACCATTCCAAATCGAAACCCCTCGGTTGTATTGTACAGATAAACCACTATCTTTCCGAATCGGAACTCCACGGCTGTATTATATAAATAATTTACATAATCATTCCCAATCGGAACTTCTCGGTTGTAATGTACAAATAAATCACGATCATTCCAAATCGGAACTCCACGGCTGTATTATATGTATTGTAAAACCTGTCTTAAGCCTCCATCAAAAAGAGGTCTAATTATGGGGTCAAACGTTATACAGAAAACTCCTATAAGATGATAATTCGATATTAATTGTAATAATGATGATAATGATCATGGTGGTGGTGGTGATTGTGGTGGTGGTGATGATAATGATGATGATGATGATGATCACGACGTTTTTGTTATGTTAATGATAGCGGAAATGATGTTCCGTATTCGGCAAGTACACTAAAAACCTTTCAATATCACGGAAAACGAACACTGGAATTTTCAGTGAATAAACCTGGGTTATCTGGCGTCTCATCAGGATCCAATCTGTTTGACACTTGGGCAAGTTTCTGGAAAGCGTTATCTGTTTGACACTTGGGCAACAGTTTCTGGAAAGCGTTATCGAATCGGACGTATCTAACATTGAACAGATCCAATCAGATACTTGAGAATGATCTGAGACTCAGAAATTTTATAACCTTGTAACACTCTGTCTAAACCGAAGTTCTAGTATAGAAGAATTAGATACTTTTAGGCAGGTGGTGGCTTAATGCAGGGCGAACGTTATGCAGAAAACTCCTATAAGAGAGTTGTACTTGACTTTCACTCTGCATTAGGTTGTCCCTTGTCTCCAATACTGATATTTATATTAAATTAAGGTCCGGTTTAGAGGGGGTGTACTGTATGACTTATATTTATAGGTTATTTGAAGCACACGTGCAAACACAAACGCAGTATGCAAGAAAACACGTTTTGCTATAATATTTTACAGCGAAACATTTCTTAAGCGACCATTACAAAAGCTGTGATGCTGAGTCTTTAAGGCCAGTTGGTAAGACTTTCTGCTTTGCTTTGCATCTGCATTAAATAGCCACCCTTTTTAAGACGCGTTTGTTCAATCAATATATGGTTCTTCTGTATACTGTACACAGTAACAACCCACCTAATGCAACCACCAAAATAAGTCATTATTGTGGATCGTGGGACAGGTAGTAACTAAACGCTGTCATTTACAGAGACACATTCTGACAACGTTGCAAACAGAGTAGACCCTGATCAGACAGTACTTGTATGAACCACCTGATCAGGGTCTGCTTTGTTTTCTTATGAAATAATATAGATTTGATATACAGCCACTGTCCTGGTAAACTTCTCCGGTTTACAGTGTCATTTTAACAAAGCAGCTTATTAGTATCCACACTTATTATTTCTTGTTAAATACAGTAGAACCCTTCTAATGAATGAAAAAATATAGGTGTCTTTAAAAGCACGTGGTTGCTTAATGCAGGGAAGAAGTAATCCAGAAAGCTCCTCAAGGAGCTTTTTGTATTACTTTTGTCCTGCATTAAGCTATCACATGCGTCGTCTACCACTCATAATTATACTTCTTATAGGTGGTCGCATTTGAGGGTTTTACTATATTCAATAGGTAACGGGTTTAATCCTTCTATTCGGAGCTTTTAACTCATTCGCTGCCAAATGATGTCACCTGCAAACTTTGTTGTTTAAGTTACTCTGCGACTCATCTGGATCCAAACTGTTTGTATAGGTAACCTCAGATTGATATTGAGACACAAAGAAGCACCATTGTGTCAGCGATACGTGGTGTAGGTGCAGGGCAGGGCACAATGTATATATATACTGTTAAATTGTTCATCAAATTCTATATCCAATCTATCCCGATCGACAGCTACATGAAATAAGAGAAATATATGTTCAATTGCATACATGTCGTATCATTATAGGAAGTTCTAGATTCAGGGATGTGCACGGAGACAAGTAGCAGCAAGCTATGGGACGCCACAAATGATATTCGTACAGTACACCGCTTCTAAACAAGACGTTCAATTTAGTACATTTGCAAAACACCTGTTTGCACCAGATAACAATAATGCTGCCAGCCTAACGGGAAAACAAACGTCTGAACAAGAGACGAACACTTTTGATGAATTTTTCAAACCCAATCCTGAACCAAATCATCAGCTTACCAGAGAAGACATCTCGAGAAAGTTAAAAGAAAGTGAATAAGATCTTTTCAAAAATAAAATTGAGAAAGAGGACCTGCAAACGACGCTAAAAGAGTTCCTTGCAAAGAAAAAACTACTAAAAAGTGAAAACGAAACACTTCTTAAATTAGTGGAAAACAATGATGGTGAAATAAACCTGCTTCTTATCAGGCTTCAAGATTACTCTGACAAACAGGAGATAATCGAAAGTGCACTTAACACTGTGTCCAAGGAAAAGGCTAATCTCATTGAAGAGCTAATGAAGGATAATCAGATTCAATATAACATAAGATAGAAAAATCTGCAGATGATGTTGAAGTAAATATTAGCGAACTTAAGACTGAACTCATGAAATGAATACAAGATATCAAAAATCAAATCTCTAATTCAGCTGAGAGGACAATGTGTAAATCTCGTACACATACAACATCAAGTATTTTCGGACAAACAATTCTGCTGGTACAACCTCGAGAAATCCTAGAATCTAATTTTCATTCAGTTTATGTTCTTGTTCCTGCTGACAAGGCATCAAACAATGTAATCATTATTTGAAGATTGTATTATGTTGATGTTTTAAAGAAGGAGCTAACAGATTCAAAAACTTATATAACAGTTCAAACACCTGTAAAAGATATAGTCTCGGAACATGTAACAATGTGCAATAATTTTAAGTCTGGTCCTAACATAAAGCAACATAAACATTCTACTTTGTACTGGATTGCGAAACTACATAAAACTACATAAAAACCCTTATAAGTCGCGGTTTATTGCCAACTCTAGCTGTTGTACCACTACTAAATTATCTATACTTTTGACGTCCTGTCTTACTACGATCAAAGAACATGTTAAACGCTACTGTGATAAAATATATGAAAATTCTGGTATTAATGTTTTTTGGTCTATAAAAAATTCAAATGATGTTTTAACAAAACTTGAAAATGAACAGTATAACATTTCTTTACTGAGCTCTCATGATTTCTCTACACTCTATACTACTCTACCTCACCATCTTATAAAGGATAAACTTATTAAATTAATAGAAAAAACCTTTGCCAGAGAAAACAAAATGTTCATTGCTTGTAATGTTCAACGTTCATTCTTTTCGAATTCAGAAGTTGAACATTACACAATGTGGACTTGCCTTGATGTTTGTAGATCTCTTACCTTTCTTTTAGATAATATATTTGTGCGTTATGGGGATGCCATATATCGTCAAGTTGTTGGTATACCCATGGGTACAAATTGTGCCCCTCTTGTTGCAGATTTGTTTTTGTATTGCTACGAGAGGGCTTTTATGCTTAGCTTAAAACCTGATACACAGACCGATATTGTTAATGCTTTTAATAAAACTTCAAGGTATTTAGACGATATTTTGAATTTAGATAATCCTTATTTTGATACTATGGTTTCTTCAATCTACCCCAAAGAACTGTCTTTAAACAAAACTAATCAATCTGACAGTAATGCTTCATCTTTAGATTTGAATCTTTCAATTACAAATGCTAAAGTTTCGTCCAAAGTATACGATAAAAGAGAAGATTTTAATTTTAAAATTGTTAATTATCCTTTTCTAGATGGGGATGTGCCACGTTCTACATCTTATGGGGTTTATATTTCTCAACTTATTAGGTTTGCCCGAGCCTGTTCTTTGCTTGAAGATTTTAACAGACGTAATTTAGTTATAACTGATAAACTTCTTAAGCAAGGTTACAGATATCACACACTTCGGAAAACCTTTTCTAAATTTTATTATCGAAATTTACCTCTCATTAGTAAATATAATTGCAATCTACGGACGTTACTGCGACAAGGCATTTCTCAACCAGAATTTTATGGGGATGTTATCTACAAACTTAGGAAAATTCGGGATCATATCCATTTTCATGATTTATTTATAAAACACATTAAAACATTTAAAAAGAAAGGTTATGATCCTATTATATTGCAACACACTGCATGTTTGGTTATCGACCCTTTTACAGTCGGTAGCTACGCTTCCCTCTTTGCTTGCGCGATGACAGGCCGAGGGTAGTACCCTATGATGGTATACACTTAAACTTGGATACAGGAGGAGCTTACCAGACTCATGTATTACTTTTTCCCTGTCGTGCCCTTAACGACTTACCTGCAGGTGCTCTGACTTCAGCAAAGTCATTGAGTACATATTTGACGGATTGTCACAGTTATTATGCTATGTTTTACATGTTGTCCTGTGTTCACCGTCGTCTATGTTGTGGGTAAGTCCAGCGGGGATACCTTTATTTACAATATTTGTAAAGCTAGGGTGACTTTGAGAGAAGTGTGAGGTTCGGACGTCCGTAAACCGGTTTAAACCCCCAGTGGTGTTTTTGCTGCTGACCGTGCCAAGGCGGTACTCTCTTTGTCACCCTTCCTTTTGTTTGCCTTGCGTCTTTGTGCTTGTGGTTTGTTCATGTTGTGGAACGTTTGTTCCTGGTTCTTGTGTGTCTTTTGGTGTTTTCTGTGTTCATTTCGTGTGTGTGTGTGTGTGTGCGTTTGGGTGTGTGGTTGTGTGTGTGTGTGTGTGTCATGCTGTCTATCGGTGTTTTGGTGGTGGTTGCGTCTTGCATGTGGCTTTGCCTGCTTGACTTTACTACTTTTCCATTGACAACTAAACATTCAGTATGTTGTAGTACTATAGGATCATATCTCTTTTTAATGGTTTTTCTACATAGTTGATGAACAAGTGAGAAAATTGATATGTCCAATAATTTTACGACGTTTGTAAATCACATCACCATAAAATTCAGGATGTGAAATACCGTGTCGCAGAAGCGCATTGAGATTACATTGGTACTTGCCAATTAGCGAGAGATTTCGATAGTAAAATTTAGAATTGTTTCTTAGTTTATGGTATCTATATCCTTGCTTAAGCAGCTTTTTTTCAGTTAAAATGAGATTTCCACTGTTAAAATCGTCAATAGATAAACAAGCTCTACCAAAACGAATAAGTTGAGATATACAAAATGGGACACGGGGAACATCTCCGTCAAGATGAGGGAAATTTACAATATTACAATCAAAATCATCTCTTTTGTCATTGTATTTCATTCCATTACAATTTCATTGTAAATGATTCCATTATCAAGTTAAACCCTTTACCCAATAGCCAAACCTCCGAACCCTTATCTTACACCGATATAGGTAAGTCTTATCCGATAATCAATAACCAATATCCATGTGGTAAGAGTAACACACTCTCACAAGTACAGGTTATTGGAAATATTGGTGTGCGGAAAAAATGCCACTGGAAAAAATGCCTCCTGAAGAAAGCCACTGGTAAAAATGCCACCCTGATTTGGAAAAAATGCCACAGGAAAATATGCCACTGAAAAAAATGCCACCTTTTCTTTATTTATGTTTTATCTTTTTTTTCTAAAAAAACCCCTTGATTTTATAATACAGACAGTCATCCTGTGTTAGGCAGCTACTGTCCATTAGCAATTTTTGCCTTCTGAACGGTTTTTGCTAATATTGTATAGTATATTGTGTTAGGCAGCTACTTGTCATTAGCATTTTAGCCGCATTACCATTATTATTATAGTGTAAATAAAAAGTTTTTAGGGAATAAAATTATCTTTTTGATGGTGTATTTTTCATGCAATTTGAAGTATGTATAAGCACAATACACGGGGATAAAACGAGGCAAGTCAATATATTTTCAGAACATTATTATAATTGACCTTAAAATCTCAGCTACATATGTTCGGAACAGTAACCTATCGCCTGCTATTCAAAATAAAATGTCATTTCCAAACAGGCTTGATCCAGATCAGGCGCTGAGTAAATAATTCCTATATTCATTCAGCTCGGACCGAGATCATACAGCGAGTAACTCAGCGCCGGTTCGGGATCCACGCTTGGATCGATATCAGACGCTTAGAGACTCATTTCAGCCATTAAGGTTAGATCCAGATCAGAATCTAGTAGTTGAAGTAAGGAAAAGAGTATCTCTGTCTGATCTGGATCTAGATCCAAACATTGATTTAGATCAGATACTGAGTAACTCGGCACCAGACCTGGGTCCAAAAGTTATCTAAATTAGATTCTGGGTAACTGTGTGTCTGATCTGAATCCAATTATAGATCCAGATTAGATGTTGGGTTTTCCGGTGCGTGATCTGGATCTAAAGTATTGAACCCTTCCAGGTTAGGGCCTGGCTCCAAAACGAATGCCGCCACCTGAAAAAAAATAATCGGAAGACAAATTTCATCTGCATGTTCACTGAACAAAATGAATAAAACTGTTTCTCTATCATGAAATTCCGACACATATAAATTATGCTATTTATTGTTCTTTGAAACATTTTCGGTTTTTATAATGCATTTGAGCCGGGCACAAGGAAAATGGAAAATGTGTTGCATTTCAAAAAGTGTAGACTCAGATCAGCTGCATCTCACACGCAGCATCTACTTGACACTGTTTGAAAATCACCAGAATATGCATTATTTATTCATGTGGCCCAGCAAACAGTTTAGATCCTAATCAGACCCCGCGTGGGAAAAGCGGCTGCTGATCTGGGACTACACTGTTTACAATCTCCCAACCCACTTTACCTGATATCTGTCTCATTTACATTTATTATGCATTAATCGAAATTTAGAATAGTTCCTGATCTGAGTCTACACAAATTCAGTTTTTTTGCATTATGGTATATTTATTAAATTAATTTTGATGTAGATGAGACGTCACGTAGCTTGTCATTTCAATCCAGATCTAAACTGAATGGCGCTTATGAACGAATTGTTCGTTTTATATCAATTCAGACAGTTTGGATCTCGATAAAAATATCGGCCTCCACACGAGATCCTAACTGTTTGACATTTATGAATGAATTCCCATACATGATTCGTTTGAATGGTTAAATTGGTTGATTAGCTAAGTTATTTGATTGATATTGCTATCTACCCTCTAATCGGATTATTCTTACGAAAGTTTTATTGCCCTATTTCCGCCGGTGTGTTTTGAGGTTGACAATGGGTTCCCCATGTGTTATTTTAGCCCCAAGGCAAGTCGCGCGTTATTTATTGAGTTCCAAATTCTTTAGGATAAATTGTAGGAATCAGAGTATCAAAGAAAGGGTTGTCTAAGTTAAAAATATCATCCAAATATCGAGAGGTTTCAAATCATCTTGTGATTGTGGATTCAAACGTAACATGGAATCTCTCTCATAGCAGTACAAAAACAAACCTGCGAAAAGTCGTGCACAATGCGTACCCACAAGAATACCAATTACCTGACGGTACGACTTTAACTGGTACTGTGGCAGTGAAGTATGCCGCTGACTGCTTTTCATTTTACTCTTTCATAGCTAATGGTGATCCTGAAGTACTATATGAAACACTGTGCAAGCACAGATCGCAGTCTAAGGTTGACGACACTCAAAGGCGACAACGTACAACGGCTGATAACTCTAAGACTGTCAAGTGTGAAATGGCGGGAATGAGATCGGAAAATGATATATTACGGCGGATTGTTTCTTATTTGTGTCAAATGCGCAAACAGGATATAGAGACAATTGAATATCTAATGAGAGTGGTCAAGGCAGAGTGTACGTGTTCCTCAAATGCATTCTCTAGCCAGGTGGGCGGTCCCCAGCAGACAATGAGTTGTGCTAGAGCGGCACAAAATAATGTTTCGAATAATCCCGTGGAAAGCCAATCCCCACCATGTACTCAGTCTGCGGCTAAACCGTTGCATCTGAGGACCTGCATATCAGAACAACGGAATGAGGGAATCGTTCGGTGCGCGAAAACACTAATGTGCCCACCGCTTCCGGTGTTGACCAAGACTCGTTATATAGAAAGGATTGTAAAAGTGATTCAAATGACATGCTATCTTCAGCAATAACCACTTCTATGACGGAAGAGTTTAGTGCTGAAACTAACATGTCAGAAAAGGGCCCTAGGTCCGTTCGGAGAAACGGAAGTACGCAAATTGGAAATCGTACGGATCGTACAACTCGTACTACCGAGTGTAGGTCAAGTGTGACGACAAACACTACAGCCAGGAAAGTAAATAATGTTCAACAGCAGAACTCCCCAGGAGATGTGATCTTACAATCTAGTGGTAGTACTTGACGTATGGCGTCACGTAGTAATCCACGACCAGAGAGGAAAATAGGAGGGCACATAACTAGAACAATTCCTAGTGATCAAACGTCACTAGGATATGATAGCTCAGATCGGGACAGAGGGAATGATAATCGGCAGGGTGGTTACAATCAACGCAACGAAACTACCGGCGGCGAAGAGCCTATATTTAAGAGCATTGGTTCTAAACGCACTACCAGATACTATGTTGTTGGAATAGACCCAAGTTCGAATCGTGCAGGCTTGGAATTGTTCTTGAAAGAGAACGGTGTTAAGCCTGTAGGTATTCGAATGATTCAGACCTATAATGGCAATCTAGCAGCAAAGGTGACTATTGAGAGAAATCAAAGCTACATTGTTGAAAATAAATCGTACTGGCCAAGAAAGGTTTATTGCAGAAAGTGGTATGGGTTAAAATCATTGGAATTCCCTCTTCTAAAAACCGAAAGACACTGATAATGTGCACTTAGTTAAATAAGTATATATGCTGTTTGTTTGGTTGTCATGGTTACTCATCCTTGCAATCTTCTCACGTGGAATGTTAGACGCATCATGCCGAGCGCCGGAAACTTAAGCAAACTCTTAGATCGGTACGACATTGATATTGCCTTTATTTCCGAGCACAAGTTTAAGGACGATTTCAACAGTTTGTTTCCTTCCAAGATTTTTTTTAAATTGTGTATATGTTGTTGCTCCAAGTATGCTGAATTCAAATAAAAATCGAAAAAGGGGGTTACATCTACATACTTTATTTTTGAGTAATTAGCATAAAATCAACATAAGGGTGTTTCCTGTCTTTTACATATGCGACAGTACAAAAAATATGACATCAGTGATATAAATCTCTACAAAACTCAAGAGGACCATGATGACCTTGATATTGCTCACCGGTCAATTAGAGGAGGAGATTTTCAAATGTTTCACTAAATGTTTCTATAGAAACTGGTCACCCCTGGGGCGGGTCAATTTTTGCCCCCCTTTTGGCCTAATTTATATAACTTGTGTAGAGGACCTGAACATGATGCTGTGTGCCAAATATGAAAGCTGAGAACCTTCCAGTTTCAGAGGAGAAGATTTTCAACGCTTTATTATAATTATGTTTCTATAGAAAACAAGGCACCCCTGGAGTGGGCCAATTTTTACCCCAGGGGAATAATTTGTATATTCTTTGTTAAGAACCTATAGATGATGCTATGTATCAAAAATGAAAGCTGAGAACCCTGTAGATTCAGAAGAGACGATTTTGAAAGGTTCAAATTATTGACTACCGACGACGGAACACGCACGCCGACGGACGACGGACATCAGCCGATCACATTGAGACATGCTTAAATGTTTATAAATGCTGGCCGAAATCAGTCGTCCGATATTTGCGTTATCCAGAATACCGGTACGCGGGTTTCCTTTGTAGAGAGTATTCTGCGCAAAAGGCTGCGCAGAACTTACTTATTATCGAAATTTACCTCTCATTAGTAAATATAATTGCAATCTACGGACGTTACTGCGACAAGGCATTTCTCAACCAGAATTTTATGGGGATGTTATCTACAAACTTAGGAAAATTCGGGATCATATCCATTTTCATGATTTGTTTATAAAACGCATTAAAAAATTTAAAAAGAAAGATTATGATCCTATTATATTGCAACACACTGCATGTTTGGTTATCGACCCTTTTACAGTCGGTAGCTACGCTTCCCTCTTTGCTTGCGCGATGACAGGCCGAGGGTAGTACGCTATGATGGTATACTCTTAAACTTGGATACAGGAGGAGCTTACCAGACTCATGTATTATTTTTCCCTGTCGTGCCCTTAACGGCTTACTTGCAGGTGCTCTGACTTCAGCAAAGTCATTGAGTACATATTTGACGGATTGTCACAGTTATTATGCTATGTTTTACATGTTGTCCTGTGTTCACCGTCGTCTATGTTGTGGGTAAGTCCAGCGGGGATACCTTTATTTACAATATTTGTAAAGCTAGGGTGACTTTGAGAGAAGTGTGAGGTTAGGACCTCCGTAAACCGGTTTAAACCCCCAGTTGTGTTTTTGCTGCTGACCGTGCCAAGGCGGTACTCTCTTTGTCACCCTTCCTTTTGTTTGCATTGCGTCTTTGTGCTTGTGGTTTGTTCATGTTGTGTAACGTTTGTCCCTGGTTCTTGTGTGTCTTTTGGTGTTTTCTGTGTTCATTTCGTGTGTGTGTGTGCGTGTGCGTTTGGGTGTGTGGTTGTGTGTGTGTCATGCTGTCTATCGGTGTTTTGGTGGTGGTTGCGTCTTGCATGTGGCTTTGCCTGCTTGACTTTACTACTTTTCCATTTACTACCGAAATCGTTTTTAAGCCAGAACACACACAGTTCCTTAGCTCTTCACATGCTAACTATGAGGGAATGGGTTAATCGTTGTAAACCAGATGTTCAATTTAGTATAGTATAGAGACAGGTGTCAGCTTTATGTAGGGTTAAAGTCATGCAGCACAAAGCTCCTCTACGAACTTGCTGCGTGAGTTTCATCCTACACCAGGAAGTCGTTTGTCTAAAGGTGTATAAATTCTTCTCTGTCAAACTTTCGGTTTAGATGGGTTTTACTGTATTGCCGAGAAGAGGAGTGTGACACAGGAATGTGTGTCATTCTAATGCATCAACACGCAAACAAATGCCATCGATATGGTCTGTGCTGGAGGCTTATTCTAATTCAAAATATTGATTTTCTTTAAAGATCTACGCTGCACAATTATATGCAAATGTTGCGTTTTAAACTAACTTCAGGTTCCATGCTTATAAAACTTTTTAGTTGAGTCTGAGTTCGTTATTGGGTCGCCGTGAACGGCGAGCCTTTATTTTTATTTTGTTTTGGAAAAGTCTATGGGAGGAGAAGTCATTGACTGAGTACAAAGATCAATGATTTGTGTCTGAAATACAACAATATCAAAGGTTCCTTTTTTCATGACCCTTTTCTTTGTCTTTTAGTTATTAGATTTTATAATATACAAGAAGCATTATTAAAGTAATACAAGACTATCGCAAAAGCAATGAAATCAGCGGGCACACAAAATTTACTAGTCCCTTCAAACTAATTATTGGACAGCAACAATGTGTGATGCGGGGTATTGGTGTATGTTGGTTGACAATACCAGGGTATTAAAAATAAATTCTGAAAGGGGGTACCCCCCCCCCGAGAGCACAAATTACAGCACAAAATCAGAAAATTGCAGACTCGGTTTTATTGAGTATGTTCATGAACAGTAATTGAAAGTGCAACACTGCTCACGCCCCCTAGCACCGGCTTAAGCGGTATTCAATTTTCAGAACAAAAAGTACTGAAATTCATGATCTCGAAGGATCAGAAGGTATAACAACACTGAGAATGAAGTACGGGGCGACGTTTTACGGCCGCCACACCAGCGCTTAACACCTGCTGCTGTGAAGATTATAAATTCTGAAAGGGGGTGACCCCCCAGAGCACAAATTACAACACAAAAAGAGAAAATTGCAGACTCGGTTTTATTGAGTCTGTTCATGAACAGTAATTGAAAGTGCAACACTGCTCACGCCCCCTAGCACCGGCTTAAGCGGTATTCAAGTTTCAGAACAAAAAGTACTGAAATTCATGATCTCGAAGGATCAGAAGGTATAACAACACTGAGAATGAAGTACGGGGCGACGTTTTACGGCCGCCACACCAGCACTTAACACCTGCTGTTGTGAAGATTATAAATTCTGAAAGGGGGTGACCCCTCGAGAGCACAAATTACAACACAAAAAGAGAAAATTGCAGACTCGGTTTTATTGAGTCTGTTCATGAACAGTAATTGAAAGTGCAACACTGCTCACGCCCCCTAGCACCGGCTTAAAATTCAAATTTCAGAACAAAAAGTACTGAAATTCATGATCTCGAAGGATCAGAAGGTATAACAACACTGAGAATGAAGTACGGGGCGACGTTTTACGGCCGCCACACCAGCACTTAACACCTGCTGTTGTGAAGATTATAAATTCTGAAAGGGGGTGACCCCCCGAGAGCACAAATTACAACATAAAAAGAGAAAATTGCAGACTCGGTTTTATTGAGTCTGTTCATGAACAGTAATTGAAAGTGCAACACTGCTCACGCCCCCAAGCACCGGCTTAAGCGGTATTCAATTTTCAGAACAAAAAGTACTGAAATTCATGACCCTAATTATTATTTGTTGTTATCTTTCAACCATATTTAGAAACAAATCATGTACATATTTATAGAATGTACATTATGACGAAAAACCTGTCAATATGCAGTATTATTTCGTACCGGTGCGTTGTAGACATACAGCCAGTCTATGCTGCAATACACATCGATTACTGATAAATCAGCGGAGGAAATTAACTAGCGTAGTGGGTAAGTGCGTTCGGTTGTGTGATTGAATGCACTTTTGATTGATTCGGCGTGGGTTCGAATCCACCTTTAGCCACATTATTATTACTATTTTCCTTGTTACTCAGGGAGCCAATAGTGCCTACCGTGCAGCCCTAGACTCTTTTTGTTGGGTACCAAAATATTCAGAAAAGTGTCCTGAATATTTTAGGCTATGTGTATTTTAATCGTTTCCATGGCAACTCACCAGTTTTCGTAATGATGAACCATACCTACAAATTCGCGCATATCACAGCCAGTTGTTGTCCTAAAACTATAAAACTGGTACCAAATGGAAGATAAGACATTAAAAAAAGACATTGTGTTTTTATTTTTTAATTACCTTATTTGCATACTCATGAATATTAATGAGAACATTAAAAATAGTAAAAAAAATATATAGAAAAAACGTAAACCTTTCACTTTTATATCCTACAACTATCAGAAAATAACTTCAAATGCAGTTTAACATGTTGACGAAGCCCCCAGAAAACACAATATCCAATTTGAGGACCATAGCGTTAATTTTAAGCACCATTTTCACCGTTTCCATGGCAAAACCCTAGTTTTCGTAATAATGGTCAGTACCTGCAAAATCGTCCATATCACAGTTAGTTTTTGTCCAAAACCTATAAAACTGGTACCAAATTGGAGATAGGATATTGTGCTTTTATTTCCAGTTTTTTATTACCTTATTTGCATACCCATGAATATTAATGAGAACATTAAAAATAGTAAAAACAATAAAGAAATAACGTAAATTAAATAAACTATTCACTTTTTATCCTACAAATATCAGAAAACAATTCCAAATGCAGTTTAACCTATTGACAAAATCCTCAGAAAACACTATCAAATTTGAGGACCAAACATTTAACTCGAAGTAAATTTTTAACTGTTTCCATAGTAACCATTCATTTCACTCTGTTCACACATTTTTGTTTGTCGACACCTACCTGCGAAAATCTTCCATATCAATGGAAGTTTTTGTGCTAACTGTATAAAACTGGTACCGAATTGTGCTTTAGTTTAAAGGCTAAACTTAGGCAGTACCTTATTTGCATACATATGAATATTAATGAGAATAATAAAAAAATAACAAAAAAATACAGAAATAATGTAAACCTCTCAATTTTTATCCTACCAATATCAGAAAACAACTTCAAATGTAGTTTAAATTGATGAAAAAATACTCAAAAAGCTAAGTATCTAAATTGATACCCAACAATGAACTGTAAGTAACATTGTAACGGTTTCAATGGTAACCGATCCTTTTACAAATTTTGGAAAGTTGACATCTACCTGTAATACTCCGCTAGATCTCAATTATTTTTGATGAATCATGAAATCAATTGTTACACACATAGTTATGAGGCATTGCTTTAATAGTAAATATTACTTTTTCTGATATAAACTAATTTCCATATGTATGAATATTTATGAGAACAGTAATAGATGTTGAAAGTTTCGACTAATACCAGTCTTTCTCTTATAAAGCAAACAAAAATGCAAAATTGTTAGCTAAAGTTTACTATGATCACTGAATATCACCAAGATTGTTAGATAAATAAATTTGGAACATATTATATAGCACTGATGGTCATATATCTATTTCCTAGGCAACCATTCTAACCTTATTGTTCATATTACAGAGTGTCGATGTATATGTAGGACAATAACCAATATCATCCATTGTTACATGTGATGACAACCAAATTAATATTCAAATCGTTGTTCCGAAATACAATCGGAGTCATCCGGAACATGGCCGAAGATGCCTACGGATTTCCGTACAAAATCCCCGTTTCTGAAAAGGAGGTTCATTTTACGGATTTAACAGTATTCGGATCGCGATAATATTTAGCTGAGCAAATAAATACGGAAATAAACGTCGAAAAATGGTTGTAACCATATTTTTCATTATATGTATACGTGTACAACTTGCTTATGGCGTATCATAGATCTGATTCTAAATATTCTGCCTGAGCCAAAATGTCCTGTGCTCATATGCCATTATAAAAAATAATCTAATTAATATTTACGACGTCATTATTTCTTTCACCCCCTCTCAGAATTTATAATCTTCACAACAGCAGGTGTTAAGTGCTTGTGTGGCGGCCGTAAAACGTCGCCCCGTACTTCATTCTCAGTGTTGTTATACCTTCTGATCCTTCGAGATCATGAATTTCAGTACTTCTTGTTCTGAAAATTGAATACCGCTTAAGCCGGTGCTAGGGGGCGTGAGCAGTGTTGCACTTTCAATTACTGTTTATGAACAGACTCAATAAAACCGAGTCTGCAATTTTCTCTTTTTGTGTTGTAATTTTTGCCTTCGAGAATCACCCCCTTTCAGAATTTACATGCATATACAAGTAAATGGTTAATATTCATGCAGGACTTAGAGGTCATGGGTATTTCTTAGATAGCTTTTACTTATGGTATATGAAGATAAAAAGTTTAGCCATGGCAGAAATTGTAGAATCAGATTAAGTATCATTTTATAAGCAAACAGAGCAGACTCTGGTAAGACAGTTCCTGCAGAAATCGTCTGATCATGGTCTACTCCGTTTGCAAAGCCTTTAAAAGGTGTAAATATGGAGTAAAAGGTTTAGCTCACGTGTTCTATTGCAATGGTCCGAGTGATGATTGGGTTGACAGCGCTCGTGGAAAGCGTGTTCGAGGTTTAGGTAAATTATGTTTCTTTTTAGAGTCTACAATGTTTGAGATTCAGATATATTGGTGGCTTAACGCTTTCCCTGTTCCTATGTTTATTACAAAATCAATACATTCTGAATATTCATGGACAAAATAGTTTAAAAGAAATATGAAAAGTGAAATATTGTAATTATTTTAAAAACTATACAAATAATTCTATGACATTCCATTAGCAAACAGAGCAAACCCTGATCAGACGGCTCTTATAGGAACCGTTATAGCTGTGTGTACTCTGTTTGCAAATGCGTGAAAAACACGCTTATAAATATCAGCGAAAGGGTAATGCAGGTCAACAGTAATATAGAAAGCTCCTATATATACATTTGACCTGTATTAATACTCAGGGAGCCAATAGTCCTACCATGCACCCCTAAACTTTTTATCATGGGTACCAAAATGTTCAGAAAAGTATCCTGAATCAGAATCGCGAATGTACTCAAATTTAAATTATTTTAGACTAAAACATTGCTAAGC
Organism: Azorinus chamasolen; assembly: GCA_963576725.1. NCBI lineage: Eukaryota > Metazoa > Mollusca > Bivalvia > Cardiida > Solecurtidae > Azorinus > Azorinus chamasolen. The sequence goes on along the minus strand of OY755253.1, from coordinate 2,496,167 downwards.
AACATACCAAACGCGTGAAAGCTGCGTATTTTTCAGTGATTATTCGAATATTTTCTTGCGCTATACTTCTTTTCAGGAAATAAACAAATGGTTTATGTAATTTATGCATTTTGAAAACACGTTGCACGGAGAGACTATCACTTTAATGGAGATAACTCGGTACTCCTTGTGTAATTCTATTAACACGATTTACCTATTTGTAAACTTTTTTCTCATCTGACGGCGAATTCGAGATAACCTGTGCAAATAGGTTTCTTCTATCCAGAATAAATTCTGGGTACAACTATCAGAATCCAAACTGTGTGACTGACCACTGTTTTGAAACATATTGTAAATATACATGAGTAAATCCACTTAAGGACTTTACAGCAGTTGAAAACAATGGCGACACTCCAATTTAACCATTTACGTCACAGGTACAGGTTGGTTATGTTTAACTTTTCCTTCATGTACTGATTTTGCTCAGGATTAAATTGATTGTGTCTGGCATTACTGTTAGTCAGTCTTAAATGGAAAAGTAGTAAAGTCAAGCAGGCAAAGTCACATACAAGACGCAACCACCACCAAAATACCGATAGACAGCATGACACACATACACACACAACCACACACCCAAACGCACACTCACACACGAGATGAACACAGAAAACACCAACAGACACACCAGAACCAAAGACAAACATTTCACACATTAATAAAATCACGAGCTCAAAGACTCAAGGCAAACAAAAGGAAGGGTGACAAAGAGAGTACCACCTTGGCACGGTCAGTAGCAAAAACACCACTGGGGGTTTAAACCGGTTTACGGACGTCCTAGCCTCACACTTCTCTCAAAGTCTCCCTAGATTTACAAATAGTGTAAATAAAGGTATTCCCGCTGGACTTACGCACAACAAATACGACGGTGAACACATGAAAACATGTAAAACATAGCATAACTCTGACAATCTAGTCAAATATGTACTCAATGACTTTGCTGAAGTCAGAGCACCTGCAGGTAAGCCGTTAAGGGCACGAAATGGAAAAGGTAATACACGCGTTAATACATTAAGGCGCATCTTTTTTATGTGACATGGGTTATGTGTGTTTATTTGTAACAACTAGGTACATGGTTGTAGAAGTTGAATAAATATATGTTCTCTTCTGTTCTGATTAAATAGTGTCTGAAATTACAAGAACAGACATGTGTGCAGTGTCATTTTAAAAGTATTCACGATACATAGATATGCATGGAGTTAAAGGGAGAGAACTCGACCCTTTTGATGTAAGTCGGTTAGTATCAATTATATTTGTCACAATTGCCTTAAGATAATAAGGAAACCATGTTCCGGAATTCTTTTTTAAAGACAACGAAAACCATTTGAGTTATGTTACTCGATTATTATATTATCATACGTATAGCCTAAAAAACCACGTATATATGCACAATGCTGGCCAACATATATCACATTTCTCTAAAACAGTCTTCTGTCTTTGCTTAATCAAATCCTTCTGAGACACACCATTAATGACAGTTTAAAATCGCCGATACTATACAATGTAATTGTCACCCAATAGTCACAGTAAAATCACGCCTCAAAATAACACATGCAATTGCCTTCAGTCACCAGAATATCATAAGAAAAGCTACACAAACGGTGTATCTGTTAGACCTCTCAAGTTGAATCTTCAACTAACAATAGCCTCACAAACGTATAGTCTAATCACACATGTAATGTGCTGAACAGTCACACAGACGTACGTCTAACCGCACAAGTAATTTTGCTTTTGGAAAGCCACATAGGCGTCTAACTATACAGGTAACACATTGTACAAGGATAGCTACACAGACGTTTTATCTTACTATACAGGTAACAAGTTGAAATATGATAGCCACACAGGCGTATAGTTTATCCACACAGGTTACATACTCGACTATACATCAATGAAGGTCAGCCACCCCATGTTGCGTTACAGTCTATTACGATATATATCCAACAACATAATAAAAGGTTAAAACAATCTCCACATATCAGGCATATTTACATCCACTTCTTTGGAATATAGAAATAGTCAATACATCTCAAATTCTATTCTCTCTTAGGTACAGGTTCGATGTGGCACAAAGGTATGCAGGGTTCATACTTCACATGGCCAGCTTGAGCCACCATAATAGCCACCTAAAAGGAAAATAAAGGAGACTAACTAACTACAAAATGCATTAAATAAACCCTTAAATCCGCCATCGGAACAGGACAGTGTCTAGTTACACTATATGTCCACTCCACCCAGATCAACAATATGTGCTCGGCTCGACCACTGGTCAAGCAAGTTACCTGTCCAGTGCACGCTTATAACTACCAAAGTAATGAAGGTACTGACCATATGTGTGACAATCTTTGCTAACGACGAATGTGTGATTTCATACGCTAAACGGTTTTGGATCAGAATCCAAATACATCTATCAGAAACACAAATGTATGCCAGTCTGATCATTGATTTGTTGGCAGCCGGGCGGTGTTGGAGAAAAGAAAAACAATCCATTTTAAGAGTTTTCAGACACAAATTACTTAGACTGCAGAGATTTCGCGGTTACCTGTCAGTCAGGACACAGGTGATACAAAATTAGCCGTATTCGGTTGACCCTGTATCATTAGCCGTATTCGACTGGACCTGTATCAGTAAGCAACCAAAACAGTTCCCAGTCGAATATAATACACGTTGAGCAACGAAAACAAATCATGCAACGCGGGTTGAGGTTATTGAGTTACGCAAGGTAAAGTTACTCCGTAAACTATAATTTGATTAGTTGAATTTAAGAGATGGGAGAAGTTTATGTGACGGAATAGCAAGAAAAAACCTAGTCGAATACGGCTATTAAGCAACGAAAACAATTCCCAGTCAAATACAATACACGTTAAGCAACGAAAAGAAATTATTCAACGTGGGTTGAAAACCGTTAAGATTGTTGAGTAACGGAAGGTAAAGTTAATCCATAAACTATGATTTGATTGGTTGAATTCAAGAGGTGGGATAGGTTCATATTACTGGAATGGCAAGATAACGTCTAGTCGAATACGGGTGAGTTACATGACGCATGACTAGAGTCAAACATTCTGAGACTCCCTTTATCAATTTATTTCACACAGTAAAACCTGTCTTGAGATGACATTAAAGGCGATGTAACTACAGTATATTGGCGATATTTCGAGCACCGTCGGGAATCAGCAAATGCTCGAAAGAACCGATCTCTAGCATTTTGTGTCATTTCCAAGAGCATTGTTTGACGACAAGAGGAAGCATATTTCTTCACAGTAATTTTATTTTAACATTATCATAAATTTCAATGCGTATATAATTCATCGATTCTTTCCTTATATAAGTGATAACAGAAAACACCATTTACATCGGCGACCGAAGTTTTGAACAGTATAATTTGTATGGGTCCGTTCAACGGACCCTTCACAATAAACTCAAAACTTGTTTCAAACCATTTAGACATATCCCCGGAACAGTCGTGGCATATAGCGTTATGTCGTTTATTTTGCATATTTTCCATTTGTCGACATTAATTTAGTTGTTGGTGTTGAGTTGGTGCACAAACAAACATTTTCGTTTCGTTCCCGTGCTGTTTCGTAGTAAGGAAAATCAGGGCGAGTGACCAAATTAATTAATAATCGGAACACTCGGCTGTTTTCGTCTGACATAGTTATTCTCGTTCATCTCTCGTAGCAAGAGTCTGCATGAACGAGACTGTCTAAAACTAACAAAAATATTGCGAATTTCAAAGCACTACACGAAAAGCACTGCACTATTTCTAAATTTAAAGCAGAAAGACGTTATATGGCACCCTTTCAGCGGTACCGAAAAATCACAAAAACGTTTGCGAACGTATGCAAATTATGATTGTGACTCTTTGTTAATTAAGGATTCTTTGTTTATTAAGACTTCAGTCTACTAAATTCTCATCATTATTTATACCAAAGTAAAGTCTGCATTCAATGAATGTGTTATTCACACATTTGGAAGATCTAATGTCCCATAGACGGATCTGACTCGGAACACCTCGGCTATTTCTATCGAAATAAGAACTCTGACGGAATACGACGAGTAGTTACGATTGAGACGGATCTTTCAAAAGGTCGCGACAACGTATCGAGAAGGTGTGAATAATTACCTCGGAGGTGGGAAAACACCGTGCTCGAATTAAACAATCAATAAAGGGAACCAGAATGATCCGCGGGACCAGCACACATGCTCGAATTTTCGGATTATCGCTATTCGGTTTAATGCGGGTATTTTCAATTTGATTTGATAGAATTTGAGCCGGGACCTCAACATTCCCTCGGAATAAGCGGGTATCTCGGAAAAACGAGGGTCGAAATAACGCCGTTATACTGTATGGGTCTGTATTGTTGGTGGTAGCTGAATACAGGCCAACAATAATTCGGAAAACTCACATTAGAGTTTTCTGCATTACTTTTGCTCTGCATTAAGCAGTCATTCTCCTTTTAAACCCATTACATAATAGGTTATGTTTAGATCCAATATCTGTGAAAACATCTATCGAAAGGGAGCTATAACTAGAGAAGAGGATGTTTTCAGAATCGTTTAGTCCCAACCATTTTGAATAAATCTACTGAAAAGTGGCATTTACTAGAGACAAGGAAAATGTTGGAGTTTTGAAACCATTGTGATAAATAGAGCCTTTGCTCTATTTATCACAATGGTTTCACAAAGTGACTTTCACAGACGTATCAAAATGCGACAGTATGCAGGAACGAGTTAAGACCCCTATGTATAAGAAATGTAGGGTCGCTGAGGACAGGTTCTACTGTATATACGCTTTAAAACATTGCAAGCACAGTAGACTCGAATCTGACAGCCCTTGTAGGAGTAGTGGTCTGATCAGGGTCTGTCCTGTTTGCTTATTTAGATCCTATCCTTTGCAAATGCGACTTAATTAAACGCGAAAAGGGCTCAATCTTACTATTTGACGCATCTAAATTTATTTTTGGGCAGATCTGAATTTCCTCTGGGTGTGTCATTTTCCCTAGAAAGTCTAACAGCCCTTTGTTTTTTGAAGAAAGTGATATTTCTAAGTTCTATATTTATTCCAGATTTCAGTACCTACTGAATGTTCATGACAACAATAAATATAAAGAAATTCAGAAGGTGGAACATTGTAGCCATTTTAGAAACAGATCTATCAGACTCCATTAGCAAACAGAGCAGATCCTACGGGAGCCGTCTGATCTGGGTCTACTTTGTTTGCAGATACATGAACACATGTTTATATGAAGAAAAGGGTTAAACTATAATCTTATACGAGTTTTACTCATAGGCCTATTGCGTTCGATTCGCTGTTACGTTGGAGAAACTATTCATAAAATGTTATAGAGCATGGATTCTGGTGAGACATCGAGTTAATACGTATAGGCGTCTCATCAATGTTCAAGCTTTTGTCGTGCTAAGTATGCGAAGGTGTTATTTGTTCTTTACCCGGTGAATATTCATGTCACAAATAATGACTGTATGAATGCCAAATAGCCAATTTGAACGTTTTTACTGGCTTATAAACAAGGGGACTGTAGAAAGAGTTCTAAATGATTCCATTAATCAATCGGCCCCGAAATGGCCGTCAGGTCTTGGTCTATCCCGGTTTCAAAGCGTTTATATGAGCTGATTCGGCTGACGTGTTTTCTATAAAAAGAATACAGTTGCTCCAGTTTTTAGCCGCAAGGGATACGGTTAAAACATATTTTCCATTACCTCTATATTCTGTTATCGCTCGTCATCTCCATTTAGTGCTCGCATTTTACATCAATTGGTAAGGCATTTGAACACTATTCCGACGTTTGTAGTGTGAAGTTAATATCCTTTTAATAGTTTTCTCAGAAAACAACAAACCAATAGTTGACCAACATACAAAGCAACACACGTATAAAGAGTGAGTGGGTGAGTTGAGTTTTACGTCCGACCAACAGTATTTCAGTTATTTGCAGACGGCACCCGCATGAGGCAAGTTATAGTGCTGCCTCACTGGCATACTCCTGCCGCAGGTACATGGCAAGGTCACCCACCCAGTCACATTTTCCTGACACCAGACCTACCAGTCCCAGAACTACACCTTTATTGTCGAGCGTAGACAAGGGAGCTACTAGTATCAACTTTTAACGCCTTTGGTCTGTCGCGGCCGGGGATCGAACCCACGACCTTCCGTAATGAAGGCGGACACTCTACCACTGAGCCACGTGGCTGGTCACACGTATAAAGTTCAAGGGCCATAACCTTATAATAAAATGACATAAAACAATCCGCAATATATGTGAACATCCATATTAAGGTATTATCATATAAAATATTGAAATAAAAATCATTTAAAATGAAAAAATTATGGCCTTCCTCATATTTGCATTATTTTTTTAAGCGCAAGGGCCATAATTCCGTAACGACAAACCAAATGATCCTCAGAATCGACTGAGCTTCAGGTGCATTGATGCATTGAAATTGTTTAAAGTTTCATTTATATCCGTCAAATAGATTTCCGAGAAAACAACGGCCAAGTAAATTATTGACGGACGAACGGACGGACAAATAGACGAACATGCGAACAGAACAGACGGACGGACAAGGCCACGCCGATATACGACCGCATGTGTTAGATGGGCGTATAAAATGGGCAGTACATGATCATTGAGTACTATAAAAATGTATCTACGGGTGTTGAACCAATGCCATCGCACTTACAAGTCAAATACACTACATATAACCACTACGCTAACAGTTAATTTTAACACGTAAGCGTAATCATATAATTATTATTGCTTTTGTTTTGCAATGTTTGTCACAGAGTATTAAGGACAATCCCGATAAGCACACCGAACGTTAATTTAGTCTCATGTCAAATTGGGAGAGTAATACATTCATACCAAGGTCGTTCAATTTATAAATAAAGCCTAGAAAGAGCAATATTAAATATGGAGCATGTTATTGTTCTTGTATGTTTGGTTTTCTCACACCATATTTGACGGAAGTCAAGGTAAAACTTATGCAATAAGAACAACATTTGGTGCAATGTTTATTAGATATAAAATAAAATACAAATCCCTGACTAATTGTCCGTTTCTCGAGAATGAGATATTCACTTAAAGTACACATTATTATAAGCAAGGTAGACCCAGATAACTCGCCTCGTTTACAGTCAACGACTCTTGACACTACTCATGGGTTTACTCAGTTTGATTTCAAGAATTACTTTGGAGTGTAAAACTTATGATGATGATAATTATGATGATGATGATGATGATGATGATGATGATGATGATGATGATAATGATGATGATAATGAAACTAATGATTATACTATTTCTTCTACTATTTCTTCTACTACTTGTACTACTACTACTACTACTACTACTTCTACTACGACTACTACTACTACAACTACTGCTACAACTACTAATGCTACTACTACTACTACTACTACTTGTACTACTACTACTACTGCTACCGGCATTGGCAAATAGTGTAGACCCAGATTCTAGGTCTCCTGGCGGATTTCTCTCATTACTGTCTTCACTTTTCCTTTTGGAAAAAAGGTCTTTATCTAGCAACAGATCACGTGATCATGACTCACTACAGAGAGTATAAATACAGGCGTACGCAGTTTATAAGCGACTGTAGAGCTGTACGCGAAACAATCTCTAACGTACGTCGTGATCTATTCTTTATGTTTGTTTGTGGGTTTTTTTAAAAAATTATTACATGGCACCCTATATAATAGTTAGCTTCGTGTGCTAATTATAAACTACATAATACAACCAAAAAAATACAAACTACATAATACAAACTACATACTGTGAACCCTCGTTATACCGGCATTCGTTACATTGGCAATATGAATTGAAACAAAAATACCGTTAAGTCTTTGAAACAACCACTGAATAAATAGGTTCAATGCCAACAGGTGATTGCTTAATGCAGAACACAAGAATGTGTTCTGCCTAAAGCCATTACCTGTTGGTTCTAGTTTAAAACTGGCCAAATGGTTCCTTTCATAGTTAAACTCATTATAACGGCAACCTCTTCATACAGGCATCATGTCTGGAAACAAACACCTCCGTTGTAATGAGGATTCACTGTAATACAAACTACAACCTACATGATACAAACTACATAATACAAACTACATATTACAAACTATATAATACAAACCACATAATACAAACTATATAATACAAATTACGTTTCTCGGCGTCTTATCAATATCCAATTTGGTTGCCACATGATTAAACAATCATCAGTAATGTATCACAAGGTTGACCGAATCAAACTTTAGCATATCCACATTTTAGAAGCCATTATGTTTTAACCCTTTCCCTGTTCTATATTCATTACAAATAGCAGTGCCTACTGAATATTTATAGCTAAAATATTTATGATGAATTATGGAAGGTGAAATATTGTAACCCTTTTGGAAAGTAAAGGAACATATTTTTCAAACTCATTTAGCAAACAGAGCAGACCCTGATCAGACGGATTCTTTAGGGGCCGTGCTACTGGTACTACTCAGTTTGAAAATGCGTGAATATGGAAAAATATTCAAACAGGGAGAGCCACACACGAAATGACACCACAAGAGACACACAAAGACAAAACAAACATACAATAGGAGGAAGATGGAAGTACCGCCTTGGAACGGTCAGTGATAAAAGTCACCGGGGGTTTAAAGCGGTTTATGGGCGCCCAACCTCACCCTTATTCCATCCCCATCCTAAAAGACAAACAGTGTAAATAAACGTATCCCCTCTCCGACTAATCTACAACAACCGCGACAGCAAATACAGTGGTAAAGTGCATGTATAACAAAAAAAACCATTTAATTGAACATACTGTATCCACCTATCGCTAGTGTACTCAATGATTGAGCTGCAAACAGAGTAACTGTAGAAAAGTAATAAAGGGTACGACAAAAATGAAATAGTACAGATATCCGATGTTCTCCTTCCATTCCTGGATTTAAGACGAAACAAATTAAACATTAAGCATATTAAACAACAAAAGTAATCGTAGGCTGAAAGCAGGAGTGCCGCCTTGGAACGGCCAGCAGACAAAACAAGGGCTACTGGGGGACTTAAACCTGGTTTACGGGTACCCAACCTCGTCCTTATCCCACTTTCACCAAAGTCAAAATGGAAATAAAATCCCCCTCCAGACATCTCCACAACATGCATAACGATGTCTGCCAAAATGAAAATGATTTGAAAATAAACGTTAGAGGTAAACAAGCGACGTCATCATGTAAATGACGTCATAATATAAAAGTACGGGAAAACTATTTGAAACAATTCTACACCGACATATAATAAAAGATAAATCGCAAGAAGATACAATTACTAGTGGCTATTAAGCATGCACAACTGTTTTGTTTGAAAAAGAATAAACTTGACATCGTAGACATGTACTCGATGACTATTCAGGTCAGAGCAGCTGTGGAGAAGTCATTTGGGGTACGACAGAACTGGCAAAATACAAATATCTAATTTCCTCCCTCCGTAAACGGGTTTAAGAGGGAATCTTCATAGAGTATTAAGCCTATTCTGTCGTCGCACAAGCAAAGAGGAAAGCATAATGACCAACTGTAAAGGGGTCGACCATCAAGCATGTAGTGTGCTGCAATATAGAGGGGTCATATCCCTTTTTAATGAATTGTTTTATACGTTTGACAAACAAAGTATCAAAATATGTGTGTCCAATAATTTTTCGAAGTTTGTAAATGACATCACCGTAAAATTCCGGATGTGAAATACCTAACTTTAGAAAAGTACGTAAATTACAATTGTATTTGCTGATGAGTAGAACATTACGGTGGTAAAAGTTTGAAAATGTTTTACGAAGTTTGTCATATCTGTAGCCCTGTTTTAGTAGTTTTTCAGTGATAATAAGGTTACGATTGTTAAAATCATCAACAGAGGAACAAGCTCTAGCAAAACGAATAAGCTGAGAAATGTATACACCGTAACATGTAGCTCGGAGAACATCCCCATCCAAATGAGGATAGTTAACTATTTTAAAATTGTTCCATTGTTTATAGATAAAATTAAATCTAAAAAGGCTGCAGATATGGCAGAACTATTTGCTTTATTAAGCTTGAGCTCCCTAGGGTAAATTGAGGTTATCATAGAATCAACGTATGGGTTATCAATATTACAAATGTCGTCTAAATAACGTGCTGTATTGTTAAAGGCATTGATGACATCCGCCTGTGAATCACTGTTAAGGTTAAGCATAAAATCCCGTTCATAACAAAACAAAAACAAGTCTGCAATTAAAGGAGCACAATTGGTTCCCATGGGAATACCAGTGACCTGGCTATAAATGGAAAAGTAGTAAAGTCAAGCAGGCAAAGCCACATGCAAGACGCAACCACCACCAAAACACCGATAGACAGTATGACACACACACAACCACACACCCAAACGCACACACACACACACACACACGAAATGAACACAAAAGAGACACAAGGACCAGGGACAAACGCTCCACAACATGAACAAACCACAAGCACAAAGACGCAAGGCAAACAAAAGGAAGGGTGACAAAGAGAGTACCGCCTTGGCACGGTCAGCAGCAAAAACACCACTGGGGGTTTAAACCGGCTTACGGACGTCCTAACCTCGCACTTCTCTCAAAGTCACCCTAGCTTTACAAATATTGTAAATAAAGGTATCCCCGCTGGACTTACCCACAACATAGACGACGGTGAACACAGGACAATATGTAAAACATAGCATAATAACATAGCATATAAACAGAATTACCAAAACGAACAAATATATTGTCTAACAGAAACGTAATAACGTCACAAAGATCTAAACATGTCCACGAGGTATATTTATTTGTAACGTCATTGGTAAAGAACGCAAGTCTAGAATTACAGGCAATACATGATACCTTTTCTCTGGCAAATATTATATTTATAAGATTAGTAAGTTTGATCTTAATTAGATCGTGTGGTAATGTGGTATAAAGTGTAGAAAAATCATAACTGCTTATAGTGTTAGCTTGGTGTGGCTTGGTTTTTAATTTAGTTAATACCTCATTGGATTTTTTTATAGACCAAAAAAGGTTAATTCCTGAATTCTCATAAGCTTTATCGCAGTAACGCTTGACATGTACTTTGACCGCTGTTAGACACGATGTAATTAGTTTGGATAGTGCAGTTGTTGTGCATGAGACAGAATTTGCTATGAAGCGTGATTTATATGGCGTTTTATGGAGTTTAGTTATCCAGTACATCGTCGGAAGTTTATGATGTGTGATTAATATATCAGCATTGAACTGTTAACATTTATTAGCATGTTCAGATATTATGTCGTTTTCAGACTTAGAGACCACAATATATGACTTTGTCTTAGTTCTTGTTCTAAAACATCCACATAATAAAGTCGTCAAACGATAATTACATTGTTTGACGCTTTATCAGCTGGGACAAACACGTATTTAGAGTGTTTATAAGATGAAAAAGATAAACAGCGGATATGATAATGTCACGTGAGTACAACAGCCTGTACGCCGATATACATGAAATCCCCCGTAAAGAGCGGCAAACGAGTAACAGTGTAGATCAACATCAAATGGGTTCTATGGAAACTATTCAATCAGGACATGCACTGTTTGTAATAACATCTTTTTTTGAAATGAAAAATTATGGTTTTGCTTGATTAGTATTTTAGAAAGGTGCGGGTGCAGTTTTATTATTCAGCAGGTTAAATGTTCAATTACTAACTGATATGTTCTATATATAGCGAATCACAAGTTGATAACTTATCACTATATACATGTAAAAATATATTCATATAGCAGTATTAAAAGTTAACGGAACGTGAAATATCGTGCAACTTTAATAGAAAATCTCAGGTAACCATTTTTTAATATGTGTATTTTATGTAATTCTCTGTCGGTCTATTTGAATTACCCATTGGGCGAATTTAAACATATTTGAATCATTCACTCCACATATACATTTTTACGCATTTGCAAACAGAATAGACCCAGATCAAACGGTTCTGAGCTATGAGCTATCTGACAACGGTCTGCTCTGATTGCTTTTGATATAAAATAAATCTGATACTACAGTTTCTGTCACGTTAAAAATTGTTTGTTAATACATATATTTCCATTATAAAAATGAAAGTATATTAATAATGTACATACTAGTTATCATAATTTCTTGTTCGAATATTCATAGAGTAAAATGTTTATCCTATAGAGGTCGTCTGATCTGGGTATTCTCTATTTGCAAAGGCGTAAACAAGCTTATGCATAGAGAAAAGGGGGTAAATCCTTTCATTAATGGACAATTGTGCAGGAACTGATCATTCTATTTATATAAATTGCCTTAGTTTTAAAAGGAAAAAAATGAAAGGAGTTTGTGAGCTTAAAAATCAGATTACAATTCTATAAGTAAACAGAGCAGATCATGATTCTTCAGGAGCCATCTGATCTTGGTCAACTCTGTTGGTAAAGGCATTTATGTGAGGGAACATATTAACGAATTGGCAAACTGAGTAGACTCATTTCAGATGGGTCTTGTAGGGGCCGTCTCATTGGGTTCTACCTTGTTTGCTTATGATAGATAGATAGATAGATAGATAGATAGATAGATAGATAGATAGATAGATAGATAGATAGTTTATTAATGTGCCATATGTCAAAACGTACAGTAAAACAATATAACAGCAAATATCACGTTGACATCCAGCCGCTTTGCGACTTATATGACACTGAATAAAACATTATAAACATCTTAAAGTACAAGATAAAATATACACAAACTATTAACGTAAGTCTTTCAAAAGCAGAAGGTACCACAAAACCTGCTTCTTCCTTTTATTAAAAAAAATGGTAAAACATGCGTTGCAGTAACTAAAACATCGTTTTAAAAACCTTTTAAAACCGTTACAGATGCCATTGAAATTTAAAGGCTATTGTGGCTTTAAGACAAGCATTTACGCCTTTTAAATATTTTCGTTACTGTTGCTTCTAGGCAAAACTGTTTCTCATTTGACTGCATTTAAAAGATAATCTTTCCATCGTCATCTAAGCTTTCGAATTGCGGGTTAAGAAAGCGTACCTTAGATATGAAATTTTCAAGTAAATCTGAGTATATATCACACTTTAAATGAAATGTGTTTCATCTTCAATGGAGGTTGTATTGCAGAATTTCCACAACCTGTCTTCAAGAGACGTTTTCGGTTTACTATAACGACCGGTTTCGACATGAAGCGGTAAACATTGATAACATACAATAATTTTCCGGAACTAACTCCTTCTTAAATTCCCTATATGTCCTAAGTTTATTAGTATGCTGAAGTGATTCATTCCATGTTTCCGAGTCTTTCAATATTAGACTTTCCTTAAGTTTTACTATTCTGCGTTTCACAGACCATGTAACGTCATCAATACATGTTGCATATTTAAATTGCACAAAGTTTAATTAACCTATTTTCTCAGCTCTTCCCAAACCCTTTTGATCAAGTAAATACCTTTTTTACTATTCTGTCTTTATAAGAATTCAGAAGCTTCATATATAATCTAAAATATTCCAATGTAATACCTACAGAGCACGAGCTCCAACCAATGTCGCCCGTAAGTGCTACATTACAGTCACATTTCCCTCCTCCTAAGAAATATCGACATGCTTTATGTTGTATTATTTGAACATCTCTATACTTATTTGTGCCCCATATACCTGCTGCATAATATAGCACTGGCTCCACCAGTGATCTATACTGTTTAGTATATACATGATACGTCATGCCACCTGCATTAAGACATTTCATATAAAGAGCAGACAGCGCACGGCTAGCAGACTTAGCTAGTTCGTTGACCGTTTTCGACACATTTAAATGTTCGTTAATCCAGACCCGAGGTATTTGTACGCGTCTGTATAACTTATTATGTTTTCACCACACATAAAAACTGCGTCGCTACATGAAATGGATGGATTTCTGAAGTGAATAACTTTCGTCTTATCTACATTGATAGTAAATCTCCATTTATTACACCAATCATTTACAACTGTTAACATTCTTTGCAAGCTTATTTGGTCTGGCGCTAACAATAGCAAATCGTCTCCATAGGCTAGTACTGAGATCATTTCATTGTAAATTTTAACCCACAATGAACAGTAAACCCCTCTAAACCGGACGTTAAATTTAGTATAAACATATCGGCCCTGAAAACAGGTGGCAACTTAATGCATGGTGAAAAGTATGCAGAAAGCTCCACTAGGAACTTTCTGCATGACATTTACCATGCATTAAGCAATCACCTTCCTTAAAGTATCTAAATTCTTATCTGTAAGAATTCCGGTCTAAATGGGTTATACTGTATCACGCTGTGCATTGTCCGGCTGAAGAAACACACTGTTTGGTAACAACCTTTGACAAGTGGTATCTAACAAATGGTGCAGACCCCGATCAGAGTTCTCCTTTACCTTTACAACGCTAAAGTTTCAAATGGACTAGTCCAAAATGCTAAAATATCAATGAATATTTAAGGATGTTTCTAAAAAAAGTGTAACATGGCAAACTGTGCAGGCCATGGTGAAATGTCTCATAGAGGGGCCCTCTCATCTGGGTCGACATTGTTTGCAAAATATATTAGCAACTAGTTTCTCGCACTGTAAGGGTTAAGGTGGATCTAATGTGGGTCTTTATTGTTTGTCTATGTGACATATTACGTAACACAAACAGCGGAGTCCCTTAACATAGAGCTATACTGTTTTCTGATATCGCTTTCGGGGACAGTAGACAAAATTGGTGAACGAGGTCATTGTAACATCATACGACGTGGTATCGTTTATCAATATCCCACTATCTCCGGACGCAGACAATCGCCATAAGCAGATAAGCTACTGTCCTCGCACAATCTCATTTAGGGAACTTTTGTTTCAAACAGTCTTTAAGGTACACAGTCTGTTGGACAATGTAAATAGAAGCCACGTGATAAGTTGTCTGTCAGAAAAGAATTTCAAAGTGGTTCTATTGTGTCACTGTATTTAGACGTAAACTACTTTTAGTCCGCAAATGTATTCTGCTTTAAATATTATAGTGAACTGTTGTCCAATATATTCTTTAAAACGTAAGTAGTGTATCAAACAGTTTGTATCCAGCCGAATAACTCGGCATCTTATCAGTGTTACTCTGGTAATGTTTTGGAGAGTAAAGGCAATGAAATTAAACAAACGAAAACTTGCAATCGACATTATTTGGAGGCGTAACAGTTAAAAGGAGTCGTTTACAAAAGAATAAGGGCACGATGTCTACAGATGGTTATGTACAGTATTAGCTCTTTAAACCGACCACTTTATAAATGAATATAATTATATACAGCTTAATGCTACCAGCTGCCTTTAAGACTTAATATTATGACCATTTGTGGCGGTCGATTCAAAATTGGTTTTACTATACATTGTGTTTTCCGAGTGTTTTGGGTTATATAACTGATTTTGCATAAAAAATGAATCATGTTCATATTCTGTTTGATTTATTTTCAGGATATCTTCGGTTGAATTCGAGAACTACTACTAAGAAATTGCCGGAATTATGTCACAGAAACCGTATGTTGACAAAACAGGTATATGCATAAATTCACGCGCGTGCATGTCTCTATATATCTGCATGACACAATTCAATATCACATGCATATATATGTTATGGTAGAAATTGCGATTCAGGACCATCGTCGATTCTCCTAGGACAGATTGCGATCACAACCTCTCCTAGGACAAACCCCGATCCTCTTTTTAAATCATCCACAATTATGTGTTTTTATCATATTTTGAATATAGACTTGTGAACTTAAAATAATATACTCTTCCAGTAGAAGTGTGGATTTTCTTTTGTAAAGTTAAAGTGTCATATATAACACTAATGATAAATTCTTCTAGTGGATTTGTACGTTTTCATCGAATAATTAAAGTGTCATATCTAAAACTAATAATTTAAATTCTTCCAGTAGAATTGTAAATTTTCATTATAAAATTACAGTTTGTCCTTGGACAGACTGTGATTGGAATCTGTACTAGTAGACTCGTTGATTATCCTTACGATGTATTAGGACCAGAGTCGGTCCTGGGAGAGAATGCGATCGCAAGCTGTCCTAGGAAAAATGACGATTGTCCTGAATCGTAATTTCTACTGTGACATATATATGTGGAAATTTCAAAAGTGTAAACGTGAACAACCAGATAAAGTCAAGTAATGAATTAAATGTTACAAATATATCGGTTCTGGAAACAGATGGCTGCTTAATGCAGGTCAAATGTTTACAAGCATATCTTGTAAATATTGAACTACATTGCCGACTCCATGTTTTCTTCTACAAAGTCATGTTTCCACTTGGATACATTTGATACATTCATGTCTTGTTTGTCACATTTACTGCTTAACCCATTCCTATTCCCTCATATTTGCGATTTTTTTCGCCTTTGTAAACATCACCTTTTGAGACCATTGTGATAAATAGAACATTTGTTCCATAGGATCAGATGCTCTCTTTATCACAATGTTTTCAAAACTACACATTTCTAAAGTGTTCCTTTCTCTAGTAAATGTTCCTTTTCGTTAGATTTATTCAAAGAGGTTGGATCTAAAAACAGTCTATGATGGAATGGGTTAATGCATTTGCATACGCTCTGTTATCAGACGATTAGACCTTTACTTGGTAGAACTGTAAACTATCTCATTGTTCTATATTTATTCCTAATTTCAAAATCTACAGAATAATCATAGACAAAATAGTAATAATGACAAATGGATGGCGGAAAGTATAGCCATTTCAGAAAGTAAAGAAATAAGTCCTTCATGTTCCACTAGCTAACAGAACATACCCTGGTCTGAGGGATCATATCGGAACAATTTGATCTGGGTCTACTCTGTTTACAAATGAATGAAAACATGGTTGTATGAAGAAAATGGATACATGTATGCTACACCTTTGCATACAGATTAGGTTATGATCAGACGACTTCAAAAATAATCCTATCAGTAAACAGTGTACACTCTGATCAGACGCCGCATTATGCGGCGTCTGATCTGAGCCTATACTGTTTGCCGACGTCCCATATATGGGATCGTGGGGGCAAATGGGTTCAGATGCTTTTTTACGCTTTTGCGAACAGAGTAGATCGAGATCAAACGACTTCTGTAGGAGCCATCTGATCAGGGTCTGCTCTGATTGCTTATGCTATAATATAGATATGATTGTGATAGTTTCTGCCATGGCCAAACAATCCTGTGTCCATGTTCTACGAGTAATATTTCAATTGATCTAATTATGTCTCCGGTGTAACTGTAGTCCCACACTCAGCTACCACGTGTCTTCTGTATAACTGTAGTCCTACACTAAGCTAACACGTGTCTCCTGTATAAATGTAGTCCTGCACTAAGCTACCATATGTCTTTCAAACATAGTTATAGACGTGTGTTTTGTGGTCGCATTAGTAGGATATTACTGTGTGTTATTGGCAAACAAAATTATATGTTTCAGATATCCACAAAGTCGTTCTCGAACGTCGGCAAGATTATCTCGTCCAGAACCTGATATTTGACCCACTCCATGACTACTTGATTACGAAATCAGTCTTTGACCGGACTACGCTTGAGGACATTGAGGTAACATTTTATAATAGTATGAACCATTTACCGAACAGGAATTTGAGAACACCTTTGATCCATGACCCAATGTCATAAAACTTCCAAACCTGAGTCTTAGCCCATTATCAAGTATCTGATTGGCGAGATTCTGATCAAGTTCAGAATCCGACTGATCAGAATGCTTGTGAATGATAGCGGCGTCTCCTCAGCATCTTATCTGCCTGGCACGGAAAGTGAAAATTGGAAAAATCTCATTTTTACAGCAGGCAAAGATTTAATTTGATGCGAAAGTGTTTAACCTTTCCATTCCTTGAATTGGACCGGAATATACGTTGGACTATGTATACTGTTTTGTTCTTTCAGGTTTATAAATTTTAGCTTGTTTAATAATTGTTCGTCCGCTTACCCCCCTCCCCCTTTACGCCTATGAAGCTAGGTTTGCCCCCTAAGGCATGAATATGCGTTACCGTCATGTAAAGGGTTGAATACCGTATTTCTAATTGTACAAAATATTATATTATCCTTATTTAGGAGGAGACAAAGACCTCCGGGAAAATCCGGTCCCTACTCAATATTCTCCGGCAAAGTGACCAGAGAGTCTACCACATATTTCTCGATGGGCTGCACAGTACCAAACAGAACCACATCGTGCAAAAACTGAAGGAAATGGAAAAGGAGATTATAAAAGAGCTAACTCTGCTACACGTCTCTGCTGGACGGGTCTCCGGTAGGTTCCACATTCCCAATCGGACCACATCAGTTATATTATACAAATAGGTCACGATCATTCCCAATCCGAACTCCTCGGTTGTATTATACAAATAGACCACGATCAATCCCGATCGGAATTATTCGGTTGTATTATACAAATAGACCACGATAATTCCCAATCGGAACTCCTCGGTTGTAATATACAAATAGACCACTATAATTCCCAATCGGAACTCCACGGTTGTATTATACAAATCGTTTACATAATCATTCCCAAGCGGAAATCCTCGGTTGTATTGTACAAATAGACCACTATCATTCCCAATCGGAACTCCACGGCTGTATTATACAAATGATTTACATAATCATCTATATTATATATATTGTAAAACCTGTCTTAAGCCACCATCAAAAAGAGGTCTAATTATGAGTTCAAACGTCATACAGAAAACTCCTATAAGATAACAATTCGTTGGTAATGATGATAATTGTAATAACGATGATAATGATCATGGTGGTGGTGGTGATGTGATGATGATGATGATGATGATGATGATGATGATGATCACGACGTTTTTGTTGTGTTAATGATAGCGGACATGATGTTGTTTACGTTGTTCATACAGTGTTGTGTTTTTAAGTTTGTAAACTTAGAAAAGGGCGGTTTTATTTTATTCCACAGACCACTATATCAACGTCAGTAGAAGTAGTCCACGAACAGTTCCATGTTCTCCTATTACCCAGCCCATGTCTTCCGTGTTCGGTAAGTACACTAAAAACCTCTAAATATCACGAAAAAACGAACACTGGAATTGTCAAATAATAAACCTCGGTTATCTGGCGTCTCATCAGGATCCAATCTATTTGACACGTGGACAACAGTTTCTGGAAAGCGTTATCTGTTTGACACGTTGGCAACCGTTTCTGGAAAGCGTTATCTGTTTGACACTGGGCAACAATTTTCTGGAAAGCGTTATCTGTTTGACACGTGTCCAACAGTTTCTGGAAAGCGTTATCGAATCGGACGTATCTAGCATTGAACAGATCCAATTTTGAGCAGATTTAGTTTTCACAGTGAGATTAGGGTCCAAGGTTATAAAATGTATAGTATGAGTCTGAAATCATTCTCAAGTATCTGATTCGTCAGAACCTGAGCTTGCTCAGAATCTGACCAATCAGATACTTGATAATAATCTCAGAATCAGAAGTTTTATAACCTTGGGCCCTGGTATACAGTAAAACCCCGTTTAAACCGAAATTCTAGTAGAGAATGTTTAAGATACTTTTAGACAGTGTAACACGATGGCCTGCTGCCAAACAGTTGTCACGAGGACGCTACCTGATCACTAGCCGATATCGTGCACTACTGGGGAACCTATGACCACGGACTGGCAAGAAGCACGTGATCTCAGGTTCAGATAAAACGGGCAGCAGAGGTCCGCACGGCGGAGATGAGATGAGAGGCGAATAGAGCATAGAGAGAAGCGCGGAGTTATTTAGTAAAATGTAGAAACCACTATACGATCGTAGCTTATTCATCTTCCCCTTATTGTGTTACATAAAGGGGAGGTGATATTTTTGGTGCCAGTGACCAGGATTCGAATTGGAATTGTCGTGGCCAGAAATGTTGCACAAATGGACATTTTTGTGCAGACACTGTGTCTATGAACAATAATCAGTGTTGCGGTGCTGAGAGACGAAACCTCTACGATGCTACAGTTTGAAGACATCAAACCGTAAGTGTTCTTTCCTTTGTATTTCAAGCACATATTTTTGACAAAATGGCAGAAGCTGATCCAGCACAGGTTTTGTTACAGCTATGTAACGCAATTAATACTCAGATGACTTCAATGACAACATCTTTGGGAGCACAAGAGGTAGCAAAAAATGTTAAAACTTTTGATGGTTCAAACCCTAAGGAATTTAAAGGCTGGGTCAAAAGTATTGAAAAATATGTCACGTTAAATCGAACCCCACCGGAGCATACTAGTTTAGTAGCCTATCACGCAAGACAGGGTCCGGTTTCTGACTTTCTAAAACGATACATAGAGGCACATCCGAATGGAGCATGGGATCAAGTAAAAATCGCGCTCAGAATTAATTTCGGAGAAACAGTCGATTCTCAGCACGCGTTACTACTATTGAGACAATGTAGGCAGAAACCCGGAGAAACAGTCCAGGTTTATGCAGAACGTTTAATTTCATATGCAGAAGATGCATTTGTAGGGCAACCACAGGTTGTGAGAGAGCAGCAGTTAGTAGGGCATTTTGTTGACGGGTTAAAGGAAGATCACTTGAAAATAAAGGTTATGAGAGATAATCCAGATAATTTCCAACACGCCATCGTTATTGCTACCACAGAACAAAATCTGCGTAAGCGTTTTCAGCTGTGAACTGGGCACACTATGTGTTCGTCGAGTGGTCGAGCTTCTGGCCAAGAGCCCATGGAAATCGAACACACGAGGCCTCAAATGCGCTGCAATTATTGCAACAGATTTGGTCATATTTTCAGAGATTGTAGGCAGAGAAAGAAACATATGCAGGTCAATGTTTTGGAGGCTAAGCGCGGAAGCGATATCGTGTGTTTTAGGTGCCGGCTAAGAGGGCACATAGCGAGAGATTGTAGAGCATCTCAAAGTCAGAGCACAGGGTCGAAATCAACTCAGCATTTAAACCAGGTTCCTTCTCACATGTTGAAGCCGATGTGAGAAGTAAGAATACTCTTAATGCCAATGGTTATGTAAACTCAGCAAACTCGCATTCAAATTCTTTGTTACTAAAATTAGGAAAACAGAAGTATAGGGCATTACTTGATTCAGGTGCTGAGGTTTCTTTGATACACCGTAGAGTAAACGATGGGTTAACGACCAAGTCGAAGGTGCAAAAAAATAATCTAAATTTGTCTACGGCAGGTAACACACCTCTATTTATAGATGGCACCGCAGAGATTAAATTCTCGCTAGGGGGTCTAATAATGAGCCACACGTTTTCTGTTGTCCGAAATCTAAACCGTAATGTTATTCTGGGTCTTGACTGGTTACAATCACGAGGCGTACGTGTGTACCATGATCTATCTTGTGTAAGAGTTCATGGAACATATATACCTCTGGTAGACGATATCCACGTAGCATCTATAATTAGATTGAAATACAAAGTGGTGATTGCCCCACAATTAGCACATATTTCGCTATGTAAAGTTCGTAAACACCCTGACCTTTCGGTAGATCAGTCATACAAAGTAACACCGTTTAATGGCTCCCATATTCAAGATGAACCAGGGTTGCTGATAACTAACTCTGTATTTAATCTCACTAATGATCATAAAGTTCCTATTCTCTTGGTAAATACCACTAACAATACCATTTCTATTAAACATGGCACACCTGTTGCACAGGTAAATTCGGTCAATTCAGGTACGATTTCGTCTGTAGAGGAAGCAATGAAAAGTAGGTCAACAGGTAAACAAGGTAGTGATGTTGGGCAGGAAACTTTCAAAGATGCCGATGTTCCCGAAAAATCTAAGGAGGGCGTGTCAGTGTGCTATGTTAATTGTTTTACTTTTCTCGTATGTATAAGAGTATACCAGGCTTCATAAGTTGTAATAGTAGTCGCTGCGGGTACAATTATATGCTTTATGTATTTCATGAAATCATGTATAGTCTCACAATTAACATTTTGGCGGCGTTAGTCAGGTATTGTACTGTGGGGGTAGTTAAGGATAACATACCATTAAAAACCCATTTGTTTGATAAGTTCTGGGCAATTATATCCCAAGCACCTTTGACAATAGCAGAATTAACAACATAACCACCTATAGATACCAATAAGCTCCGGGACGGGTGCGAATTAACGACTAATTATTTTTCGATATCAGCTGTGTTTATCAGTGGTGAGGCTACTGCTAGGCATGCGGCGCGCGAATTTCTTAAGCAGGCGAACTTTTCGTCGTCTTTGATTTGGGCAAACCTGACAGATATGTATCCAAACAAAACTGAAATATCAATTCCTCCCACTCTTGACAAAATTAAAGAAATGCCGTTACACAGATTAATGAATAATGAATTAGCCAAAATTAATTATAACACAGTCGAAACGAGTCCTGTTAACACATGGTTTATCAGTAGCTTGGGTATTGGAATTATATTAACAGTTGTCATAGTAGTCATCTGCTGTAGAACGAAATGTAAAATTGTTATTAACCGCCTGTCAAAATGTGAGAGATACGGGGTTAAGCACGATGCGGATCAACAAGACGTTGAGCTCCGATCAATGGAGGCCGTTGGGATATCACCAACAACCGATTCTGCTTGCCTTGGGGGTGAGGTTCGACACAGCTCGACTTCGGAAGGGGGTGCAGTCACACAGAGACTGTATCCATATGTTTATATACCAATGACAGGGTCTAGTCAGTTGTCGTGACTGGAACGGGAGTGGTGTAGCGATGTAACCGCTACAAGTGACATTGTTCCATGGAACTGTACATAAACTGTAAATATAGTGGCGCCAGAAATTGTTTGATATTAACCATGCACCGGTTAATGACCAGCTATAGTTGCTACAATCGCCGGACGGGATAAGACTGTATTATCATACCCTTTCCTGATAAAACGTAGTATTTGTCCATCAACTATGGTCCGAAACGAACTGTCTAATTGGGCCATTAAAAGACAATTAAACAGCGTTAGGCTTATAAGCAGAACGATGGTCGGATTTAGGGTAAAGACAATCCAGACGTCAACAAACACTGCTCGCACAATGCCGACTTGGGAAGTTTTTTTTGTACCATGCTATTGTGTCGCCGTTATGACGATCACCAATTTGGTGGGAAATACCATAGAAGAAAGTAGACGGGTACGGGCAGCAACCCGCATAGCCATGCGGTTGGCCCACTTGGCGGCTACCGAGTCGATGCCACCTTTAGAGACTGATGCGGCGACCCAGACCACATCAGTGGCGAACGAATCGACGCAACCTTTAGAGACTGATGCGGCGACTCAGACCACATCAGCAGACGTCCCGGTGCCTGTCGCATTGGTGGCACCACTGCCACGCCAGCCGGCCCAACTGATGCCTCCACCAAGGACGCCCGAATACCTCGCCCAGTTACGGGCGCAGGGTTACACTCCGGCCCGAGGACAAGCCCGAGGACGAGCGCGGTCACCAGTCAACGACAGAAGTTAGACGGATAACATTGTAGTGCATTTTGGAGACTCTTTACCATTATTGTTATTCCCTTGGATTTATTAGGTGTGAAATAATCGGGTGACATTTGTATTTCATGTGTGAACATTCGTAGTTAAAATATATTTAAGTGACATTGGAGTTTAATGGGACATTATTAGTTATATGTATTTAGTTGTTTATATGTTACATTTTTTTGGTTGTTTATATGTTACATTTTTTTGGTTGTTTATATGTTATATGTTACCATCGTGTTACTACTATTCATACCGCGTTGGCTTAAGTTTTGCATTTGGAATTTCAAAACTTGATTTTCATGGGGACGAATGTAACACGATGGCCTGCTGCCAAACAGTAGTCACGAGGACGCTACCTGATCACTAGCCGATATCGTGCACTATTGGGGAACCTATGACCACGGGCTGGCAAGAAGCACGTGATCTCAGGTTCAGATAAAACGGGCAGAAGAGGTCCGCACGGCGGAGAGGAGATGAGAGGCGAATAGAGCATAGAGAGAAGCGCGGAGTTATTTAGTAAAATGTAGAAACCACTATACGATCATAGCTTATTCATCTTCCCCTTATTGTGTTACAACAGGTGACTGCTTAATGCAGGGCGAACGTCTTGCAGAAACTCCTATAATAGCGTGTTACGTAACTTTCTTCACGCTGTATTAGGCTGCCACTTGTCTCCAACTTTGCATGTTGGAAATTCTGACTTTATAAATGTTGTGAGAAGGAAGTTATTGACTGAAATATAATATTTCTTTGTTCCAAGTATCAGAACAGTGATTTGTGTTCAGTTTTGTATTGGTTCGACCTAACACTTATTGTCGTATAAACTGTCGATAAATTACCGTTAGCTGATCACTGATTGCCTAGCCTGGGCCGAGCGACAGTTGTATACGGGCAGTACAATGGCCGAGGGCTATAGCAGCGATATGGAAATGTGAGCGATAACGACAGGCGGGTGTATGCCGAGCTGAAACCGGTAAATTTACACCATGAAAGTGATCAGGGGCATAACAGTCAAGACGACAATGAACTTTGGGGAACGAGAATGTTGACTCTTGGAAAGGGAGTTTAGCTGATATGACCTTTACTGAAACACAATCTGACATGTCTCAAGTTTTGCAAACCCCTACGGGTGCACCGCAACTGGTATTCGAACAAATTCAGGCGAACCAGGAATTTATTTACGTATTTGATTAAAAGTTGGAATCCCTTTAAAAAGACTTGTTTATTGACAAGCTTTTGTCCGAAACTGACTCTTGCGACTCCATGATGTCAATATACACGTCAAAAGGGCCAGGAATTTGCCAAACTGTCCCCATGGTCATCTTATAAAAGTACAAATATTAGTCATGCAGGAATCACCACATACAGAACAAACAGCCGTCCGAACAGCAACCCAAGGGAACAGAAAATATACATAACTTTAAAAACAACAAGAGACGCACAAAGACAATACAAACATACAGTACAAGCCACGCGGATTTTTTGTTTTCCGTTTTACCAGCGCGGACAAAATTATTTCAGAGCGGGTTTCCAGCACGGACAATTTTTATGGATCACCGCGGACAAATTCTGTGTCCACCGCGGACCGAAATTTATCCTACGGGATATTACCGCCGCCGAGCCATCGCTGTCCGTGCTGATATCAGCGTGGATTGCGGGGCATCACCGCGGACACTACCTTTATGACTGGCAGTCGTTTAATCGATTTAGGTATAAATTATTTAGATAAGATATATACAAAAGCTTACATGTATATATAAATACACATGTGCATTTTTTTTTTCAACTGAAGAAACGCATATTGAATATACTGTCAGATCTAGAATTCAAAATGAAATTAGATAGCATACGTATATAGATAGCCTTCACCCAAACCCCGAGACTGAAACGGTTTCTTTCTGCAAAAACTACAATTTATAGTCAGATTTTAACGATTACCAGACTGTAAATGCTCGAGAAAAAAGAAATAGATACAAAATATCAGCAGCAATTGTTTTCACAATCTGATTTTCAGAAAATGCGTAGCGCAGATATATTATAGATATCAGGAGCACTCGGTCATATTTGTTTCCACCCCACGCGCGTATTAACCCTTTCCCTGTTCTATATGTGTTCCAAATTTAAATACAAATGTACATGTACCTACTGAATATTCATGGACAAAATAGTTATAATGAATTATGGAAGGTGGGGCATTGTAGACATTTTAGGAAAGCAAATAAACAGATCTATAAAATTCTATTAGCAATGTGAGTAGACCCTGATCAGACGGTTCCTCTAGGAGCGGCCTGATCTAGGTCTATTCTCTTGACAAATGCGTGAAAACAGGTTTATATGAGGGAAAGGGTAAAGGGGTGGAAAGTTGTATCCAACCATTATTTGTTGAAATACTTTTTTTTGCAACCTTAACACTTTACTCCATAGTTTGTGTTCAGTATTGAAGACAGGCGTTTGGTTAAAACAGGCTGAATGGGACCATTTTGCGTTTTTCTCAGCCTGCTTTAAGCTACCGTCTACTGTGATATAAATATATTTCTTATGGCGCATATTCATGAATGTATCAAGTGGAACTATTTTTGAGTGGAGGAATGGATTAACGCACTATAATGAGTACCTATGGAGTAAAGGGTTGAACTAGGTATCATTCGACGAAGAGATGCAAACAGCTGATTAAATAATTATAAATGGAAAAGTAGTAAAGTCAAGCAGGCAAAGCCACATGCAAGACGCAACCACCACCAAAACACCGATAGACAGCATGACACACACACACACAACCACACACCCAAACGCACGCACACACACACGAAATGAACACAGAAAACACCAAAAGAGACACAAGAACCAGGGACAAACGTTCCACAACATGAACAAACCACAAGCACAAAGACGCAAGGCAAACAAAAGGAATGGTGACAAAGAGAGTACCGCCTTGGCACGGTCAGCAGCAAAAACACCACTGGGGGTGTAAACCGGTTTACGGACGTCCTAACCTCGCACTTCTCTCAAAGTCACCCTAGCTTTACAAATATTGTAAATAAAGGTATCCCCGCTGGACTTACCCACAACATAGACGACGGTGAACACAGGACAACATGTAAAACATAGCATAATAACTGTGACAATCCGTCAAATATGTACTCAATGACTTTGCTGAAGTCAGAGCACCTGCAGGTAAGCCGTTAAGGGCACGACAGGGAAAAAATAAAACATGAGTCTGGTAAGCTCCTCCTGTATCCAAGTTTAAGAGTATACCATCATAGAGTACTACCCTCGGCCTGTCATCGCGCAAGCAAAGAGGGAAGCGTAGCTACCGACTGTAAAAGGGTCGATAAAGTTCGAAACGCATCTACACTAATACACCGCATCTACACTAATAATCTATACTGTTACAGCTATTCTTGTTTGACCGACCATGTAGTGCAGCTACAAAATTTAAGTTGATATCAGAATTAAGATGAAAACTATTGTAGCTTATTGTATTATAATTTATTTTGAAACGGCGCAAAGCAGTCGCCTGCATAAATCATTACTCTGTATAAAAGAGCCACCTGAAATAACAGATAGCCAAATATTGGTATGTCGTTGTCTTTCAGATGAGTTCAAAGCTGCGATCGTAATGTTATTCATTTAAGTCATATTAACCCTTTTCATGCTAGTAGCATATATTGACACAATTTAAAAACAGTGCAGACCCAGATCAGACAGCTCTTAGAGGCTGTATGATCAGGGTGTGCATTGGTTTCTTCTAGGATCTGTCAAGCCTAAATTGCCATTCGTCCTGGGGAAATTATTACTCCATTACCAATATAAAAGTTGAAATGATAGATAGTCATACGTAATCCATTCATATCTGCGGAAAGAGAGAGAGAGAGAGAGAGAGAGAGAGAGACAGAGAGAGAGAGACACACACACACACATAGAGACAGAGACAGAAAGAGAGACACACAGAGAGACAGATAGATAGGGATAGCCACAGACAAACAGACAGACAGAGAGAGTAAGAGGTGGAAGAGACGGACAGAGAGAGAGGGGAGAGAGAGAGAGACGGAGAGAGAGGGAGATACAGAGTGAGAGAGAGAGATTTCGACGTCACTTCTGGCCTTGTGATTGCGTATCATTGTAAATGTTTATTTGGGGGAGAGGACTTCTTAGAAACAACAAGAATTGTACACAGAGAGTTGGACAGGGACGGTTAGGAAATATATTATGGGCTTATTAATTATGTATCAGACAATAACAAAGTATAAAACATGATAAATATTTTATTTTAATACAGTGCCCCTGTATTGATTCACAGGTGCTCGTAGCATGCTATGTCTCCACGACAACAACAGACAAATTCAATATAACTGGTCTATAAGGCCTTGTCCGATCTGATAGCATGGATGGATATCTTGTATTAACAATTTCTTAAAATAATACTTACATGTAAAATAACATTGACTGGTTTTAAACCTAACGTCAAACCCTCACCGACATCAATTTCAAGCTTATAGAGATTGTTTTATTTAACATTTCCCTCTTCTATGTTTATTCAAAATTTCAATACTTACTGAATATTCATGGACAAAAATAGTTATAAATGAAATATGGAAGGGGGGACATTGCAGCTATTTAACAAAGCAAAGAAATATATTCTATCAAATTCTATTAGCAAACAGAGTAGACCCTGATCAGACGGCTCCTCTAAGAGGTCAGAGAAGACCCTTCTCTGTTTGCAATTGCGTGAAAACACGTTCATATGAGGGAAAGGGTTAAAGTACAATATGAAGAAATTTTGAATACATAATGCCCATTCATTCTATATTTAATATTGTGGGAAATATAGATGGCCGCTCATCAATTACGAAGTTCAATATCAATTATTGGTGATTGACACGCCTATAGGTGACAGTTGATTGGATTATGTCTTTTCAATGGGTGGGTCTTAAAGATACTGAACCAATGAGCTGTGACATCTTGATAGTAGCAAAAGAGCGGAAATACCCGATAGTCTTTCTTTAAAGTTGTCGGAACTTTATTGATGACCAAATAATTAACACAATGATGACCATAAATCAATGACCCCCTGCGCTGAAACACCAAGATAGTTTCCGTACATTGTAGAGCACGCAAAACGATCATTGTTTTAATGTATGACCAAAACATTTGACCCTCATTATACTGAATTATCGTCCGCTTAAAAAATGTAGTCTGCAAAATAAATGAAATAAGCATTGCTTTAGTTCGTTGAAAACAAACAGAAAAATGAGAGTCAGACATATTTGACCCTAGTAACACTCTGGGGAACTCATCATCTGTTCAGTATACAAACTGTTTGTAAATATTAAAGAAGCCACGCTCGGCGGGCTAAGGGTTGATCTGCAATTTTTTTTTATCTTTTTAAACTTTCAGGGTCCTATAGAGAATGTCCAAGTTACCTACATTTATTATGCTGAAAGAATTTGCTTTTAATTTTCTTTTCTTACCGGGTTTCCTTCTGTCTTCTTTTAAAATAAAAATCGACTAAATTTTGTTTCCGCGTAAAAACATCGAATTAGTGTTAGTGTATCATTTTCAAAGGCAATTGACTGCTTAATGCGGTGTGCGAAAAAATGCCACTGGAAAAAAAATGCCACTAGAAAAAATGCCACCCTGATTTGGAAAAATGTCATTGGAATATATGCCACTGGAAAAAATGCCACCCTTTTTTCAAAATTATATTTTATCCTTTTTTTAAGGCCCCAAAAAGGGGGCAAAGGTCCGGGGGCAAGTGTCCGGGGGCAAATGTCCGTAAACCGAAATACCGATATCATGAATATTTATTAAATTTATTTTTAAAATAGCTTATGTACTGAGGCTGATTTGGTTTTGGAACAAAACTATAGAGTTAGATTCAACATAAATTCATAAGCAAACAGAGAATACCCTGATCAGGCGGTTTCTATAAGAGCCATCGTATCCGTGTCTACTCTGTTTGCAAGCACGTGAAAAGCGTCGATGCTCTCAGAATTTTTACTTCTGTTGCCGGGTCATGTCAGACGTGCGGATCTCTAGCTGAAGCGTAACCTAAAGTTTGGTTGTCGGTGGGTTTCAACCATTTCCCTGTTTAATATTTATGTCGGAAAAGATGACATCATCCTATTTATAAGTTGATTTTTATAATGGTCTAGGTACGCGGTCCATGACTTTTCTTGGTACTTGTAGAAAATGTAGAGTCAGATCTTATATAATTTCACAAGTAAACAGAGCTGGTCCCGATCATACGACTCCAATAGGCGCCTTCAGATCTTGGTCTACTCTGTTTGCAAAGGCATGTACATTGTTTATATATGGTAAAGGGATAAGCAAACAGGGCAGACTCCTGGTCAAACAGCTTTTATTTAAGAAATCTGATCTGAGTCTTATCATTTAAGAGTTTTAAATTAATAAACATAGTTTTATGAATTGTATAACTATGAAAACATTCTTGAAATTCTGTTACTTTTGCTGATTAACCCTTTCCCTGTGCAGTATTCATGTAAGAAATAATGATATCATGAATATTTATAAGCTAATGTTTTGAATGGCATTTGTAGACAAGATTGTTTTGATGTTGGTAGAAATTGTAGAGTCGGGCCTATTACAATTCCATAAATAAACTGAGCAGGCCCAGATCATGCGTATGATCTGGGACTACGCTGTTTGCAAATGCTTGAAAACACGTTTATATTAGAGAAGGTTTGTATTTTAAGGTGGAATGGCCCGTCATTGTTTAACTGTAGATTCCATTCATTATATAAGACCAAACTTAGCTATTTGATTTTGAATAATACACAGTGAAGACCCAGGTCAGATGGTTGCTTTTTGTGCCACCTTGTCTGGTTCTACAGTGTTCAAATGTCAATAGTTTTATTTCCCGCATTTAACAATACAAACTGTTTGTTTTAAATACTGAAAATGAATTGTCTTAGGCAGTTGGAGACTATATTATTATATTACTTACTCAGCCTAAATACATGTATGCTGTAATTTACTAGCTAGACATAAGAAAATAGTAACGATCAAAGGTGCCAGGTGGTCAGTAAATCCCCTAATTTCTCAGCAGGGGGCAAGGGTCAGTGTCACACAACTGCCATCTATCACACACTGTCAACAAAGTTATGAATTATTACGTAACAGGAATGCGTGTAATGAAACCGAACTACCTAACAATGTGCCAATTGTCTAAAGTTATGATTTGTTAAACAGTTAAATAGAAGATAACTATGCTTTGACTAATTAGATCTATGGCTAAGCATAATTAAACTCTACCGATTAAAACCAGTTAGATTATTGCGAATTCTAGTTCTAAAGACAGTTTAGATTGATATGATCTAGATCTATACTAAAATACTTTTACTAGATCTGATAGGGTACTTTACAGTAGCCAGAAAGAAGACATTTTACAACACATAAATGAACGCCGTGAGACTGTACATGTATATCTTAATATCTAGATCTTATTAAAACAAAACGAGATTTAAAATTCTAAATACTGTTGATCTAAATTATTCAACGCGTGTATCACAATAGCCCCTCACTACAAAAGCCCCTCTTGCAAAAGCCCCTCACCAAAATGGTCAAGGTTTACAAAAGCCCCTCACAAAAAACAATACTAACATTAATTGAACTTTAAGTGCTTTGTTAAGTGTACTTTTAAAAGGAGTGTTCTAATTACCTTACTTAACGAATCTGTATAAGCTTGTCATTGAGCAAACAGGGTAGATCCAGATCAGATTGCTCAGTATTTTGATTTTGGTATACTCTGTTTGAAATTTAAGAAAGTTAAGGAATTAGAAAATGGAAAAAGTTTGTGTTTAAGTTAATTGGGGTAATATTATAATAATTTATAAATCATATGGCTAATATTACATCATCCATAGCTATTGGATCTATATTAACTGTCACAAAGCAAACATGGTTGAACTAGATCATATAGTTTTAGATTTGATTTGGGTCTACCCTGTTTGAAATAAATATAAGGAATCTCCTCCTTGTGATCTACAATGTTTACTTTTATAAGTATAGAGTGTTCTAATTACCTTACTTAATGAATCTTTATAAACTGGTCATTCAGCAAACAGGGTAGATCCAGATAGCTGTAATTTTGATTTTGGTCCACTTTGTCCAAATATTTGGAGTATAATGATTAATAAACAAAAATAGTGGGGGGGCTTTTGTAAGCCTTGGCCATTTTAGTGAGGGGCTTTTGATCGAGGGGCTTCTGTTGTGAGGGGCTTTTAGATGAGGAGCTTTTGTAGTAAAGGGCTTTTGAGTGTACCCCTATTCGACATATGAGGCATGTCCAACACATAAATAAGAATGTCTTCCATTTCAAAGAAAGGCCAGATCATGGGATTTTTTTTCCAAAGTTCAGCTGGTAATGTATAGGGCGTTCCTGAAGGCCGATTCATTCCAGCTTCTTGTTGTACATTGTATCTATCCTTCGGTATACGGACATTTGCTCTCTAGGACATTTGTTCTCCTATTTGGGCATGGGAGGATAGGGCTGACATTTGTCCCCTTCAAATTTTATTTTATTTTACTTGCTCTACTTGCTCGCAAAGGATAGAAAAGAAAATACCTACATTGTTCTAAAAACGGACGGTTGATTACACAGGAAATCGGTAATGCAGAAAGAGTAAGGAGCTTTCTAAATTACTTCAATTCTGCAATTAGCTGTCATCTGTTTTAAACGATCGTCAAATCAACATTTTTAAGAATGGTTGTTTACAATCGCCGCCCCTTAACCGATAATCTTTCTAAACCGATATTGGAGCTACATGTATCCTGTGTTTAGTTACCACCTTTTTTAAATGACAGCCAATTCAACTGTTTTGAATTGTTATTTTACTTCGCTATACCGGTTTGAGAACCTCTCTAATCAGGTCATTTTCTCGGTATGGTAACAGGGTTCGTTTTATAAGGTGTTGCAGTAATTTTGTTATTATCAGGGGCAGTTACATTTTTAACGCATCGAATATTAGACCACCGGCTTACTTTAAAACTAGAAATTGGCATTTAAATTAAGAAATATGCTTTTAAAAAGAAAGAAAGTTGGCGTACATATATGAGAGATATATTTTGCTGTACGTATTTATTAATAAATGATAACTACAGTATAACCTCTGCAAAGCAACACTCTGGGGGATATAAACTTGTGTATTGTCGTTGTAGAGAGGTTGTTGCTCATCGGAGTTTCATGGCAAATCTCTCTCAAGAGACAACCCAGTAAGGAATACCTGGGATCTTTTGAATACAAGTGGCCGCTTAATGCAGGACAAAAGTACTTTTATCCTGCATTAATCTGCCACCTGTCTTAAAACAGACATTTTATTTGTACATGTATCGATGTAGAGAGGTTCCACTGTAAGTTTTGGGGTTTCATTTAAAGTGTTGTTGAAAGGAGGTGTTTGCTGTAATCTGTACTGTATGCTATAAACCCCTTCACTGTCATTATGACGTAATAATCCACTAAAATAGTCACTGTCAAATCATTGTCTGCTTACATGTTTCATCTACTTTTCTTTATAAAAAATTTATGATAGTTTTTACTTAACCCTTTCCTCCATAAATACTCCTTTCTACGCCTCTGTAAAAGTCACCTGTTGAAACCAATGTGATAAAAAGAGCATTTGCTCCTACACGTAAAGGAGTATATGCTCTATTTAACACAATGGTTTCAAATTACAAAATTCTGAAAACAATAATTTTATCTACTTAATGCTCCTTTTCGGTAGATTTATTCAAAGAGGTTGGATCCAAATTGAGCCTACATGTATGGAGGAATGGGTCTTAATAAACTTTAATATAAGTGTCAAATGGTATGGATCCTTATCAGACGCGGCGTCTGATCCTAATCCAAACTGTTTGCAAACATTAGAGTTTTCAAGTTTGACATGGAAGGGTTTAATAGTAAATACAACTTACAATGGGGAAATTTTGATCTATTTCTAAATAAGGAATAGGTCATGGAATTTAAGCAGGCGACACGTTGGTTTAGACATATCCGTTTAACGAAAGAATGTGGGTGTACGAGGTCCGTGGTTTGATAAACCATGTACATACTGTATACGCTTCTTTAATAACATTGATTAATTTAATTCGTATGCCCCTTCACTCCCAGAATTCGGTTGCCATGACATTAACAGCACTTTAGATCTAGACCAGACGTCCAATATCTCATTATCAAACCAGAACCAAAAACTGGTTTACATCTATATCTACGTTTTTAGAAAAAAATGGATTATCTTTTTTAATCCATAGGATGCAGGTACATCATGGCAGTGAATCGATTGAGCAGAATCTAAACATGCAGTACATGTACATCAAGCAGAAAGACAAAACATGTACACAGGTACATTTGTACACAGTAAAATATTAAGCACAAGGGTAATAAAACAACCATACAAGTATTATTCGAATGGCTATTGAAACTGGTTAAAACGTACATTTAAGCTGCCGAACCAAGACTAAATAATGGAGAAAACCTCTAACTTTACAACTCACCTGGCTGAATTGATATTAGATGTATTAGTAAATAAAATCCCTCAATTCTTTCGTCTGCCAGAACAATATTTATATACATGTAGATCTATACAGAAATCATAAGAAGACCAGTCAGGACTATTCCCATAACAGAATCAATAGGTTTTGTTGGTCGTTTCCAGTAGATTTCTGATAATTAAAATTTACACTGATGTGAAACTGAAAACAAAATCGATTGGGAATTAGAATTGGAACCTAAAACATAGAGTCGAAATGAAGATGAATTCACTAACAATGTGCACAAACGTATGCAAACCTGATACAAGTTATACAACCTAGTAACTTATTGTGTGTGTGTTTTGTGTTTAACGGGTGTTCCGTGTTTCTATATAAAACATCTTACGTATTGAACAACAAATAATTGAAATAGAAAGCATACTAGAATATCGCACCCATATTATGCAGAAACGAATCAGACAATTCACGGACAGGTTATATTCCAGTACAATCAAACGCGCCAAAAATAATGGATGAATTAATTTGTGTTTGCCGAATGCAGAACAGTTTCGGTTTGGAATTAGTCTAAACGAACCATTTCTCGAGTGTTTTATTTCATACATTTCATATCAATTTTGCTAAATGTGGATGTATATATTTGTATGTACATGTAAAGAGAAAGATAAGCCGTGAAAATGGATATAAAAGGATGAAAAGGATATAAATATCAATCCAGGTAAGGTCCAGCGCGATCCGCAGTGGTACACAGTGGTCCACGATGATACCACCGCGACTTGCGGTGATAACGATCGCGCCCGGCGACGAGTGCCCCTGTGGAGGGACCAGCGCGGACCCATCACAACCCGCGCTCGATTGCGGAAGACCGCATATCAGCGCGGACAAAAATACCCGTGTCCGCGTTGGATAAAATTGCGATGGGCCGCGGAAAACAAAAAGTCCGCGCGGCTTGTATTGTACAATAGGGGGGAATATGGAAGTATCGCAATTAAACGGTCAGTGACAAAAGTCACTGGGGGTTAAACCGGTTTTCGGGTGCCCAACCTCACACTTATTCAATCCCCACCCTAAAAGACAAACAGTGTAAATAAACATATCCCCTCTACGACCAAGGTACAACAACCGCGATGGCAAATAGTGGTCAAGTGCATGTATAACGAAAACATTTAAGTGAACAAACTGCATTCACCTATCGCTAGTGTACTCACTGATTGAGCTGTAAACAGAGTAACTATCGAAAAGAAATGAAGGGTACTACAAAAACGAAAAAGTACATATATCCGACGTTCTTCTTCCGTTTCTGGATTTAAGAGGTCGACTTCATATGGTACTAAAAGTACAAAAATGAGTCATGCTGGAAACACCACATACAGAACAAACACTCGCCCGAACAGCAACACAAGGAAACAGCAAATGTACATAGGTAGAAAAAAACAACAAGAGACGCACAAAGACAAAACAAACATACAATAGGAGGAAGATGGAAGTACCGCCTTGGAACGGTCAGTGACAAAAGTCACCGGGGGTTTAAACCTGTTTATGGGCGCCCAACCTCACCCTTATTCCATCCCCATCCTAAAAGACAAACGGTGTAAATAAACGTATCCCCTCTCCGACTAATCTACAACAACCGCGACAGCAAATACAGTGGTAACGTGCATGTATAACACAGAAACATTTAATTGAACATACTGTATCCACCTATCGCTAGTGTACTCAATGATTGAGCTGCAAACAGAGTAACTGTAGAAAAGTTATAAAGGGTACGACAAAAATGAAATAGTACAGATATCCGATGTTCTCCTTCCATTTCTGGATTTAAGAGGTCGCCTTCATAGAGTACTAAACCTTTCTTGTCGGCGTACATGCAAAGAGGCCAGCGTGATTGCCAACTGTAAAAGGGTTCACAACCAAACATGCAGTATGTTGTAGTAATACAGGATCATATCGCTTTTTAATGAATTGTTTTATATATTTGATGAACAAAGTTAGAAAATGGGTATGTCCAATAATTTTACGAAGTTTGTAAATCACATCACCATAAAATTCAGGATGTGAAATACCGTGTCGCAAAAGTACCTTGAGATTACATTTGTACTTGCAAATAAGCGAGAGATTCGATAGTAAAATTTAGAGAAAGTTTTTCTTAGTTTATTGTATCTATATCCTTGTTTAAGCAGTTTTTCAGTTAAAATGAGATTTCGACTGTTAAAATCGTCAATAGATGAACAAGCTCTAGCAAAACGAATAAGTTGAGATATATAAACCCCGTAAGATGGAGCACGGGGAAAATCCCCGTCAAGATGAGGAAAATTCACAATATTAAAATCAAAATCATCTCTTTTGTCATATATTTTAGAAGAAATCATTCCATTATTAATTTTAAGGTCTAGATCAAGAAACGCTGCATAATTGTCGGACGGGTTAGCTCTATTCAATTTGAGTTCTTTAGGATAAATTGTAGGAATCAGAGCATCAAAGAAATGGTTATCTAAGTTAAAAATATCATCCAAATATCGACAAGTTTCATTGAAGGCTTTTATAACATCTTCTTGTGATTGAGGATTCAAATGCAACATGAAATCTCTCTCATAGCAGTACAAAAACAAATCTGCGACAAGTGGTGCACAATTCGTACCAATAGAAATACCAGTTACCTGACGGTATGTAGCATTCCCATAACGTACAAATATGTTATCCAAAAGAAAGGTAAGTGCTTTGCAAACTTCTGAGCAAGTCCAATTGATGTAATATTTCATTTGCTCGTCAGTAAAGAAAGCTTTTTCAGCATTACATGCCAAGAATGATGTTTTTTCCCGTGCAAATACTTTCTGAATTAATGGAAAAGTAGTAAAGTCAAGCAGGCAAAGCCACATGCAAGACGCATACCACCACCAAAACACCGATAGACAGCATGACACACACACACACACAACCACACACCCAAACGCACACACACACACACATACACACGAAATGAACACAGAAAACACCAAAAGACACACACGAAACAGGGACAAACGTTCCACAACATGAACAAACCACAAGCACAAAGACGCAAGGCAAACAAAAGGAAGGGTAACAAAGAGAGTACCGCCTTGGCAAGGTCAGCAGCAAAAACACCACTGGGGGTTTAAGCCGGTTTACGGACGTCCTAACTTCACACTTCTCTCAAAGTCACCCTAGCTTTACAAATATTGTAAATAAAGGTATCCCCGCTGGATTTACCCACAACATAGACGACGGTGAACACAGGACAACATGTAAAACATAGCATAAAAACTGTGACAAACCGTTAGGAAGAGTTGTGTACAGAGTAGAAAAATCGTACGTGCTTACAGTGGATGCAAGATACCTTTTGTTCTTAAGTTTGTTTAAGACTTCTGAAGAGTTCTTAATAGACCAGAAGAGATTTATTCCAGAATTTTCATAAATCTTATCACAGTAGAATTTTACATGTTCCTTTACCTTCGTTAAACAAGAAGTCAAAAGTATAGACAATTTAGTAGTTGTACATGAACTAGAATTTGCAATGAAACGCGCTTTATATGGTTTTTTATGTAGTTTTGGTAACCAATACATTGTAGGAAGTTTATGTTGTGTAATTTTAATATCGGTTCCAAATTGTTCACACTTTTTGACATGGTCTGAAATGATGGTCTTTTCGTCATTGGTAACTGAATTGTATGACGTGGTATTAATAATTTCCTG
This sequence comes from Azorinus chamasolen, assembly GCA_963576725.1. Classification (NCBI taxonomy): domain Eukaryota; kingdom Metazoa; phylum Mollusca; class Bivalvia; order Cardiida; family Solecurtidae; genus Azorinus; species Azorinus chamasolen. The sequence goes on along the minus strand of OY755253.1, from coordinate 2,458,393 downwards.
CTTCAAGACATCGATATAATGTAATCGTCAAATAATAATCACATTATTCGATGCCTTATCAGCAGGAACAAAAACGTATTTTGAATGGAAATCCTGTAAACCCTTTTTAAGATGTTTAAAAAAAGTTCTAGGTTTAGGCGGAAGAAGGTGTTTATTAGAGCTGTAAAAGGAAATGCGTTTATCAATTATATCAAAAATTATTTTTTTCCAACAAGAAAGAGCATTAGACTCAACATGTTCTCTTCGACACCATTTAATACTAAAACTTTGTAAAGCCTCCGCAATCTGAATTCGACAAGAGTTAAACTCTATCAAGGATAGTATTCTATATTTGGGACCTTTATTCAAAAGAGATCGTATACGTTTATCTTTAATTATCTCAAAGTTACCAGTAATCACGTGACCAGCCGGAGAATAGCAAAATTTTGAGGTGGCGCAATCTCAATTATCAGGAATATTATCATTTATATTAAGGTCGGCCACAATTTTATTATAGTTGAAAATTGTATTTCTGATGGGTTTGTTATATTTGTAGCAGATGATAGGTGGTTCTGTATTTTTAAAGTATTTAGAAATAGTGTCAATTACATTTTTGTCTCTTAAAATACTTTGGAGGTCAATAAAATAAATACCTTTATTAATAAAAGGAATTTTCAAGAAGAATCTTTGGTGTTCAGATAATTTGTCAATGTGCGGTAAGTCCATTTTGTGATTCTGATTTAATGTTTTCTTTATTCCTAAACAAATCCACAAATTAAAAGAAATTAGTTACGGTTCTAATGTGACTATTTTATCAACTTGTCCCACTAGTGCGTAATTAAGTTAACATCGAGCTCTGACTAAGTATTTATACACCCAATTTATACACCCTCCCCATCAGTCCGTACAGTTAAATAACCTATTTTCCTAAGCATTCGGACACATAGTCTCCAATCCCTTCCAATTTGTACAGCTGAATGCTCCAAATATAGTAACAGTTTTACGAGTGACCTCTTGGAAAGGCTGGATGACAACCGAGAAAGAATGGTGACACCTGAAAGAGAGATTACCTCTAGAAAAGACCAGAATCCGCTGTATAATCTGTTCTCTGTGAGGAGCCAACCACCAGGGCCTTCCAATAACAGGAGGAGAATAAAGGGCCCAACAGGAAGGATTTGACGGCAACGACTAACACGAAGTAGAAACAACGCACATATTTGCCTGGTGAGACGGGGAATACTTTCGGGGGTTTCGTTTCTAACCACACTGCTGGTGGTCTCGCAGCTCCTGTTCGCTCACTGTTTACGAGGTCGCCCTGAGGGAGATACTCTTCGACCTAAAGATGATTTCTTGGATCAGCAGGGAGGAACACAAGAGTCTATCCCCGATGATTAGAGTGATGATGCTACCAACAAAGAGGAAGAGTCACACAAATTTAGGCGGGAAGACACCAGGTAAGACAGTGTAGTTCTGGGTTCCACGACCCATAAGCAACCAATCCCTGGGGACTTGTCTTATCAGATTCTTATTGTTTTCCACCATATATTTTAGAAGAAATCATTCCATTATTAATTTTAAGGTCTAGGTCAAGAAACGCTGCATAATTGTCGGACGGGTTAGCTTTATTCAATTTGAGTTCTTTAGGATAAATTGTAGGAATCAGAGCATCAAAGAAAGGGTTATCTAAGTTACAAATATCATCCAAATATCGACAAGTTTCATTGAAGGCTTTTATAACATCTTCTTGTGATTGAGGATTCAAACTCAACATGAAATCTCCCTCATAGCAGTACAAAAACAAATCTGCGACAAGTGGTGCACAATTCGTACCCTTTCTTGTCAGCGTACATGCAAAGAGGCCAGCGTGATTGTCAACTGTAAAAGGGTTCACAACCAAACATGCCGTCTGTTGTAGTACTATAGGAACATATCCCGTTTTAATCAATTGTTTGACATATTTGGTGAACAACGTGAGAAAATGTATATGTCCAACAATTTTACGAAGTTTGTAAATCACATTACAATAAAATTCATGATGTGAAATACCGTGTCGCAGAAGCGCCTTGAGATAACATTGGTACTTGCCAATAAGCGAGAGATTTCGATAGTAAAATTTAGAGAAAGTTTTTCTTAGTTTATAGTATCTATATCCTTACTTAAGCAGTTTCTCAGTTAAAATGAGATTTCGACTGTTAAAATCGTTAATAGATGAACTAGCCCTAGCAAAACGAATAAGTTGAAATATATATAATATCATCCATTCCTTGAAGATTTTTATAACATCTTCTTGTGATTGTGGATTCAAACGTAACATGAAATCACTCTCATAGCAATACAAAAACAAATCTGCGACAAGTGGTACACAGTTCGTACCCACAGGAATACCAATAACCTGACGGTACGACAACAACTGGTACTGTGGTAGAGAAGTATGTAGTTGACTGCTTTTCATTTTACTCTTTCATAGTTAATGGTGATCCTTGCGTGCTAAATGAAACACTGTGCTAGCGCAGATCGCAGTCTAAGGTTGACGACACGCCAAGGCGACAACGTAGTACGGCAGATAACTCTGAGACTGTCAGGTGTGAAATAGCGGACCTGAGATCGGCAATTGATATATTACGACAGAATGTTTCTGATTTGCGTCAAATGCGCAAAGAGGGTCGTGGGACAATTGCATATCTAAAGAGAGAGCTTAATACTCTCAAAGCAGAGTGTACGTGTTCCTCTGTTTTTTCCAAAGACGACGTTAACGTTGAAAACTTAAATGCTTTCTCTTGCCAGGCGAGCGGTCCCCAGCAGACACTGAGTTATGCTAAAGCAGCACAAAGAAATGTGTTGTATAATCCCACGGACAACCAATCGATACAATGTGCTCAGCCTAGGGCTAAACGGTTGTTTCAGAGGACCCGCATATCAGCACAACGGAATAAGAGAACTTCTTAAAATCGTTCTGTGTGCGAAACACTTATGTGTCCACCGCTTCTGGTGCTAACCAACACTCGTTATATAGACGGGATTGTAATAGTGATTCAAAGTGCTTGCTATCTTCAGCAATAAATACTTTTATAACGGAAGAGTTTAGTGCTGAAACTAACATGCCAGAAATAACTCGGACTAGAGTAGTAATCCACCACCCGGGAGGAAAATAGGAGTGCACATAACTAGAAACATCCTAGTGATAAAACGGCACTAGGATATGATAGCTCAGTTCGGGATAGAGGGAATGATAATCGGCAGTGTTATTACAATCAACGCAACGAAACTACAGGCGGCGAAGAGCCAGTATTTCAGAGCATTGGTTCTAAACGCACTACCAGATACTATGTTTGTGGAATAGATCCAAGTTCGAATCGTGCAGGCTTGGAATTGTTCTTGAAAGAGAACATTGTTAAGCCTGCAGGTATTCGAATGTTTCAGACCTATAATGGCAATTTAGCAGCAAAGTTGACTATTGAGAGAAATCAAAGCTACATTGTTGAAAATAAATCGTTCTGGCCAAGAAAGATTTATTGCAGAAAGTGGTATGGGGAAAATCATCGAAATTCCCTCTTCTTGGAACCGAAAGACACTGATAATGGGTACTTACATGTAGTTGAATAAGTACATGTGTTGTTTGTTTGTTTGTTTGTCATGGTTACTCATTCTTGCAATCTTCTCACGTGGAATGTTAGAGGTATCATGCCGAGCGCTGGAAGCTTAAACAAACTCTTAGATCGGTACGACATTGATATTGCCTTCATTTCCGAGCACAAACTTAAACCAGAACACACACAGTTCCTTAGCTCTTTACATGATAACTACAATGTCTACTGTATATGTGATGCCTCTGAGTCCCGAGGTAAGAGGTGTTGGAAAGCTTGTGTAGGTATTCCATACAAGAAGGACTGCCAATTGTCTGTGACTGCAATTGAAAACATTCCTTGTGATAGGATATGTTGAATTCAGATCAATGACAGTTCATGTAACACATACGTATATGCCATTGCTGTTTACCTCCATCCAGTGATTCCTCAGTTGTATTGTACAAATAGACCATGATCATTCAAAATCGGAACACCACGGCTGTATTATATGTATTGTAAAACATGTCTTAACCCTTCGCTTGCTATTCACGTCAATATACCTACCTGTAAATAGAAGCTGTCTCATCAGGGTCTGAACTATTTACAAGTACAAAAATGAGTCATGCAGGAAACACCACATACAGAACAAACACTCGCCCGAACAGCAACACAAGGAAACAGCAAATGTACATAGGTAGAAAAAACAACAAGAGACGCACACAGACAAAAACAAACATACAATAGGAGGAAGATGGAAATACCGCCTTGGAACGGTCAGTGACAAAAGTCACCGGGGGTTTAAAGCGGTTTATGGGCGCCCAACCTCACCCTTATTCCATCCCCATCCTAAAAGACAAACAGTTTAATTAAACGTATCCCCTCTCCGACTAATCTACAACAACCGCGACAGCAAATACAGTGGTAAAGTGCATGTATAACAAAATAATATTTAATTGAACATACTGTATCCAGCTATCACTAGTGTACTCAATGATTGAGCTGCAAACAGAGTAACTGTAGAAAAGTAATAAAGGGTACGACAAAAATGAAATAGTACAGATATCCGACGTTCTCCTTCCATTTCTGGATTTAAGAGGTCGCCTTCATAGAGTACTAATGGAAAAGTAGTAAAGTCAAGCAGGCAAAGCCACATGCAAGACGCAACCACCACCAAAACACCGATAGACAGCATGACACACACACACACACACACACACAACCACACACCCAAACGCACACGCACACACACACACACACACACGAAATGAACACAAAACACCAAAAGACACACAAGAAACAGGGACAAACGTTCCACAACATGAACAAACCACAAGCACAAAGACGCAAGGCAAACAAAAGGAAGGGTGACAAAGAGAGTACCGCCTTGGCACGGTCAGCAGCAAAAACACCACTGGGGGTTTAAACCGGTTTACGGACGTCCTAACCTCACACTTCTCTCAAAGTCACCCTAGCTTTACAAATATTGTAAATAAAGGTATCCCCGCTGGACTTACCCACAACATAGACGACGGTGAACACAGGACAACATGTAAAACATAGCATAATAACTGTGACAATCCGTCAAATATGTACTCAATGACTTTGCTGAAGTCAGAGCACCTGCAGGCAAGCCGTTAAGGGCACGACAGGGAAAAAATAATACATGAGTCTGGTAAGCTCCTCCTGTATCCAAGTTTAAGAGTATACCATCATAGAGTACTACCCTCGGCCTGTCATCGCGCAAGCAAAGAGGGAAGCGTAGCTACCGACTGTAAAAGGGTCGATAACCAAACATGCAGTGTGTTGCAATATAATAGGATCATAACCTTTCTTTTTAATTTTTTTAATGCGTTTTATAAACAAATCATGAAAATGGATATGACCCCGAATTTTCCTAAGTTTGTAGATAACATCCCCATAAAATTCTGGTTCAGAAATGCCTTGTCGCAGTAACGTCCGTAGATTGCAATTATATTTACTAATGAGAGGTAAATTTCGATAATAAAATTTAGAAAAGGTTTTCCGAAGTTTGTGATATCTGTAACCTTGCTTAAGAAGTTTATCAGTTATAACTAAATTACGTCTGTTAAAATCTTCAAGCAAAGAACAGGCTCGGGCAAACCTAATAAGTTGAGAAATATAAACACCATAAGATGTAGAACGTGGCACATCCCCATCTAGAAAAGGATAATTAACAATTTTAAAATTAAAATCTTCTCTTTTATCGTATACTTTGGACGAAACTTTATCATTTGTAATTGAAAGATTCAAATCTAAAAATGAAGCATTAATGTCAGATTGATTAGCTTTGTTGAAAGACAGTTCTTTTGGGTAGATTGAAGAAACCATAGTATCAAAATAAGGATTATCTAAATTCAAAATATCGTCTAAATACCTTGAAGTTTTATTAAAAGCATTAACAATATCGGTCTGTGTATCAGGTTTTAAGCTAAGCATAAAATCTCTCTCGTAGCAATACAAAAACAAATCTGCAACAAGAGGGGCACAATTTGTACCCATGGGTATACCAACAACTTGACGATATATGGTATCTCCATAACGCACAAATATATTATCTAAAAGAAAGGTTAGAGATCTACAAACATCAAGGCAAGTCCACATTGTGTAATGTTCAACTTCTGAATTCGAAAAGAATGAACGTTGAACATTACAAGCAATGAACATTTTGTTTTCTCTGGCAAAGGTTTTTTCTATTAATTTAATAAGTCTATCCTTTATAAGATGGTGAGGTAGAGTAGTATAGAGTGTAGAGAAATCATAAGAGCTCAGTAAAGAAATGTTATACTGTTCATTTTCAAGTTTTGTTAAAACATCATTTGAATTTTTTATGGACCAAAAAACATTAATACCAGAATTTTCATATATTTTATCACAGTAGCGTTTAACATGTTCTTTGATCGTAGTAAGACCTTTTTTGTCGGCGTACATGCAAAGAGGCCAGCGTGATTGACAACTGTAAAAGGGTTCACAACCAAACATGCAGTATGTTGTAGTAATACAGGATCATATCCCTTTTTAATGAATTGTTTTATATATTTTATGAACAAAGTGAGAAAATGGGTATGTCCAATAATTTTACGAAATTTGTAAATCACATCACCATAAAAGTCAGGATGTAAAATACCGTGTCGCAAAAGTACCTTGAGATTATATTTGTACTTGCCAATAAGCGAGAGATTTCGATAGTAAAATTTAGAGAAAGTTTTTCTTAGTTTATAGTATCTATATCCTTGTTTAAGCAGTTTTTCAGTTAAAATGAGATTTCGACTGTTAAAATCGTCAATAGATGAACAAGCTCTAGCAAAACGAATAAGTTGAGATATATAAACCCCGTAAGATGGAGCACGGGGAACATCCCCATCAAGATGAGGAAAATTTACAATATTAAAATCAAAATCATCTCTTTTGTCATATATTTTAGAAGAAATCATTCCATTATTAATTTGAAGGTCTAGGTCAAGAAACGCTGCATAATTGTCGGACGGGTTAGCTTTATTCAATTTGAGTTCTTTAGGATAGATTGTAGGAATCAGAGCATCAAAGAAAGGGTTATCTAAGTTAAAAATATCATCCAAATATCGATTGAAGGCTTTTATAACATCTTCTTGTGATTGAGGATTCAAACGCAACATGAAATCTCTCTCATAGCAGTACAAAAACAAATCTGTGACAAGTGGTGCAAAAGAAAGGTTAGAAAAGTTGATTGTGCAACCAGTGCACTCCAAAGCAGTGATTGAACAGCGAATTACTTGTACAGAACCACATATGTAATAATACAAGGCATGGGTAAAGAAGGAGGAATGTGATTTAAAATTCAGCAAGAGAAGGGTTAAGCCTCCATCAAAAAGAGGTCTACTTATGGGTCTGTAGGTCAAACGTTATACAGAAAACTCTTATAAGACGATAATTCGATGGTAATGATGATAATTGTTATAATGATGATAATGGTGCTAGTGCTGGTGATGATGGTGGTGGTAATGATAATGATGATTATGATGATGATGACCACGACTGTTTTGTTGTGTTAATGATAGAGGAAATGGTGTTGTTTACGTTGTTCATACATTGTTTGTTGTGTTTTTAATTTTGTATACTTAGAAAAGGGCGGTTTTATTTTATTCCACAGACCACTATATCAACGTCAGTAAAAGTGATCCACGAGCAGTTCCTTGTTCTCCTATTACCCAGCCCGTGTCTTCCGTTTTCGGTAAGTACACTAAAAACCTCTAAATATCACGGAAAACGAACACTGGAATTTTCAGTGAATAAACCTGGGTTATCTGGCGTCTCAACAGGATCCAATCTGTTTGACACTTGGTCAACAGTTTCTGGAAAGCGTTATCTGTTTGACACGTGGGCAACAGTTTCTGGAAAGCGTTATCTGTTTGACACGTGGGCAACAGTTTCTAGAAAGCGTTATCTGTTTGACACGTGGCCAACAGTTTCTGGAAAACGTTATCGAATCGGACGTATCTAAGCATTGAACAGATCCAATTTTGAGCAGATTTAGTTTTCACAGCGAGATTAGGGTCCAAGGTTATAAAATTTACAACTCAGAATCTGACCAATCAGAAACTTGATAATGATCTCAGACTCAGAAATGTTATAACCTTTGACGCTGGTATACAGTAAAACCCCGTCTAACCCGAAATTCCAATAGAGAAGGTTTAAGATACGTTTAGGCAGGTGGCTGCTTAATGCAGGGCGAACGTCTTGCAGAAAATTCCCACAAGAGCGTGCTACGTGACGTTCACGCTGTATTAGGCTGCCACTTATCTCCAGCTGTGCATATAGAAAATTCTGACTTTATAAACTTTGTGAGAAGGAAGTTATTGACTGAAACATAATATTTCTTTTTTCCAAATATCAGAACAGTGATATGTGTTCAGTTTTGTATTGGTTCGACCTAACACGTATTGTCGTATAAACTGTTGATAATTTACCGTTAGCTGACCACTGATTGCCTAGCCTGGGCCGAGCGACTGTTGTATACGAGCAGTACAATGGCCGAGGGCTATAGCAGCGATATGCAAAATGTGAGCGATAACGACAGGCGGGTGTATGCCGAGCTGCAACCGGTAAATTTACACCATGAAAGGGATGAGGGGCATAATAGTCAAGACGATTATGAACTTTGGGAAACGAGAATGTTGACTCTTGGAAAGGGAGTTTAGCTGATGTGACCTTTACTGAAACACAATCCGATATGTCTCTAGTTTTGCAAACCCCTACGGGTGCACCGCAACTGGTATTCGAACAAATTCAGACGAACCAGGAATTCATTTACGTACTTGATGAAAAGTTGGAATCCCTTTAAAAAGACTTGTATAATGACAAGCTTTTGTCCGAACCTGACTCTTGCGACTCCATGATGTCAATATACACGTCAAAAGAGCCAGGCATCTGACAAACTGTCCCCATGGTCATCTTATAAAAGTACAAATATGAGTCATGCAGGAAACACCACATACAGAACAAACAGCCGTCCGAACAGCAACACAAGGAAACAGCAAATGTACATAACTATAAATCATCACGAGACGCACAAAGACAATACAAACATACAGTAGGGGGGAGATGGAAGTATCGCAATTGAACGGTCAATGACACAAGACACTGGGGGTTAAACCGGTTTTTGGGTGCCCAACCTCACACTTATTCCATCCCCACCCTAAAAGACAAACAGTGTAAATAAATGTATCCCCTCTCCGACTAAGGTACAATAACCACGATGGCAAATAGTGGTAAAGTGCATGTATAACGAAAACATTTAAGTGAACAAACTGAATTCACCTATCGCTAGTGTACTCAATGATCGAGCTGCAAACAGAATAACTGTAGAATAATAATAAATGGCACGACAAAAACGAAATAGTACGGATATCCGACGTTCTTCTTCCGTTTCTGAATTTAAGAGGTCGACTTCATATAGTACTAAACCTTTCTTGTCGGCGTACATGCAAAGAGGCCAGCGTGATTGCCAACTGTAAAAGGGTTGAGATCCAAGCATGCAGTATGTTGTAGTACTATAGGAACATATCCCGTTTTAATGAATTGTATGACATATTTGGTGAACAAAGTGAGACAATGGATATGTCCAATAATTTTATGAAGTTTGTAAATCACATTACGATAAAATTAATGATGTGAAATACCGTGTTGCAGAAGCGCCATGAGATAACATTGGTACTTGCCAAAAAGCAAGAGATTTCGATAGGAAAGTTTTCTTAGTTTATGGTATCTACATCCTTGCTTAAGCAGCTTTTCAGTTAAAATGAGATTTCGACTGTTAAAATCGTCAATAGATGCACAAGATCTACCAATACGAATAAGTTGAGATATATAAACCCCGTAAGTTGGGGCACGGGGAACATCTCCGTCAAGATGAGGGAAATTTATAATAATAAAATTAAAATCATCTTTTTTGTCATTGTATTTTAGAAGAAATCATTCCATTATCAATTTAAGGTCTAGATCAAGAAACGCTGCATAATTGTCGGATGGTTCGCTTGATTCAATTTGAGTTCTTTGCGATGAATTGTAGGAATCAGAGTATCAAAGAAAGGGTTATCTAAGTTAAAAATATCATCCATTCCTTGAAGATTTTTATAACATCTTCTTGTGATTGTGGATTCAAACGTAACATGAAATCACTCTCATAGCAATACAAAAACAAATCTGCGACAAGTGGTGCACAATTCGTACCCACAGGAATAGAAATAACCTGACGGTACGACTGACGGTACAACTTCAACTGGTACTGTGGTTGAGAAGTATGTAGTTGACTGCTTTTCATTTTACTCTTTCATAGTTAATGGTGATCCTGACGTGCTAAATGAAACACTGTGCTAGCGCAGATCGCAGTCTAAGGTTGACGACACGCCAATGCGACAACGTGATACGGCTGATAACTCTAAGACTGTCAAGTGAGAAATAGCGGAACTGAGATCGGCAATTGATATATTACGACAGAATGTTTCTGACTTGCGTCAAATGCGCAAAGAGGGTCGTGGGACAATTGCATATCTAAAGAGAGAGCTTGATACTCTCAAAGCAGAGTGTACGTGTTCCTCTGTTATTTCCAAAGACGACGTTAATGTTGAAAACTTAAATGCTTTCTCTTGCCAGGCGAGCGGTACCCAGCAGACACTGAGTTATGCTAAAGCAGCACAAAGTAATGTGTCGAATAATCCCACGGACATCATATCGATACCGTGTGTTCAGCCTAGGGTTAAACGGTTTTTCAGAGGACCCGCGTATCAGCACAACGGAATAAGAGAACTTCTAAAAATCGTTCGGTGTGCGAAACACTTTTGTTTCCACCGCATCTGGGGCTAACCAATATGTAAAAAATAGTCAAACAGGGAGAGCCACACACGAAATGACACCGCACCAAACACCATCAAACAGGAAACGGTAAAGCCACAAGACAAAACATAACAGGACGCATATCAAGACGAAAAACATTAAACATTAAGCATATTAAACAACAAAATTGACCATAGGCTGAAAGCAGGAGTACCGCCTTGGAACGGCCAGCAACCAAAATAAGCTACTGAGTCACACTCGTTATATAGAAGGGATTGTAATAGTGATTCAAACTGCATGTTATTTTCAGCAATAATTACTTTTATAACGGAAGAGTTTAGTGCTGAAACTAACATGCCAGAAATAACTCGGACTACAGTAGTAATCCACCACCCGGGAGGAAAATAGGAGTGCACATAACTAGAAAAATTCCTAGTGACAAAACGGCACTAGGATATGATAGCTCAGTTCGGGATAGAGGGAATGATAATCGGCAGCGTTATTACAATCAACGCAACGAAACTACAGGCGGTGAAGAGCCAGTATTTCAGAGCATTGGTTCTAAACGCACTACCAGATACTATGTTGTTGGAATAGATCCAAGTTCGAATCGTGCAGGCTTGGAATTGTTCTTGAAAGAGAACGGTGTTAAGCCTGTAGGTATTCGAATGTGTCAGACCTATAATGGCAATTTAGCAGCAAAGTTGACTATTGAGAGAAATCAAAGCTACATTGTTGAAAACAAAATCGTTCTGGCAAAGAAAGGTTTATTGCAGAAAGTGGTATGAGGAAAATCATCGGAATTCCCTCTTCTTGGAACCAAAAGACACTGATAATGGGTACTAAGTTGAATAAGTACATGTGTTGTTTGTTTGTTTGTCATGGTTACTCATTCTTGCAATCTTTTCACGTGGATTGTTATATGTATCATGCCGAGCGACGGAAGCGTAAGCAAACTCTTAGATCGGTACGACATTGATTTTGCCTTCATTTCCGGGCACAAACTTAAGCCAGAACACACACAGTTCCTCAGCTCTTTACATGATAACTACAATGTATACTGTATATGTGATGCCTCTGACTATTCCATACAAGAAGGACTGCCAATTTTCTGTGACTGCAATTGAAAACTTTCCTTGTGATAGGATATGTGGAATTCAGATCAATGACAGTTCATGTAACACATACGTATATGACATTGCTGTTTACCCCCTCAAGTGATTCCTCAGTTGTATTGTCCAAATAGACCAGGATCATTCAAAACTCCACGGCTGTATTATATGTATTGTAAAACCTGTCTTAACCCTTCGCTTGCTGTTTACGTCAATATACCTACCTGTAAATAGTAGCTGTCTCATCAGGGTCTGAACTATTAACAAGTTGACTGTGCAACCAGTGCACTCCACAGCAGTAATACACAGCGAATTACTTGTTAAGAACCACATATGTAATAATACAACAAGGCATGGGTAAAGAAGGAGAAATGTGATTTAAAATTCAGTAAGAGAAGGGTTAAGCCTCCATCAAAAAGAGGTCTACTTATGAGTCTTTAGGTCAAACGTTATACAGAAAACTTCTATAAGACGATAACTCGATGGTAATGATGATAATTGTTATAATGATGATAATGATAATGGTGGTAGTGCTGGTGATGATGGTGGTGGTAATGATAATGATGATGATGATGATGATGATCACGACGGTTTTGTTGTGTTAATGATAGCAGACATGATGTTGTTTACGTTGTTCATACATTGTTGTGTTTTTAAGTTTGTATACTTCGAAAAGGGCGGTTTTATTTTATTCCACAGAAAACTACATCAACGGCAGTAACAGTGGTCCACAAGTAATTCCATGTTCACATATCACCCAGCCCGAGTCCTCCGTGTTCTGTAAGTACACTTAAACCTCTAAATACCACGGAAAACGAGCACTGGAATTTTCAGTGAATAACTTAGATTATATGGCGTCTCATCAGGATCCAATCTGTTTGACACGTGGGCAACAGTTTCTGGAAAGCGTTATCTGTTTGACACGTGGGCAACAGTTTCTGGAAAGCGTTATCTATTTGACACGTGGGTAACAGTTTCTGGAAAGCGTTATCTGTTTGGCACGTGGGCAACAGTTTCTGGAAAGCGTTATTGAAACGGACGTTACTAACATTGAACAGATCCAATTTTGAGCAGATTTATCTTCACAGCGAGATCAGGGTCCAAGGTTATGAAAGTTATAGTATGAGTCTGAAATCATTCTCAAGTATCTGATTGGTCAGATTCTCAGCTTGCTCAGAATCTGACCAATCAGATACATAATAAGAATCTCAGAATCAGAAGTTTTGTAACCTCGGACCCTGGTATACAGTAAAACCACGTCTAAACTTAAATTCTAGTAGAGAAGAATTTAGATACGTTTAAGAAGGTGGCTGCTTAATGCAGGGCGAACGTCTTGCAGAAAACTCCTATAAGAGCGTGCTAAGTGACTTTCACCCTGCATTAGGCTGCCACTTGTCTCCACTACAGATATTTATATTAACTTAAGGTCCGGTTTAGAGAGGATTTACTGTATTGTAAGTTATTTGAAGCACACGTGCAAGCACAAACTAAGTATGCAAGAAAACACGTTTTGTTATAATGCTATAATGTTTTACAGCAGACCATATTTTAAGCGACCATTTAAAAAAACCGGTAACGCCGGGACTGTAGGACCGGTCGAAAAAGCTTTCTGCATTGCTATTGCACCTGCATTAAATAACCACCTGATGTTTTAAAGATTCGTGTGTTCAATTAATATACGATTGTATATTCTTCTGTATACTGTACACAGTTACAATCCCTCTAATGCATTCACCAAAATAAGTCCTTAATGTGGGTCGTGGGGCAGGTAGTAGCTAAACGTTGTCATTCATAATGACACCTTTTGAAAACTTTGCAAACAGAGTAGATCCCGATCAGACAGTTGTGTGCCATTATAACAAAACCAGCTGATTGATATCCATATCCATTATTTCTTATCAAATATTCAATAGGTAATGGGTTAACCCATTACCTCCTAGGCTGTTTAAGATACAACCTCTTTGAATAAATCTACCGAAATGGAGCATTAACTAAGGGAAACGAAAAACGATATTTTGCAGTTTGAAACCATTGTGAAAAATAGAGTATTTGCTCCTATAGGAGCAAATGTTCTGTTTATCACAATGGTTTCACAAAGTGACTTTTTACAGAGTTGTCAAAAGTCGTCAATATGAGGGAGTGGGTTAATCCTTTTATTCGGAGCTTTTTAACTTTTTCGCTGCCAAATTTTGTCGCCTGCTAACTTTGTCGTCTACTAGTTTTTATGAAGAAAATAAAACAGTCACAGTAACCAGCAGTTTGGAACCTGATAAGACACTGAGTTAATCTGCGTCTCCTCTGGATCCAAACTGTTTGCATAGGTAATCTCACTTGACTACACTACACTAGATCCGTGAATTTATGTTCCATTGCATACATGTGGTGTTATTTCAGGAAGTCCTGCATTCAAGGATGTGCACGGAGACAAGTAGCAGCATGCTATGGGACACCGGGAACTATTAACAGTACATCCCCTCTAAACCAGACGTTCAATTTAGTATAGATATTGGTTATAGAGACAGGTGGCAGCTTAATGCAGGGTTAAAGCCATGCAGCAGAAAGCTCCTCTATGGACTTTCTGCATGAGTTTCATCCTACAATGGGAAGCCGTTTGCCTACAAGTGTCTTAATTCTTCTCTACTAACATTTCGGTTTAGAGGGGATTTACTGTATTGTCGAGAAGATGATTGAAACACAGGGATGTGTGTAAATCTAATGCATCAACACGCAAACCAACGCCATCGACATGGTCTGTGCTTGAGGCCTATTCTGGATACAAAATATTGATTTTCTTTAAAGATGTATGTTGCACAAATATTCGCAAATTTTGTGTTTTAAACAGACTTCAGAATCGGAATCTGTGAACATAAACACTTACATTGTACTTAACACTAAGCAGCACGGCCAGTAAAGTGTTGTTTGTATCAAAAAATAGAAAATGGATTGCTACAGAAACCAACGGAATAGATTTCGCCATTGACTGGAATCTGTCGTATGATTCAAATTTGCATACCGGAAGTACTCATTCGATGTATATGTAGGTCAACGACCATTGCGAGCCATTGTTACATGTGATAACAACCTAATTAATATTAAAAGCGTTGTTCCGAAATAGAACCGGAGTCATTCGGAATATGGCAGAATATTTCTGAACAGAACTGATTTCCGTACAAAATCCCCGTTTCTAAATAGGAGGCTCATTTTACGAATTTAGCAGTATTGGGATCGCGATAATATTTAGCTGAACTAATACGAGGGTTGTTCGGAAAGTTCGTAGAATGTTGTTATAAAATTACGTGTAATCGTAACTGCATGCCAAAAATTAGATCAACACTAATTTCCAGATCTGTGTTACATATTCTGTGAAAATCAGCAAGATATACTTAAAAACATTTTTTCTATGCATATTACAAATACATACATAACACGCACCCGGAGCACGTCAGCGTCGACGTGACGTCGCTAAAGTGTCAAACGTTATGTAAGTCCAGCGAACGTCGCACTTTCTCAACATAGTCCCCCGCGATATCCACGCACTTGTTATGCCTTCTAACCCATTTTGCGTATGTTTCTGCATACCAATCTTCGCTAAATGTAGATACAATTTCTGTGTATGTTTGATAAGTTCAGCTGCTGAATCAAATCTAATTCCGCGTAACCTCGCCTTTAACTCTGGGAATACTCTAAAATCCATGGGAGCCAAGTCGGGGCTGTATGGCGGATGTTCTAACACCTCAAATCCTAGTAAGCTGATTTTTAACTGTGTGGAAACTGCTCTGTGGCCCGGTGCATTATCCTGATGTAGTATTATACGCTCAAGATCCATATTTGGTCGCTTCTGTCGTATCGCATGAAGAAGATCCCGCCTCAGAACCTGGAGAAAACAATATGCAGTCGCATATTGGTAACTTGTCTAAACAATAATTACATACTTTAATAAATTAACAAATTATTACTAATAATACTGAAGTTTAGTATCAATATATTTTACTCATTAAAGTCAGAGTCTGTTTAAATAAACCTTACCTTAGAATAATACGCAGCTGTGACGGTCTGGCGATCTGGAACTCTGTGTTGAAGGATCATTCCGTGCCGGTCCATAAAGAAAATGAACATGTGTTTGCCCGCACTTTTCTGAACTCGAGCCTTTTTGGGGGAGGTGTATTTGGGGATTTTCACACTGATGACATGGCTTTGGTCTCTGGGTCGAAATGATGCAACCAGGTCTCATCCGTAGTGATAATTCTGTCCAAATAATCGTCACCTTCGGCATCGTAGCGGCTGAGAAACATCTGAGAACATCGAACCCGGTGTCCGTGGGCAATCTCGGCACCCAGCGTGCACTAACTTTAGACATACCAAGTTCATCTGTTAATATTTCATGTACAGTAGAGCACGAAACACCAAGTTCATCAGACAAATCTCTTACTGTAGTTCTTCTGTCCGCATTAACCATATATTTCACCTTGTCCTTAATGGAAGCAGCTACGATGGATGGTTGGCCACTCTTAGGATCGTCTTGGATTGATTCTCGTCCACTCCTAAAACGTGAGTGCCATTTATACACAAAAGCAGGGCTGCACTTGTCATATTTTCCCGTTGATTTAATCATTTTAAGAGTTTCTGTTGGCGATTTATCTAGAGCAACACAGAATTTCACAACACTTCGCAACTCAACGTCACTAGTCGACGTCATTTCTTTTCAGTTCGCAATTCCGCTATCTGTAGACTAAACACTGTAGTTTATGTTCCAACGCTGTCAATGTTTTGAAAGTTTGAGCAACTGACGTCATGACGTCATGTTACAATCAGACGTTTTCGCGCCTTTCTGGTGTCAACGGAATTGAGAGAAATCATGTTTGCTTCATTTGAATAATGTTAAAAAAATAATAATTTCGAGCTGCTCCGGGTCCCTATTACTGCGTTGCTACGGTAACCTGTATATTCGGTAAAAAATACACGTTTCATTTCTTTCTTTGAACATATTTTAAAAACAAGTTGAGGTACTTATATACCAAATTTCAAATTGATCAAACAAAGCTATATCCGGAAATAAAACTCTGATAAACAGATCATTTTCAACAGCAGTTTTCCCAGATAGTCTGAAATTAGCTGAAGTCACACCCTTGCACAGAAAGAATAGTACCCTAGAAAAGAATAATTATAGACCTGTGAGTATACTACCCATCATATCTAAAAAATTTGAAAGAACAATTAACAATCAACTATCAGACTTCTTCAGTCAGCACTTTGACACATTTTTATCAGCATTTAGGCCAGGTTATGGCTGTGAGACAACACTACTAAAAGTCATCGAAGATTGGAAACTTGCCTTAGATGAAAATAAATATGTAGCAGCAATACTCATGGATTTATCGAAAGCTTTCGACTGTCTCCCCCACGATCGCCTTTTACTTAAACTTAAGACATACGGTTTATCTAATGACGCTATTAGCCTTCTCAAAAGTTATTTAACAAACAGTAAAAAATGTATAAAAATGGGAAATGTAAAAAGTCAATTTAAAGAAATCATTAGAGGTGTACCTCAAGGCTCTATTCTAGGTCCTGTTCTGTTTAACATCTTTATAAATGACATCTTCCACTTTGTAAAAACATGTGAATTATACAATTACGCAGATGGTAATACTGTGTCTTGCGCGAACGTCAAATTAGATACTGTTAAGACAAACATCGAAAATGACAGTAAAAATCTGATCCACTGGTTTGATGTGAATAAAAATGAAAGCCAATCCAGACAAATTTCAAGGAATAGCAATAGGTAGAAAAAACACATAATGAAAAATTAACATGTAGCTTAGAAAATATTGAAATTAAATGTGAAGAAGAAGTCAAATTGCTTGGGGTAACAATAGATTCTAAACTTAATTTTAACAGTCATATTTCTATTATTTGTAAAAAGGCATCAAGGCAATTAAATGTTCTAAAAAGAATTGGTAAATATCTATGTAAATTGGGTAAGTTAAACATCTATAACTCATTCATCTTGTCAAATTTCAATTACTGTACCCTTACCTGGCATTTTTGTGGTGAAACCAATACTAAGCAAATTTTTAAAAAAATCAGGAAAGGGCTTTACGCTTTATATACTTTATTTACAATAACTATAAATCTGGATATGAATATCTACTTGCAAAATCAAAACTTCCATCGCTCAAAATAAGAAGATTGA
Source organism: Azorinus chamasolen (assembly GCA_963576725.1). Classification (NCBI taxonomy): domain Eukaryota; kingdom Metazoa; phylum Mollusca; class Bivalvia; order Cardiida; family Solecurtidae; genus Azorinus; species Azorinus chamasolen. The sequence goes on along the minus strand of OY755253.1, from coordinate 2,440,217 downwards.
GAACTATGACACTGCAGACTTTTAAAATAATTCATAAACAGACACCGGTATATTTACATGACCTCATATCCATAAAACAGCATGTATATTCCTTTAGGTATGAAAACACTGCAGCAGTTCCACAGGTAAGAACATCAAACTATGGGTTTGGCTCCTTCCGCTCTGGTGCTGCAAGACTTTGAAATTCCATGCCCCAGCATTTCCGGGATGAAGGGAATGTTAACCACTTCCGAAATATTGTGGCGTCCTGGGAGGGGGAGGGCGTGGCTGTGTCTGTAGTTTCTGTTCTGATGTTACATATTTTTTATTTACACCAGCATGACCCCTGTGATGTTTGTTTGTTTGCTTTTACATTTCTATCGCAATTATGCTTCTTCTTAATTTATTTATCATGTCTTAGTGCATGCAACCCCTTGCTATGTGCTAGTTAAACTGCTTTTATTTATGCTTGCTGTTGCTTATGCTGATGATATATGTCTCTGTTTTCTTCAATCCACTCCATGTTAAATATTCATAAATAGATATTCTCGTATTTAACTAATCCGATAGTCAAAGCTTTGCAAAGCAATTAAAACTTGATGAGGGACAGTGAGGATCCCGACAAGGTAGCTCTGTTTACTATTAAAGTCATTTCTATATACAATCAATTAATGATTTCAACTTTATGGGCCATTGAATATTTATGCTCTGGATATTGATCGGTGTATGCTTGATGCATTTGCTCATCTTCTTTGCTGTTGAATGCAAATTTATTTATTGTGTTGAATATGCTAATTAATTTATGGTAAGAATTGTCTGTGATATACTCTTAACAATTCAATTTGTATTTTAACACAATATGATTTTAAGATAGTACTTTTGATGCAGTCATGATATATGGAATGTTTAAATATTTAAGAGAAAGTGTTTACAGCTTCTTAGACCTCTAAGCTCAATTTACAGACAGTTCTACAGCTTCTGTTTAAGGGAAGCTTAAACATATGTATATGAATATGTTTAATTGCTTTTATATTTTCAGACATTTTCAGTTTATAAATTTTATTACATGTACTGTAATTGTTAAATTTGTATGTTTATGTCGGTCAATAGCTATACATAGCTAATGTTTACATGTTGTAATTATCAAACCGACTCTAAAAAAGTTGAATCATGAATCTTGAATCTTGTCGGGTTGGAAGCATTATTTTTCATTTTATATATACGTGTACAACTTCTGGTGTTGATTAATACGAAAAATGCGCATAATAAATATTGACCTGTTTACATTGTACCCTCGTATACCCAGATCAGACGGCTCCTATAGGATCCGTCTGATCAGGATCTGCTATGTTTGCTTATGGCGTATTATAGATCTGATTCTACAGCTTCTGTTTAAGCCAACATGTCCTGTGTACATATGCCATTATAAAAAGAATCTAGTTAATATTCATGACGTCAATATTTTTTACATGAATATACAACAGTGAAAGGGTTAATATTCAGGCAGGACGTAGAGATCATGGGTATTTCTTAGATACCTTTTATTTATGGCATATGAAGATAGAAAAGTTTTTTCCATGGCAGAAATTGTAGAATCACATTAATTATCATTTTATAAGCAAACAGGGCAGGTCCTGGTCAGACAGTTCCTGCAGCAACCGCCTGTTCTGGGTCTGAAATGATATGAAATAGTATAGGTAAACAACGAGCAGTGAACCGTGAATGTACTTTGCATTTTGGTACGTTCAACGATTTAGAGGTCTCGGCATTGCTGCTGCAGTCCATCTAATAAGATATGTACTTGGACTAAGATATGTGCTTTAAATACGATTGTCAATTACGATTTTCTCATGCAGGTTTTTATGCTGACAGAATGCTGATTCCCCCGAAAAGTGGACTGCGCTGATGTTTATGGTTCACAGCTCGTTGTTTACTTATATAAACCATATGAAATGATTCATTCTGAACATCTTCTGACTAGTAATATTTCTAAAATGAATATTCATGAATATTTATCGGGTAAAATGTCAAGAGACGATATACTGCATCAGTATATATTTCTTAGTGCCAGTATGATAAACTTTGCTCATTTGTTTATTTTTTCACGTGAGCCTGTATAGATAAACAACAAGCAGTGAACCGTGAGTGTTCTTTAAATGTTGGTACATTTCACAAGTATCACTGTTTCTTTAAACGAAATACAGATCTCGTCTAATTTAACGATCTACTGAGATATAACTCTTTACAAAACACAAAACATCCAATATGCCTTGCGAACCTATATATTGACGATTAACTTATAAGTGAGTTTAAACGCGTTTGTAAGTGAATATATAAACGCGTTTACTAAACGGGTTTAAAACGCATTTGAAACGCGATAAGTGGGAAAGAATAACAGTTTCTCCACTGTACATGTACTTCTTTTGACTAGTTCATCTCTTGTGATTATTTTGAACGTACAGTAAACCCTCTCTATAACGGCCACTAAATTATATCAAGTATGTTGTGTTAACGGCAGGTGGTTACTTTCACCTTGCTTTAAGTAGCCATCTGCCCTAAATACCAGCTAATTAACTGCTAATTTAGTGACCGTTATAGAGAGGTTTTACTGTTTTAACACACTTGTCATTATTCATTGTGGGTAAATCAGATCTTATATATGTAAATATTTACATTCCGATTCAAGCAATGGACCTTATTTTTTATATCTTTCATATCAAATTATTTATGAATAAAATAATATCCCTTTCTTTTGCTTATGTTAGTACTTTTAAAGCGAAAATAATAAGAGTAGAGATATAATACAATCCATCTAATGTTGTTGTTTGATTAATTAGTACAGTTTTTAACATATTTGCAAACAGGGTAGACCCACAGGGGTCTGGACCGCGTCAACGGGGTCTATATGTACTATATAATAACAAGGGTTCCAACTAGCAGAACGGATATCCGTGTACCACAAGTATAAATATGAATGTAACTCTTGCAATTTCAATGATAATTTTGTAATTATTTCGGCTATTGAAAACCACTACATTTTACTATCAAATAAATATAATCTTCTCACGGTAACTTATGCGCAATTATCAATCTAACAACGATTTTCTCAAAATTTCACGTGTTTTCTGGGTCATTGACAAACGTTCGTTCATCCCGGTTTCACTCTATCACAGCAATAACCTAGCGATTTTCAGTTAAAGAAATGGCGTGAGTCAATGCCGGATCTGTGATTTCCTCTGCAAACAGTTTGGATCCAGATGAGACGCCGAGGATCCAAACCGTTTGTTACTGTTACTATGTTTTTGAAACAAAAAGGAAGAAAATCAAAAGAATGAAAATTTATAGCAGACGACAAAGTTAGCAGACGACAGAGTTTGGCAGCGAAAGGGTTCGTTGCAAGTAGACACTGTCACTTTATTAGCACAATCCCTCCTAGTGACGTACTGTGGCGCCTCTGTAAAAGTTATTTTATCCAGAATAAATTCCAGGTAACATCTATCAGGATACTAACTGTGTGACAGACTGACTACTGTTTTTGAAACAAAATGCATATGTATCTGAGAAAATCAACTTGAAAACATTACTGCACTTAAAAACAATGACGACCCCCAACACACACACACACACACACCAGTTAACCATCTACGGCAAAGATACGCTTTTACACGCCTTTGCAAACAAAATAGATCTGAATCTGACTTTTGAAAGTGCTGTTTGATCAAGGTCTGTCATGTTTGCTCATGATTAAATAGTGTCTGCAATTACCAAAAACAGACATGTGTGCAGTGTCATTAAAAGTATTCACAATACATAGATATTTATGGAGTTAAAGGGAGTGAACTCGGCACTCTTAATGTAATTCGGTTTTTATCAGTTATATTTGCTAACGACGAATGCGTGATTACATACGCAAAACGGTTTTGGATCAAAATCCAAGCACATATGTATCAGGATCACAACTGTGTGACAGTCTGATCATCGATTTGTTGGGGTGAAGAAAAGAAAACAATGGGGACGTTCCATTTGAAGATTTTATAGCAGTTGACAACCTTTTCAGACACAAATTACATAGACTGCAGAGAGTTCGTAGATACCTATCAGTCAGGACACAGGTGAGACAAAATTAGCCGTATTCGACTGGCCTTGTATCATTAGCCGTATTCGGCTGGCCTTGTATCATTAGCTGTATTCGACTGGCCCTGTAGCATTAGCCGTATTCGACTAGCCTTTTATCATAAGCCGTATTTGACTGGACCTGTATCATGAGCCGTATTCGACTGGCCTTGTATCATTAGCCGTATTCGACTGGCCCTGTATCATTAGCCGTATTCGACTGGCCTTGTATCATTAACCGTATTTGACTGACCCTGTATCAGTAAGCAACGAAAACAATTCCCAGTCGAATACAATGCACGTTGGGCAACGAAACAAAATCATGCAACGCGGGTTGAAGACCGTTGAGATTGTTGAGTAACGCAAGGTAAAGTTACTCCATGAATAATAATTTGATTGGTTGAATCAAATAGGTGGGAGAAGTTTATGTGACGGAATAGCAAGAAAAACCCAGGCGAATAAGTAACGAAACTAATTCCCAGTCGAATACAATACGCTTTGAGTAACGAACAGAAATCAATCAGCGCGGGTTGAAGACCGTTGAGATTGTTAAGTAACGCAAGGTAAAGTTAACACATAAACTATAATTTGATTGGTTGAATTCAATAGGTGGGGGTAGTTCATATGGCAGGAATGGCAAGATAAAGCCTAGTCGAATACCGGTGAGTTAATTGACGCATGACTAGAATCAAAACATTCTAACACTCTGATCGTTTTATATGAAAACTTCCTTTATCAATTTACTTCACACAGTAAATTAAACCTGACTTGAGAGGACATTAAAAGCGATCTAATTATGGGTCTGTAAGATAGGTGGTAGCTTAATACAGGTCGACAATAAGGCAGAAAGCTCCCATCAGAGTGTTCTGGATTACTTTTACCCTTCATTAAGCAGTCATATGCTATTTAAGATCCCTATGTTCAAGAACTGTGTGGCCGCTTAGAACAGAAGTTTGCGAAACCCTAACCTTTCTTTCGGATAACATATTTGTACGTTATGGGAATGCTATATACCGTCAGGTAATTGGTATTCCTATGGGTACGAATTGTGCTCCACTTGTCGCAGATTTGTTTTTGTACTGCTATGAGAGAGATTTCATGTTGCGTTTGAATCTTCAATCACAAGAAGATGTTATAAAAGCCTTCAATGAAACTTGTCGATATTTGGATGATATTTTTAACTTAGATAACCCTTTCTTTGATGCTCCGATTCCTACAATTTATCCTAAAGAACTCAAATTGAATAAAGCTAACCCGTCCGACAATTGTGCAGCGTTTCTTGATCTAGACCTTAATATTAATAATGGAATGATTTCCTCTAAAATATATGAAAATTTTGATTTTAATATTGTTAATTTTCCTCATCTTGACGGGGATGTTCCCCGGGCTCCATCTTACGGGGTTTATTTATCTCAACTTATTCGTTTTGCTAGAGCTTGTTCAGCTATTGACGATTTTAACAGTCGAAATCTCATTTTAACTGAGAAACTGCTTAAGCAAGGATATAGATACCATAAACTAAGAAAAACTTTCTCTAAATTTTACTATCGAAATCTCTCGCTTATTGGCAAGTACCAATGTAATCTCAAGGCGCTTCTGCGACACGGTATTTTACATCCTGAATTTTACGGTGATGTGATTTACAAACTTCGTAAAATTATTGGACATAACTATTTTCTCCCTTTGTTCATCAAATATGTTAAAAAATTCATTAAAAAGGGATATGATCCTGTATTACTACAACATCCTGCATGTTTGGTTGTGAACCCTTTTACAGTTGGCAATCACGCTGGCCTCTTTGCATGTACGCCGACAAGAAAGGTTTAGTACTCTATGAAGGCGATCTCTTAAATCCAGAAATGGAAGGAGAACGTCGAATATCTGTACTATTTCGTTTTTGTCGTACCCTTTATTACTTTTCTACAGTTACTCTGTTTGCAGCTCAATCATTGAGTACACTAGCGATAGGTGGATACAGTTTGTTCACTTAATGTTTTCGTTATACATGCACTTTACCATTGTATTTGTCGTCGCGGTTGTTGTAGATTAGTCGGAGAGGGGATACGTTTATTTACACTGTTTGTCTTTTAGGGTGGGAATGGAATACGTGTGAGGTTGGGCGCCCATAAACCGGTTTAACCCCCAGTGACTTTTGTCACTGACCATTCCAAGGCGGTACTTCCATCTTCCCCCTATTGCATGTTTGTTTTGTCTTTGTGCGTCTCTTGTTGTTTTTATAGTTATGTACATTTGCTGTTTCCTTGTGTTGCTGTTCGGGCGACTGTTTGTTCTGTATGTGGTGTTTCCTGTATGACTCATTTTTGTACTTCTAATGTAGATATGCCTTATAGCATCGCAAACGCCGTTAGACTCTGACAGCTCTTGTAGTAGTTATCTAATAAGTGTTTGTCCTGTTTTCTTATGATCAAACATTGTCAGCAAAGTACATATCTGTCCATCTTTCATTATGAAAAATACAGTAAAACCCTGCTAATGCGACTACCTACATGTATAAGATGTATAATACTGGTTGCTAGATGCATGTGTTAGCTTAATGTAGGACAAAAGTAATGCCGAAAGCTCCTCGAGGAGCTTTCGGCATCACTTTTGTCCTGCATTTAGCAACCACCTGCTTATAAAGATACCCATGTTTATTCATTAAGTGGTCGCATTAGAGGGGTTCTGCTGTACCCGCTTATCATTATGCTACAGTAGAAATATTTTCTTAGAGTGAAAAGTTAAAGGGAGAGAACTCGATACTCTTTACGTAATTCGGTTAAAAATTACCATTATGTTATCGCCCTTTCACGCATTTTGCAAACAGAGTAAATGTAGATCAGAGTCTGCTCGGTTTGCTTATGGAATTATAATAGATCTGACTTCACAGTTTGCGGTTTCTAACATTACCCAAACCCCCTGCGTTCGTTTGCCATTAAAATTTCATCTAATAAATATTCACGATGTTCTTACTTTTACATGTCTATTCAACAGGAAAAGGTTAATATTAGTTAACCCGTTCAGTCATATATTAAACGTGTTTTCTCACATTTGCAAACAGAGTAGACCCAGATGAGATGGCTCCCGCTCTGTTTGTTGATGGTACTTGAAATATCTGTTTCTTTACTTTCTAAAATGGCTACAATGTTCCACCTTCAATATTGCATTATAACTATCGTGACTATGAATATTCAGTATGTATATAAAAAACCCAGAACAGGGAAAAGGTTAAACTCTTGTTCTGATCATCATTATACGTTTCACCGTGTGGTTAGGATGAAAGCACAGGATTTAGAGTTTTCTGTGTGATCACAGTGGGGTTGCTATACTCTACGCATATGAATCATGCAATCCAATTCTCCAGGCAATAAGTCTCCACTTCACATGCCTTAACCCTTTACTCCATGTATATTCCTGAAAGAAACAATGATATCAGTAGTAGGGTGCGAGGCGTTGGGCAGAATGCCTGCTGCCCATGCTGCTACTGCTGCCGTCACGTGACCGATGACGTCACATCAAGGTCACGTCGACCATTCGATATTCCTATGACGTCATACTAGAGGTCAAAGCCATCCATCCCACAGGGGGTCATGACCATCCCACATTCCTATGACTGAGCGGGAGCAATGGAGATCAATACCAGCCATCCAACCGGGGGTCATGACCATCCCGCATTTCATAGAAGGTAACGTTTGCCCGCAGCCCCTGCCACCCATCCCGCATTCTTATGACGTCACAATGGGAGAGTATCCTATGACTGAGCGGGAGCAATGGAGGTCAAGGCCACCCACCCCGCATTCCGTAGAAAGTAACGGTTAACAGTCTAAGAGGCTGAGTCATCGGAATGCTGTTTCATCAAAAAGTTTCCACGACGTCATCGGTCTATTTTAAAAAGAGTCTCCGGGGTATAAATATCCGAGTCATCAGAATGCGGCTACATCAAAAAGATTCCACGACGTCATTTTAACCGATAGATACTCACGCAAAAGTCGTAGATCGGGGTCTACTCCGTTCGCTTACGGAATTATATAGATCTATTCGCGTATACAGTTTCAGATATCGTTCTCGGTTAATCAGTATTAAATGTGTGATCAGCCCAAATATTTAGTCGCGTGGCTCTAAAAGGGTTTGAAGTGTTTACCTTTTCGACCTTATCTCCCAGTCCCGTTGACTCACACTTTACCACGCGACCACTGGAATGAAAAACGTCGTTAAACTTAACACCGCCAGAAGAGGCGCCGCGTCTGATCTGGATCCAAACTGTTTGACTCTCATCTTTCGGTTTCTTTACTTCGCGTAAAACTTAATCGGACAGAAATTGCACTTTCGAAACGGGCGTTACTCTAAGTATTTTGGTATTAAGGTTATGTTAAGCCTGAACACACACAACTTTTATCAATGTCGATTACCGTACTGCCTCTCTACAACGGATCTTCCCAACATTGATAAAAGTTGTGTGTATTCAGGCTTAACAGACCCTTAATACCGAAATACTTATAGTAACGCCCGTTTCGAAAGTGCAATTTCTGTCCGATTAAGTTTTACGCGAAGTAAAGAAACCGAAAGATGAGAGTCAAATAGGTTGGATCCAGATCAGAAGCGGCGTCGTAATTTGCGGTGTTAAGTTTATTGATATTCTACATTCCAGTGGTCGCGTGGCAAAGTGTGAGTCGACGGGACTGGGAGATAAGGTCGAAAAGGTAAACACTTCAAACCATATTAGAGGCACGCGACTAAAGATTTCGGCTGAACACTTACATGTAGCAAACCCATAGCGAAATTAATACGAGAATGATATCTGAAACTGTATACGCGAATAGATGTATATAATTCCGTAAGAGAACGGAGTGAACCCCAATCTACGACTTTTGCGATTGTATCGGTTAAAATGACGTCGTGGAATCTTTGTGATGTATCGGCCTTCTGATAACTCAGATATTTATACCCCGGATACTCTTTCTATAATAGACCGATGACGTCGTGGAAACTTTTTGATGTACCCGCATTCCGATGATTCAGACTCTAAGACTGTTAACCGTTACCTTCTACGGAATTCGGGATGGGTGGCCTTGTCCTCCATTGCTTCCGCTCGCTCATAGGATACTCTCCCATTGTGACGTCATAGGAATGCGTAAATGGTGACAGGGGCTGTGTGCATGGAATGCGGGATGGTTATGACCCCCGGTGGGATGGGTGGCCTTGACCTCTAGTGTGACGTCATAGGAATGTGGGATGGGTGATCTTGATCTCTAGTGTTAGGTCATAGGAATGTGGGATTGACATGAACCCCGGTGTGATGGGTGGCCTTGACCTCGATGTGACGTCATAGGAGTGTGGGATAGGGAACGTGACCTCGATGAAACCGCGATGTGACGTCATCCGTCACGTGACAGGGGCTTCAGGGCTGCAGGCATTCTGCCCGATTGTCCGAACCATACTACTAACACTGGTATAAATTTATTATTTCGATTCTAACACTTCAATTTACCTCCACAACGGCACTACGTTTCTTGTCGTACGAATTTTTGAAGCTATATTACATCACGTTAAGCCGTTACAACGCGTGCGGTGTTTTATGGAGAATTCAAACATAGATATGTCCCTTTTTGTTTTTGTAGATATGTGCGCTAGGTGTTTTAGAATGTGCAATACAATACAATAAAGTATAATACAATAGTCTAGTGCAATTTATTGGTCTGCATTCGATGTCTACAAAGGCGTTTTGTAACATGGCATCCAGCACCAATTATGGTTTACTATTTCTGACATGAAAATGTTTCGCAACATAAGCTTCGGCTTAGTATGTTCAACAAAATCAACAAAATATAGTAATGTGTAAGTAGAGCGCACGAATATACAAATATCAGTCATTTGACGGAATCACGTGATCATAATATGAATGAAAGTATTATCGCAGTGGTAGTTACTCAATGAATAAAGAAGCGCGCGTCGGATGACCGAATGCACGCAATTGGGTAAAATCACGATCATAAACTGTGAATGGTCTGTTTGATTATAAACAGCGGGAATCGGCAGAAATGTCAGCTGCAACTTAATCATCAGCTGGAAATAGTGTTAATCCTTTCCCTTATAGATCTAGATATGCACGTTCATGCCAACGCAAACTTGTTCGGTATCAGATTGATGTCATGCAAGAATACTGCAGCATCTACAACTCTTTGATTTTATTGACCGAGTGCTTTACACCATAAATGTGCATTTTAACACATTTTGGAAAAGAGTACACACAAATCAAGCGGTTCCTATGGAATAATATAGTTCTGATTATAAAAACACTTCCATGGCCAAATTCCTGTAGTTATATGCCATTATGAAAATTCATCGCATTTATATTCATGCTTTGTTATATGAATATTCACAGAGTAAAGAGTTGATTCAACACTCGAAGTATCTTTTTTTGTTATTGCAAGAACATGTTATAAAAAGAAATGCAAGATAAACAAAATGCAAACTCTCATATAAGTATTGTTCTACTGACTCAATTTTGCTGAGCCCATTTGCGCCCAGTGGATTCTTCCATGTTTATATATTGGATTAGTCCATTTCTAGCTCCATTTTTTCAAAAAGTAGAGCTATTGTCATGACCCTCGTCGGCGTCAGCGTCGGCGTTGGTTAACCTTTTTATTAAGGTCACTTTTCTCAGATACCATCAAAGATAAGTATAATGTTCATATTTGGTATCTATGTTTACTATTACAAGGGGAACCCATTTCACAAGGGTAGCTAACACTAAAATTAATTTTGCCATAGTTATGCCCCTTTTTCGACTTAGATTTTTCATTGTTGGTTAAGTTTTATGTTCAGGTCTATGTCTCAGAACCTGTCCAAGATATTTGGTTCAACTTTGGTATACATGTTAACTATTAAAAGGGGGACCCATTTCACAAGGGCAGGTAACCCTGAAATTAATTTTGCTATAGTTATCTCCCCTTTCTGACTTAGACTTCCACTACACTATCCAGCACTAAAGAAAGCGGAGCGCGCTGTCTGCGGACATCTCTTGTTTATATAAGGGGTGTTTGTCCTAAATTTTTAATTTCGTTTTTTTTATTGAAATTCCTATCAGCAGACAGTGTAGATTCATATATTGGATCGTGGGAACAAATGGGTTAAATTAAAGCTTAACCCTTTATGTGAGTGACACGGGTCACTAGAGGAGCCCTCTCATCAGGGTCTGCACTGTTTGTTATGTTACACTTGTCTTTAGAAATATCCCTAAATGCTAACCATGCTATTGACCTGTTTGAGTTTTGGAATAGTCCGTTTGAACATTCAGCGGTGTACTGGTTAATCACAACGAGACAAACACACGCCTAGGTATCCGGCGCCATGCCATACTTGTAAGAATTATTTTACTTTTAGTTCTCAAGTTAACGATTTCGTTTCAGAAAGAAATGTCGGCTGCATGCATGCTTTTAAAGTATTATGTAAGCAAAGGGGTATTTATTTAAGGCGTTTTAATGATAACATGTTGCGAGAGAATGAACAAAAATGAGAGACATAGAGAAAGAGCAAGATATATACACACAGAGATATAGAGAGGAGATACAGTGAGAGACAGAGACGTAGACTGAGATACACAGAGAAACAGTTATAGACATACATACATATAGACTTACATACATATAGATAGACAGACAGACAGATATATAGATATACATGTACATAATTATAGATAGACAGACAGACAGGCAGGTAATAAGCAGCCATATACAGAGAAACAGTTATAGACATACAGACAGATAGACAGACATACATACATATAGACTGACAGACAAACAATTATATATACATAATTATACATAGACAGACAGACATATAGGCAGGCAAATAAGCAGCCATAGACAGAGAAACAGTTATAGACAGATAGACAGACATACATATAGACATACATACATATAGACATATAGACAGACAGACATACACATAGACAGACAAATAGGCAGGCAATTAAGCAGATTGAGACAGACATACTGATAGACAGAGACAGAGAGAGACAGAGAGATATTATTATTATTATTATTATTATTATTATTATTATTATTATTATTATTATTATACCATATCTATATAGCACTCTTTTCATATCTAAATACGTTCAAAAGTGCTTTACAATTAAAACATTTATACATACTAAAGCAGAAATTAAAGAAAATATAAGATATGCAATAGAAATAAAAACATAATAAACAAAACAAAAACATTTACAGTGTATTTCTAAGGTATAAAAAGAACATCGCATAACTCAAAATTTAAAATCCATATGCCTAGTAAGGTATAATACGATTATGATAAGAGAATAAAGCAATGTTGATGGCATACTATTTCTATAGTTAAAACATGCAACCGCTGTTTGGGCTTAAAATATATATCAGCCACCATAATACTTTAAAAAGGAACGATTTTACGAGTTCTTTTAAAAGATTCAAGTGTAGCTGAGTTAAAGCATGCAACAGCTATTTGGGTTTAAAATATACATCAGCCACCATATATCTTTAAAAAGAAATGAGTTTTAAGAGTTCTTTTAAAAGACTCAAATGAAGCTGACTTCAGTATTCCCACCGGTAGTTCATTCCATAATTTAGGAGCAGCATTTGCAAAGCTACGATCACCATAGGTAACTGTACGGGATCTCGATATCACGAGGGCCATGAAGTCATTTTTTTATCTTAAATCACGCTGTAGTTTATATATCTTTGACATGTTTGTGATGTAACTTGGAGATTTGTCATTCAATGCTTTATAGGTGTGAGTCAAACGTTTAAAGTCAATCCGGTGTTCCACTGGGAGCCAGTGAAGTTCCTTTAATACTGGTGTTATGTGGTCAAAACGAGATGTCCTAATAATGATACGAGCTGCAACATTTTGGACAGTCTGCAGTTTGTTCAAAGTTGTCTTTGGTAAACCACAAAGCAGGGAGTTACAATAGTCGAGTCTGGATGTAACAAGAGAATTTACTAGGGTTTTAGTAGCATCAATGGTAAGATATGTTCTGATATGGCCTATTTGTCGTAGCTGGGCATAACAAGACCTACAAACAGAATTCACCTGTTGTTCCATATTCATGTTGGAATCGAGGAATGCTCCTAAATTTCGAACCCACGTTGATGGTTTTATCTCAGCATGTTCAACTTTGATTTTTATGTTTGATACACGTTCTGCATTACGTTTAGAGTTAAACAGTATAAGTTCTGTTTTATCTGCATTTAGTTTTAGCATATTGTGGTGCATCCAGGAGACAACATCGTTTAGACAGGCTTCCACTCGCCTTATAACTTCCATTTGTGTAGTAGTGTCAATGGGTTCAAATGATATATATAGCTGTGAGTCGTCTGCATAAAAATGATGAATAAGTCCATGGTTTCTACAAATTGCGCCTATGGGTTTTGTATACATAATATAGTTTTTTGGCCCTAACACTGATCCCTGTGGTATACTGCATTTCATGAGGACTGGCTCAGAGAGTTCTTTGTCAATGCACACAGTTTGATAGCGATCGGTGAGATAGGATGTCATCCATGCAAGCGGTGTACCAACTATTCCGAAGTCATGTTCTAGACGTTCAAGCAGTGTGCTGTGATCAATAGTGTCGAATGCAGCGGAGAGGTCCAGTAATACGAGGACAGTAACCTTGTTTTGGTCTAGTGACTCTAGAATATCGCTTTGGACCTTGAGTAGAGCAGTCTCAGTTGAGTGAAACTTTCTATATGCCAACTGATGTTCATCATGAAGATTGTTTATTGACAGGTGTTGTTCAACACGTTTATCCACTACCTTCTCCAAGATCTTTGAGATAAATGGGAGATTTGACACAGGTCTGTAATTTTTAAAAGAGTTTCGATCCAGATTTGGATTTTTCATGAGAGGTCTGACATGTGAGATCTTAAATGCCTTTGGTACATATGCTGAGTCAAGAGAAAGGTTGATAAGTTTCATTAAAACTGGTAAAAGTTCATCGAGACATAATTTTAATGACCATGTTGGTATCGGGTCTAATTCACAGGATTTATTTGGGGACTGGAATATGATTTGTTTCACCTCCTTTGATGTAGCAGGAGTAAATGTTGTCAGATTTTCTACCGGAACCGTAACAGGTTCAATATTCGCGTAATCATGCTCAACTTGCTTTTTTGAAGATGCATTTTTCAATGGAGCCGTATCAGATTCAGTATTCGGGTAGTCACACTCAGTTTGCGTTTTTGAAGATATGTCACACCTAATGGCATCTATTTTGTTAGTGAAAAATCCTCTGCCAGTTTCTTGGGCGATTTGAAGAAAGGTAAAACAATATCGTTTGAAGAACCTAACAGATGTTTAGTCACCTTAAACAGACTTTTCTGGTCGTGTCCACAGTAGTTGACTTTGTCAGAATAATAATTGACTCTAGCCTGACTAAATAATTTATTGGTTTTTGCACATTGGTTTCTGTAGATTTAATGGCGAACTGTTAAATTGGTTTTACGCCATTGTCGTTCAAGTTTACGTTTCAAATGTTTAGCAGCGTGTAGATCCTCGTGAAACCACTGACAACATGGTCTTAGTATAATAGTTTTTGTACGGAGTGGAACATGCTTGTTGATAAGTGCTGACATCTCCTCTGTGTACAAGTTAAATAGGTCGTCAAGGTCTGTACATTCTAAAGACTGGTTGAGAATTTGTGATGTCTGAATATCGTTTTTAAAGACATCAACATTTATAGAGCGTAATCTACGAAAAGCTACAGTCTTGCTAATGGGAGCAGGTTTTGCCGCTTTGACACTGAGAGTCACTGCAAAATGATAACGTGTCAATTTTCCAGAATTATCAGAGAACCGGGGATCGCTAACTTCTATGTTAGAAACTATGTTGTCGGTATCTCTAGTGATCACGACATCTAGCGTATGTCCACCAACATGTGTGGGTTCATTGATATGTTGCCTCATACCACATGAGTCAAGACAGCTATTAAATCGGGCAGTATCTCTATCTGTGGGAGTATCTAAATGGAAATTTAAATCACCAACAATTATGATGTTTTTGTCTGTAATGACATATCTAGAAAGAAATACAGGCCATTTACTTTCGATAGACAGAGTCAGACAGACAGTGAAGTGAGAGAGTTTCACAATGAATGTCTGGTTATGCCAATTAATACATTCCTCAGTTTTGTATGTTGTTACTTTTTAGAATAATCTCATCGACATAACCACACAAGTTGCGAACGGCATGAAGTATCTGACATCACAACATTTTGTGCACCGAGATCTGGCTACACGGAACTGCCTTGTTGGTGAAGGACTTGTGGTGAAGATTTCCGATTTTGGATTGTCACGTGATATCTACACGTGTGATTATTACCGGGTATTTATAATTTTGGTTTAACCAATATGGCCAATCCTCTCTACTATGACTGCACAATAGAATTCCGAGTTTAACCGTATCTTTCATATAAAACAGAGAAGACCCAGATCAGACGGCTCCTATATGAGCCGTCTGACCAGGGCATGTTTGGTGTGCTTAACAGGCGCGGATTTAGAGGGGCGGAGCCGGCGTACGCGCCCTTAAATTGCCAAAATATCTTTTAGTAATAGTTTAGATCTATATTCAGTAAAACCTCTCTACACCGACCACTAAATTGTGTTAATTAGTTGGTATTTAGAGCAGGTGGCTGCTTAAAGCAAGGTGAAAGTAAAACAGAACGCTCCCATATGAGCGTTCTGTTTTTCTTACACCTTGATTCAAGCAGCCACCTGACTTTAACACAGCTCTTATACAAACACACTATTTATTTATGTCATCAAACATAAAATTCCACGTCCCCCCCCCCCCCCATTAAAAACATTTCTATGCCCCCAATCTGAAATATCGGATACGCACCTGCTTAAGACATGATAAAGATCTGATCCTATAGGTTATGCCAACCCAAAATATCCCTGAACATTTACATTATAAAAAAAATCAGCTAATAAATATTAATTATATATTTAAGTATTGCACTAATATTGAACAGGTAAATGGTTAGGACAGGTCGCTGCTTAATGTGGGACGAAAGTTACGCATTTACTCCATAAATTTATACGCATTTCTACGCATCTGCAAACAGAGTAGATCCAGATCAGACGGCTCCTGTAGCACATTAATGCAATTAGTATGCATGACGACATCATATCTTACATGAATATTCATGGAGGAAAGGGTCATGCAGAAAAGAGCTTCTTACATTACTTTTGTTCTTCATTAAGCTTTTAAATAAATATATTGTTACGCAGTAAGTGGCAAAGAGGGTCTACTTAACTTATGTATTCATTATGTCTCCCCCATTTATGGGGAGATATATTGTTTTTGCCAGAGCTGTCTGTCTGTCCGTCCGTCCGTCCGTCCGTCCGTCTGTCTGTCCGTCATTTGTGTCGCGCGTATCTCTGAAACCAGTTGGACTAGAGTCACCAAACTTCACAGAAATGTTCACCAGCATGAGTTGTTGTGCACCTATGTTTTTTTTAATTGTCTCCCCCTGATAATTCTTGAGTTATTGCCCCTGATATGGATACTTAAATTTATACAAACTTTGTGTCACGCGTATCTATGAAACCAGTAGGGCTAGAGTCACCAAACTTCACATTACTGTTCACAAGCATGAGTGGTTTTGCTCTTGGGTTTTTTATTTGTCTCCTTCTGTTAGCTTTGGGGTTATTGCCCCTGATGACTTAAAATTAGAAATACTTTGTGTCGCGCGTATCTCTGAAACCGGTTGTACTAGAGTCACCAAACTTCACAGAAATGTTCACCAGCATGAGTTGTTGTGCACCTATGTTTTTTTTAATTGTCTCCCCCTGATAATTCTTGAGTTATTGCCCCTGATATGGATACTTAAATTTATACAAACTTTGTGTCACGCGTATCTATGAAACCAGTAGGGCTAGAGTCACCAAACTTCACATTACTGTTCACAAGCATGAGTGGTTTTGCTCTTGGGTTTTTTATTTGTCTCCTTCTGTTAGCTTTGGGGTTACTGCCCCTGATGACTTAAAATTAGACAAACTTTACTTAGTGTCGTGCATATCTCTGAAACCACTAGGGCTAGAGTCACCAAACCTCACAGGAATGTTGAACAGCATGAGTTGTTGTGCACCTGGGATTTTTGAATTGTCTCCCATTGAAAACTTTGGAGTTATTGCCCCTGATTTTATTACTTAAAATTAGAGAAACTTTGTGTCATGCATATTTTTAAAACCACTAGGGCTAGAGTCACCAACCTTCACAGGAATGTTGACCAGCATGAGTTGTTGTGCACCTGGGTTTTTTCAAAGGTCTCCCCCTGCTAATTCTTGAGTTACTGCCTCTGATATGTTAACTTAAAATTAGAGAAACTTTGTGATGCAGGTATCTCTGAAACCAATAGAGCTAGAGTCACCAAACTTCACAGGAATGTTCACCAGCATGAGTTGTTGTGCATCTTGGTTTTTTAATTGTCTCCCCCCTGATAACTTTTGAGTTACTGCCCCTTATGACTTAAAATAAGAGAAACTTTAATTTGTGTCACATGTATCTCTGAAACCACTAGTACTAGAGTCACCAAACTTCACAAGAATGTTGACTAGCATGTGTTGTTGTGTACCAGGGGCTATTGAATTGTCTCCCCCTGACACTGTGGGAGTTATTGTCCCTGGTGACTTAAACATTAGACCCTGATAAGTTACAGACATTACACTTGTGTATTTGAAAGAGGATGGGAGGGGGAGACATCTGTTTTTGTGACAAAAACAAACCTCTAGTTTAATTGGTGTTTAATCAGAACTACAGATCAAGGTGCGTACCAAAATACTAAATCGTCATTTCTCCACCAAACCCTATACTGTGACAACTCTATAGAATCGTCTCGAAGAGACGCTTCTAAAGAATCGTCACAGTATAGGGTTTGGTAGAGAACTCAAGGAGGTATTCTTGAAAATGTTTACATTTACGCATCTTATCTGGACCTCCGTAGTAACAGTTTTATTCACAAGAGAACAGGTAGCAGGTCTTATGTTATTTTAAGTTCACTCCTGGGTCCCAATGTACACGTATCCAGGTAAGTTCATGTACATGTACATGATTAACTCTTTCAACCTTGTAATATCAGAGTGTAATGACCCATCAGTGTGTAACTTGTGAGTCCATTCAGTATGGAATATTTAAACTTTCTAGAGGATTTTTTGAATAACAAAGAGTGCAGTCCCTGGTCAGATGGGTTCCTCTAAGAGCCCACTGATCGTGGTCTACATTGTTTGCCCGGGGTGTCCGGGGAATAAATAAACATACATATTGGCCACATGCAGCAAAAATCTCTCTATAAAACATGGCCAAACCGACGTTTGCTCGGCGTGCTTAAATTTAAACTATTATTTATTTATTAGTATAACTGTCAAATGAAGCGGATCAAGCACGTTAGATTTATATTTGGACGGTTGGATAACTTTGATATCGTTACTTGATATATGTCTACACAACGCTTGACATCTTTTTCTTATTATAGATGTGTTTGGATCAAAAGAACGATTCCATGATACTGACAGCTATAATAATTTGTTCTTTAACCCTTTCACCGCCGAAGTCGCATAAATGCACCACGACAAATAGTGCAGTCCAAGATCAGACGCCGCCTTTCAAGGCGTCGTCTGGTCAGGGACTTCACTTTTTGTGTCAATCTCTCTTTCTATATATGTGCTTTATTCCTTTGAAATAAGCATTTATTTATCTCACCTTCTCATTGTACCGAATGATTTAACAAAAATTGGATTGCAAACGCCAATTAGAAATTTGGCGCCGAAAGGGTTACATGTTGGTTATTCGATCACTTGGCCTGAAGGCCTCTTGATCTGAGTTAGATCCGCTTAATATCCTAGCTCGTAATAGTGATCTATTGCGAAATAAATCACTATAACTACATAATAAAGTCTTATAGAGAACACACAACTTATCTATGAATTTATGTTTGAACAACAGTTTTTTTTTAGAGCAAAGTGTTATTGTTTCTAAACATATAACCCTTTACGTTATGTACACGTATACACATATTCACAATTTTGCAAACAGACCCAAGTAAATGAAACGGTTTTAGTGACAGTTTTACAGTAAAACCTTTCTATAACGTCACTACATTGTGTTAATTAGTTGGTATTTAGGGCAGGTGGCTGCTTAAAGCAAGGTGAAAGTAAAACAGAACGCTCCTATAGGTGATGTAATTTATGGCCGTTATAGAGAGGTTTTACAGTAATCTAGTGGCGGTTATAGAGAGGTTTTACTGTAATCTAGTGGCGGTTATAGAGAGGTTTTACTGTAATTTAGTGGCGGTTATAGAGAGGTTTTACTGTAATTTAGTGGCGGTTATAGAGAGTTTTACTGTAATTTAGTGGCGGTTATAGAGAGGTTTTACAGTAATTTAGTGGCGGTTATAGAGAGATTTTACTGTAATTTAGTGGCGGTTATAGAGAGGTTTTACTGTAATTTAGTGGCGGTTATAGAGAGGTTTTACTGTAATTTAGTGGCGGTTATAGAGAGGTTTTACTGTAATTTAGTGGCGGTTATAGAGAGGTTTTACAGTAATTTAGTGGCGGTTATAGAGAGGTTTTACTGTAATTTAGTGGCGGTTATAGAGAGGTTTTACTGTAATTTAGTTGCGGTTATAGAGAGGTTTTACTGTAATTTAGTGGTCGTTATAGATTACGTATGTATGGTAACACATTACCTGATAAAAAATATATTCACGCCATACTCCGTCCATTTGAAATGAATAAGTATAATTAGTTTAACCCTTCTATTCCTGAATTTTAAGACATATATATCCTTCTTTACCCATGCCCCGTTGTATAATAATTACATATACATGTATCTGCACCGTGTACAAGTATATCGCTGTGCAATCACTGCTGTGAAGTGCACTGGTTGCACAATCAACTTGTAAATAGTGCAGACCCTGATGAGACAGCTCCTGTCTCATCTGGGTATTCACTATATAAAGGTACATGTAGGTATATTGACGTGAATAGCAAGCGAAGGGTTAATTGTTGTATTAAACCATGGTCAAACGATTTTACTTCCTTTACACACAGTAGAAAAACAGTAATACAATTGAACTTCGATATCTCGACATTGGATAACTCGAAATTCGATCCCTCCAAAATTTGAAATAGAGAATGGCAATGAAATATATCACTGTGTATATCTAGAACCATGTGTGCCAGCTAAATGTAGATCAAAAGTAGTGCTGAAAGCTCCTTTAGGACCTTACGACCTGAACTTGAGAAAAAATCAGATGAGAAATCGAATGACCCGAACCTCTGTTATCTCGGAGTAATTTGTATTCCCCTTACCACTTGAACTTCGATATATCGATGTATAACTGTATTTACTTTAGTGAATGTAGTGAATGACTGCTTTTACTCTGGTACAGATCGGTGGATCTCGAATGCTGCCTGTGCGCTGGATGTCTCCGGAGGCGGTAATAAACTGGGGCCGCTTTACTACATAGTCAGATATCTGGGCCTTTGGTGTTGTATTGTGGGAAATATTTAGCTATGGAAGACAACCATATTATGGCCACACGAACGAGGAGGTAAGAGTTGTTTCCCTTGAAATGTATGTTTTATTTTAGCACCACGTGGAATAATAATTTGTCAAATGTGGACACTCTTGACAGTCATAGCTTCATATGAGAGAAGTCTTTTATAACTGTCTTTATTTCTCCACAAAGCATTAGTTGTGAGTAATCAAAACCAGGCCCCGATTTTATAAAACCTTTTGTTTGAGTCTGAGATCATTCTCAAGTATCTGATTGGTCAGATTCTGAGCAAGCTGATCATCTGACCAATCAGATGCTTGTGAATGATCTCTCTTGCTGCTACTCATTAGAATCACCAAGGACAGTCGTAGCAAAACTTGGATTCGGTGAAGAAATATATACAATAATTTTCGTATACATGTAAAACCCAGCTAATGAGACCACCTAAAAGAGGTATAATTATGGATGCTAGATGCAGGTGGTAGCTTAATGCAAGACAAAAGTAATGCAGAAAGCTCCTCTAGGAGCGTTTTGCATTTTTTGCCCTGCATTAAGCAACCACCTGCTAATAAAGACAACCATGTTTATTCATTAAGTGGTCCCATTACTGTATTTGGCTTTTGTCTACACTGTGATTATAACTATAGATGTGTTGGAGAAATGAATGGACTACTATGCCGACAGTGTTCCACTTGTTAGAGTGGCTTTATTTGTACAGCCTTTAAAGGAAACGAATTTGTTAGAGTAACTTTATATGTACGTGTACAACCTTAAGAAAAATTGCCTTGCCAACTTAAAATCAACATCTTGATTAGTACATTTTACCCTTAAAAATGAAGGTTTGTCGTGAACAAATCGAAAGACAGCAGCTCAGATTCTAATGGACATGGGCCAAGTTTGTTTATGAACATTGTTGTGAGGAATGATTACTATTTAGCTGGCTGTCGGCAAATATTTATTTATATTTTTTAAATACAGTAGAGCCTGTTCTAAGCGGTCATATATCTGTTGAACATAAGAGTGTTACAAAGCAGGTGATTGTTAAATGCAGGGCAAAAATATTTGTATATTTATAAAGTCATTATTTCTTAAATAAATATTAATTAGATAAAGGGTTAATGAAACAGGCTATCCCAATAATGATTTATTACTCGTAATAAATCGACATATTACAGTGCTCCCTCCCTACAACGACCCTCTCAATAACGATTCCATCCGTACAACAACGCATGTCACTGTTTCCGAAACAACACGGCTCCAGAAACAACTTTTTTCCATCGTGTTTTCTTTATGTCTCCATCAAACCCTATGTCGTGACCACTCTTTAGAATCGCCACTTTGTGAATATTTTAGAATTTGGTAGTTCTTAAACCATTATGATAAGTAGAGCATTTGCTCCTAAGAGGAGCAAATGCTCTATTTATCACAATGGTTTCAAAAGGTGACTCTAACAGAGGCGTAGAAAGGCGTATTAATGGAGGAAATGGTTAACCGAGTATACAAACAGTGTAGCTATCTCTTACCAGAGTCTTCACTGTATGTTGCTACATAAAGGGTCGAGTCAAATAAATTGTCACAAATCAGGATCTAGTGAAGAAAGACGTGTGTATCTGGACGTCTCCGTTGATATAAGACCTCTTCTTCTCTTGTTTAAGGTAACACGCTTCCTTGACGAGGGCATACTGCTACCGAGACCTGAGGAATGCCCCTCTGTTGTATATCACGTGATGTTACAGTGCTGGAAACTGGACTCCAAGGAGCGATTGCCGTTTGACCGCATACACAAATATCTAATGGAATACAACCGACAGAAATCTAACAACGCACATAACTGTTCACTGGAACATGTCAATGAATACGAGATACCATTATAAGTATAATTTATACAGCCCACATGTAAATGCGCCCTACGCAACGTGCAGAGAAATAATTATGTTTTCTATTTTAAAACATAAGATCCTGGATCTAGTCTACATGCATTCCCGGTATCGACTGCGTTCTCGTGTCGTATGGAAGTCACACATAATCATTTCCCTCATACAAATGTGTTTTCACTCATTTGTAAACAGAGTAGACCCATATCAGACGGATCCTAGTGGAGCCATCTGATCAGGGTCTGCTCTGGTTGCTAATATATTTTGATTGATGGTTCTGTTTCTTTGCTTTCTAAAATATCTGCAATCTTCCACCTTACATGTCTTTATAACTATTTTGTTAATGAATATTTGGTTGGTACTGAAATTTTGAACAAACTCGGGACAGGCAAAGGGTTAACCAACACTATTGTGTTCCATTGTGACCTTTGGAGCTTTAATTCCGGATGTGACGTCTAATAATTATACATCCTATCGGTATTTGAAACTGTTTCAAACCGTTGTCGATGTCTTTTAGCATAAGGCAACAATGTTTCACTTGCAACATGTATTCGCCGAATAAAGACCGGAATCTTTTGAGTTCGTAACGACAATGTGGCTTTAAGTGTTTAACCCTTTCGCTACCAATGCCGGATCTGTGATTACCTATGCAAACAGTTTGGATCCAGATGAGACGCCGAGTAACTCGGCGTCTCATCAGGATCCAAATTGTTTGTTACTGTTAATATGTTTTTGAAAATAAAAAAAAGAATTTTTGTAGTAGACGACAAAGTAAGCAGACGACAGAACTTGGCAGCGAAAGGGTTGATAATGACATCAAAATTGGAACGGGGGACCAATTCTTTCACAATGCTTATATAATCATGGCGTTTGATTAATTAGTTGAATATACAGTTGAACTTCGATATATCGAAATCGGATAACTCGAAGTAAATGTTCGGTCCTTCCAAATTTCCAATACTGAATTGTTCTAAAATGTATCTCTACACATATCTATAACCTCATGCGACAGCTTAAAGCAGTTCGTAAGTACACATTATTTTAGACCTGCATTGAGCTTATATCTTCAGAATTTGTCCAGATTAGAAATTCGATGACTCGAACTTCTGTTTTCTCGAAGTAATTTGTAAGGTCCCATGAAATTCGAGATATTGAAGATGATATTGAAGAAATATTAAAGATATTGAAGAAATTCGAGATATTGAAGTTTAATTGTATATGTTAATCTAAAAGTGACCCCATGATACAATGTTTCTTATTCACTGAGTTGGTTTAGGATACCAATGCTGTACAACCAAAACTATTTGGACAAACCCTTTGAATTCTAGGCAACTCGGTAGATATAATGTGAGTAAATCGAATTAAGATAAATCAAACGGACAAATGTTACATTATCAAAATTGATGTTTTTGTGAAAGAATACAAACCATATACATATATATGAAATTAAAATAAAGGTTCTATAGCAAATAGCAAAACCCCTCTAAACCGGAATTCTAGGAAGAATTTAGAAACTGTTATGCAGGTGGCTGCTTAATGCAAGGTTAAATACACGCAAAAACCCTGCATTAATCTTCCACATGTCTGCAGGACTGATGTATATACTATATTACACGTCCGGTTTAAAGGGGCTTGACTGTATTGGTATGTCTATGTAACACAGCCAAAATCAACATATATGTAAATAAAATGATAAAACCCCTCTAAATCGGACAAACAAATAGTATCAATACCGGTCTTAACCCTTCGCTTGCTAATCATGTCAATATTCCCACCTGTAAATAGTGAAGACCCAGATGAGACAGCTCCTGCAGGAGCTGTCTCATCAGGAACTGCACTATTTACAAGTTGATTGTGCAACCAGTGCACCCCACAGCAGTGGTTGTACAGCGAAATACTTGTACACAGTGAAGATATATGTAATTATACAACAGAACATGGGTAAAGAAGGAGAAACGTACTTTTAGATTCAGCAAAAATGGTTAAAGAAGGCGGTGGTTTAATGCAGGATGGGAAGCATGCAGAAAGCTCGTTTGCCATTATTAAAAACATTTTCAAGGAACTTACAGTAAAACCTTAGACACCGGATATTAAAGTAGTATCAACACCGGTTTGTAAGAGTGGTGGCAGCTTAATGCCGAATGAAAGTCATGTAGAAAGCTTCAAATGGGTATCTGTTACACGTTTCACTTAATAACCGGTATGTTACAGGGTTCACTTAATATACGATCTATATACAGTTTTCACTTAATAACCAATCTGTTACACGTTTCACTTAATATCCGATCTATTACAGTTTTCACTGAACCCTTTCCCCCATAAATACACCTTTCTATGCCTTTTTAATAGTCACTTCTTGAAACCATTGTGATAAATAACAGAGCATTTTCTCCTATAGGAGCAAATGCTCTATTTATCACAATGGTTTCAAATTTTAAAAAATCTAAAATGTTCCTTTTCTCTAGTAAATGCTCCTTTTTGGCAGATTTATTCAAAGTGGTCGGTTCTAAAAATAGCATATAAGGGAATGGGTTAATATCCGATCTGTTTCAGGTTTAACTTATTTCCTTTCATTCAAAATGTCGAGACACTACTGACGGATTGTCACTCAACTCATAAGACGTCCAGTTACTGTTTACAAATGCCAGCCCGGTCATAATTAGCATGCTTAAACATGTGCGTCTTTAACCCATTCGCGCCCAGTGGATTCTTCCATGTTTATATATAGGATTAGTCCATGTTTGATCTAAGGGATGCCTGGCCTAAATTTTCAATTTCGTTTTGTTTTATATTGAAAATACTTTCAGCAAACAGTCTAGACTCTGATCAGACGCCGCATTATGTAGCGTCTGATCAGAGTCTATACTGTTTGTATATGTCCCATATGTGGGATCGTGGGCAAAAATGGGTGAAAAGTAGGTTGCGATTACTCCATAAATATTCATTTAAGACATAACTACAGCATATGGATTTTATAATGGTACTTACACTCTGGAATTTATGGCCATGGCAGAAACTGTAGATTTATATTTATTTGATATCATAAGCAAACAAAACGACCCTGAACAGACGGCTCCTGTAGTAGCCGTCTGATCTGGATCTGCTATGTTTGCAAAGGCATATAAAGGCGTATTTATGGAGTAAATGGTTAATACAATGCAGGTAAGCCCTTTTATTAAGGTACCTGAGAACCCCAGAATTAGACTGCTTTAGAGTGATGATACTGTGCACGTATGATCCAAGACATCGTGTGAAGCCATGATATTTTTGTATTCGCATTCATTGCTTTACTTCTTGATTATGTTTCATTTACATATCTATGTTTAACCCTTTCGGCGCCAAATTTCTAATTTGCGTCTGCAATCCAATCTTTGTTAATTCATAATAAGGAAATGAGATAAATAAATGCAAATTTCAAAGGAATAAAGCACAGATACAGAAATAGAAATGGACACAAAATGTCAAGTCCCTGATCAGACGCCGCCTTGAAAAGGCGGCGTCTGATCTTGGACTGCACTATTTGTCGTGGTGCATTTATGCAACATCGGCGGTGAAAGGGTTAAGGTTAAACATTTTGCAGACGAGCCCATGGTCAAACTAGCAAACAGTTACGATCCAGATGTGATAAATTATGTTTAACCAGGATAGATGTTGTTTGACACTCTGATTTTGTAAACTATACAGAAGTTTTATCTGGATCCAAACTATTTGTCATGATTATCACAGATCAGATAAGCCCATCCTATCGAAACATTTGACTATTTAGGAGGCTATACTCACTGTATCCCTGCAATATAAATAGACATTAAAATGTTAGGGGCTATACTCACTATATCCCTGCAATATAAATAGACATTAAAATGTTAGGGGCTATACTCACTATATCCCAGCAATATATATCATCATTTATGCATTTAAGGGGCTATACTCACTACATCCAGCAATATAAATAACCATTTAAGCATTTAGGGGCTATACTCACTTCATCCTCAAAATAGAAATAAACAATAGTCACGTGATTGACAGTATTATGGTATGAATATGACATCTATAAAAACTGCGTTTTTTTGTTTATTGAACACATGAGTCTTAGAAAGTTGGCGGTTACTTAATGCGGGCAAAAGTAACGCAGGAAGCTCCTATAAGAGCTTCTGGTATTATTTTTGACCTACAGTAAGCTGCTACATGTCTTACTGAGATATCATAATAGTACAATTGTTTATAACACAAACATTAATAGATGATTATAGATACATAGGTATGTGTATTTAAATGGTTTAATAGTAACTGTAGTTACATAGTAACATATTATTGACTAGTTTATGCTACATCATCCTGATATAATCCATTCCCTTATATTGACGACTTTTGACGACTCTGTAAAAGTCACTTTGTGAAACAACTGTGATAAATACATCATTTGCTCCTATAGGAGCAAATGCTCTATTTATCGCAATGGTTTCAAACTACAAAATTCTTAAATGTTCTCTTTTCACTAGTTAATGATCCTTTTCGGTAGGTTTATTCATAGAGGTTTATCTAAAATAGCCAATGAGGTAATGGGTTAACAAAGGATACTTTAAAGCAAACTTATTGCGTAATGCAAGTCAAAATATAAATGGCGTTTTCTGCTTAACCTTTTTTCCTGCAACAAGCTATCGACCACATAAAGACAAATACATAGACTTCCTTTTTAATCGACGTTTAAGACGCATTTAACTTTAATAGTGTTACATATAACGTTGTCTTCGAAGTGTTTAAACAAGATGTACAGTAAAACCCCGCTAATGCGACCACCAAAAACGGGCTGAATTCTGGGGGGGGGGGACAGAGGCAGGTGGTAGCTTAATGCAGGAAGAATGTTATGCAGAAAGCTCCTATATGAGCTTTCTGCATAACTTTCGTCCTGCATTAAGCAACCACCTGTTTTAGACGACATCAATGGCTGTTTATTAAGTGGTCGCATTAGCGGGGTTTCACTGTATATATAATTTTCATAGATTTACATTGATTCGTTGCTGTATAAATTATTGTACTGCAGATATTTCTGCAGTGTTTAAAGCATTAGTGATACGTCTCTATCATTGTATATATACAGATTCAATAAGGGATACTTCTCTAGTATTCTATACATGCAGATGAATTGGTTATACCTCTCTATTAGTGTAAATATACAAATTCAATTTTGTTAAACCATTTTCGTACATTATCATTACAGTTAAGTGTAAAATATTTTTATATGGGTTTTCATTGTACAATGCAATCATTTGCTGATGTTGTTGGCAGATATCATTGATATATCTAATTGCTGTGATAAAAAACCTATTAAATATACAGATCTCTTTACCGTCTAAAGTTTTCTCAATTTTCCTTTGCCATCGGGACAATCACGAGAGTATTTTTAACTCTTTACTCCATGAATATTCATGTAAAAATAATGACATGAATAATGATCAGCTGCATTTAATAATGGCATACGTTCATAGAATACATTCGTATTGGTAGAAACTGTAGCGTCACGTCTAATTGAACAAACAACCAGCACCAGACACCGATCAGACGGTTACTATAGGAGCAGCTATAGGAGCCATCTGATCTGAGTCTACTCTGTTTGCAAATGCATAGAAAGGCGTATTTATATGTATGTCATGTTATGATAGTGTGGAGAACCATTCATTATGGAATTAGATATAAAAGTACAAAAATGAGTCATGCAGGAAACACCACATACAGAACAAACACTCGCCCGAACAGCAACACAAGGAAACAGCAAATGTACATAACTAGAACAAACAACAAGAGACACACAAAGACAAAACAAACATACAATAGGAGGAAGATGGAAGTACCGCATTGGAACGGTCAGTGACAAAAGTCACTGGGGGGTTAAACCGGTTTATGGGCGCCCAACCTCACTCTTATTCCATCTCCACCCTAAAAGACAAACAGTGTAAATAAACGTATCCCCTCTCCGACTATTCTACAATAACCGCGACGGCAAATACAATGGTAAAGTGCATGTATAACGAAACAACATTTAATTGAACATACTGTATCCACCTATCGCTAGTGTACTCAATGATTGAGCTGCAAACAGAGTAACTGTAGAAAAGTAATAAAGGGTACGACAAAAATGAAATAGTACAGATATCCGACGTTCTCCTTCCATTTCTGGATTTAAGAGGTCGCCTTCATAGAGTACTAAACCTTTCTTGTCGGCGTACATGCAAAGAGGCCAGCGTGATTGCCAACTGTAAAAGGGTTCACAACCAAACATGCAGTATGTTGTAGTAATACGGGATCATATCCCTTTTTAATGAATTGTTTAACACATTTGATGAACAAAGTGAGAAAATGGGTCTGTCCAATAATTTTACGAAGTTTGTAAATCACATCACTATAAAATTCAGGATGTGAAATACCGTGTCGCAGAAGCACCTTGAGATTACATTGGTACTTGCCAATAAGCGAGAGATTTCGATAGTAAAATTTAGAGAAAGTTTTTCTTAGTTTATGGTATCTATATCCTTGCTTAAGCAGCTTTTCAGTTAAAATGAGATGTCGACTGTTTAAATCGTCAATAGATGAACAAGCTCTAGCAAAACGAATAAGTTGAGATATATAAACCCCGTAAGATGGAGCATGGGGAAAATCCCCGTCAAGATGAGGAAAATTCACAATATTAAAATCAAAATCATCTCTTTTGTCATATATTTTAGAAGAAATCATTCCATTATTAATTTTAAGGTCTAGATCAAGAAACGCTGCATAATTGTCGGACGGGTTAGCTCTATTCAATTTGAGTTCTTTAGGATAAATTGTAGGAATCAGAGCATCAAAGAAATGGTTATCTAAGTTAAAAATATCATCCAAATATCGACAAGTTTCATTGAAGGCTTTTATAACATCTTCTTGTGATTGAGGATTCAAATGCAACATGAAATCTCTCTCATAGCAGTACAAAAACAAATCTGCGACAAGTGGTGCACAATTCGTACCAATAGAAATACCAGTTACCTGACGGTATGTAGCATTCCCATAACGTACAAATATGTTATCCAAAAGAAAGGTAAGTGCTTTGCAAACTTCTGAGCAAGTCCAATTGATGTAATATTTCATTTGCTCGTCAGTAAAGAAAGCTTTTTCAGCATTACATGCCAAGAATGATGTTTTTTCCCGTGCAAATACTTTCTGAATTAATGGAAAAGTAGTAAAGTCAAGCAGGCAAAGCCACATGCAAGACGCATACCACCACCAAAACACCGATAGACAGCATGACACACACACACACAACCACACACCCAAACGCACACACACACACACATACACACGAAATGAACACAGAAAACACCAAAAGACACACACGAAACAGGGACAAACGTTCCACAACATGAACAAACCACAAGCACAAAGACGCAAGGCAAACAAAAGGAAGGGTAACAAAGAGAGTACCGCCTTGGCAAGGTCAGCAGCAAAAACACCACTGGGGGTTTAAGCCGGTTTACGGACGTCCTAACTTCACACTTCTCTCAAAGTCACCCTAGCTTTACAAATATTGTAAATAAAGGTATCCCCGCTGGATTTACCCACAACATAGACGACGGTGAACACAGGACAACATGTAAAACATAGCATAAAAACTGTGACAAACCGTTAGGAAGAGTTGTGTACAGAGTAGAAAAATCGTACGTGCTTACAGTGGATGCAAGATACCTTTTGTTCTTAAGTTTGTTTAAGACTTCTGAAGAGTTCTTAATAGACCAGAAGAGATTTATTCCAGAATTTTCATAAATCTTATCACAGTAGAATTTTACATGTTCCTTTACCTTCGTTAAACAAGAAGTCAAAAGTATAGACAATTTAGTAGTTGTACATGAACTAGAATTTGCAATGAAACGCGCTTTATATGGTTTTTTATGTAGTTTTGGTAACCAATACATTGTAGGAAGTTTATGTTGTGTAATTTTAATATCGGTTCCAAATTGTTCACACTTTTTGACATGGTCTGAAATGATGGTCTTTTCGTCATTGGTAACTGAATTGTATGACGTGGTATTAATAATTTCCTGCTTCAAGACATCGATATAATGTAATCGTCAAATAATAATCACATTATTCGATGCCTTATCAGCAGGAACAAAAACGTATTTTGAATGGAAATCCTGTAAACCCTTTTTAAGATGTTTAAAAAAAGTTCTAGGTTTAGGCGGAAGAAGGTGTTTATTAGAGCTGTAAAAGGAAATGCGTTTATCAATTATATCAAAAATTATTTTTTTCCAACAAGAAAGAGCATTAGACTCAACATGTTCTCTTCGACACCATTTAATACTAAAACTTTGTAAAGCCTCCGCAATCTGAATTCGACAAGAGTTAAACTCTATCAAGGATAGTATTCTATATTTGGGACCTTTATTCAAAAGAGATCGTATACGTTTATCTTTAATTATCTCAAAGTTACCAGTAATCACGTGACCAGCCGGAGAATAGCAAAATTTTGAGGTGGCGCAATCTCAATTATCAGGAATATTATCATTTATATTAAGGTCGGCCACAATTTTATTATAGTTGAAAATTGTATTTCTGATGGGTTTGTTATATTTGTAGCAGATGATAGGTGGTTCTGTATTTTTAAAGCATTTAGAAATAGTGTCAATTACATTTTTGTCTCTTTAAATACTTTGGAGGTCAATAAAATAAATACCTTTATTAATAAAAGGAATTTTCAAGAAGAATCTTTGGTGTTCAGATAATTTGTCAATGTGCGGTAAGTCCATTTTGTGATTCTGATTTAATGTTTTCTTTATTCCTAAACAAATCCACAAATTAAAAGAAATTAGTTACGGTTCTAATGTGACTATTTTATCAACTTGTCCCACTAGTGCGTAATTAAGTTAACATCGAGCTCTGACTAAGTATTTATACACCCAATTTATACACCCTCCCCATCAGTCCGTACAGTTAAATAACCTATTTTCCTAAGCATTCGGACACATAGTCTCCAATCCCTTCCAATTTGTACAGCTGAATGCTCCAAATATAGTAACAGTTTTACGAGTGACCTCTTGGAAAGGCTGGATGACAACCGAGAAAGAATGGTGACACCTGAAAGAGAGATGACCTCTAGAAAAGACCAGAATCCGCTGTATAATCTGTTCTCTGTGAGGAGCCAACCACCAGGGCCTTCCAATAACAGGAGGAGAATAAAGGGCCCAACAGGAAGGATTTGACGGCAACGACTAACACGAAGTAGAAACAACGCACATATTTGCCTGGTGAGACGGGGAATACTTTCGGGGGTTTCGTTTCTAACCACACTGCTGGTGGTCTCGCAGCTCCTGTTCGCTCACTGTTTACGAGGTCGCCCTGAGGGAGATACTCTTCGACCTAAAGATGATTTCTTGGATCAGCAGGGAGGAACACAAGAGTCTATCCCCGATGATTAGAGTGATGATGCTACCAACAAAGAGGAAGAGTCACACAAATTTAGGCGGGAAGACACCAGGTAAGACAGTGTAGTTCTGGGTTCCACGACCCATAAGCAACCAATCCCTGGGGACTTGTCTTATCAGATTCTTATTGTTTTCCACCACAACTGCAAACCAGTCAAGTCTAGGCAATTGGTGGTCAAGAAAAGGACAGTCATGTACAATGTCAAGGTGTCCATTTAGAGTGAAGAAATCCAATCCCTAGACAAAAACTATCAAGTGTCTAGGTAAGTTGTTTGATTCAACAATCAAAGACACGGGCATCAAAGACAGGCTCGGCAGCAGGCTGAAGAGGTTCTCCGAAGAATTAACAAGTCAGACCTCCACGGGAAGTTCAAAGCTTGAATATTTCAACATGGTCTCCTTCCTATACTGATCTGGTCAATGGTAGTGAGCGAGATTCCCATCAGTAAGGTGAAGAAATTGAAGCAGGTAACTAGCAAACATCTGTGGATTACTTCCGTCATTTACCAGAATGGGGTTGTACGACAGGTCAACCAAGCCACAGGTGCCAATCAACTCTATAGTAGAAGAGTACAAGACGGCGATGGCATGCCTCCTGCTCACATCAGAGACACCAGAGATGGAAATATGCCTTAACTGTGGTGGAAACTGGGAACAATGGTCAGTAAGTCAAGCTATCGAAAGAACAGAAAGTAGCCTCAAACACCAGGATATTGTGAGTGCAAGGAAAAGGGACAGAGAGGGTTTCTTAAGGCAGCAGACCACGTCAGAAGAGGAAGAGAGCAGACAGCAAGGAGAAACGACCTCTACTCCAAACAGAATTCAGTAAAAGTAGGAACATGTAATGACAGCAAAGGCGGTACAACTTGGACCCCATGGGAATTGGATGAAGTGGAACGTACAAAAGAGGAAAGTTACCTGGCATAAGCTGTAAAAATCTGAACAACTCCAACTGAGTTTTCTCTACGTTCCGTGTATGATATGTTGCCTTCGCCAGCAAATCTGGACAGGTGGAACCCGGCAGACAGCCCCAGCTAACCATTATGTGAGAGTGTAGAATCGCTAGGCCATATTCTCATAGAATATTGCAAGGGCGATACTGATGGCTGATTTGATCGGAAGACTGATCGATTCGAAAGTAGTTAGAATTGCACATGATCGTAATGTGAGCAGACATTAATTATAGCAGCGGGATAGGGATAAACACGTTATAGTGTAAGCTGACAACAGTTATAGTGTAGGCTGACGTCAAGTTATAGTGTAGGCTGACGTCAAGTTATAATGTAAGCTGACATCAACTTATAGTGTAGGCTGACGTCAGGTTATAGTGTAATCTGACGTCAAGTTATGTCGATAGCTGACGTCAAGTTATGGAGTAAGCTGACGTCAAGTTATGGTGAAGGCTGACGTCAAGTTATAGTGTAAACTGACGTCAAGTTATAGTGTATGCTGACGTCAAGTTGTAGTGTAAGCTGACGTCAAGTTACAGTGTAAGCTGATGTCATGTTATAGTGTAAGCTGACCTTAAGTAAAAGTGTAAGCTGACGTCATGTTAAAGTGTAGGCTAACGTCATGTTATAGCGTAAGCTGACGTCATGTTATGAAGTACATGTATATCGAAAGTATAACGTCGCTTTGTACGAAATACAGTAAACCGGGCGTTAAATTTAGTATAAATATTGGTCTTAGAGACAGGTGGCAGCTTAATGCAGGGAGAAAGTCTTTCGGAATGACTTTCATCCTGCATTAAGTAGCCACCTGCATAAAAGTATCAAAATTATTCTGTACTAGAATTCCGGTTTAGAGAGGTTTTACTGTATTGATGACATAAAAAAATGTTTGTATCCAGATCCAATTTTATTTTAGATTCTGATTGTTTGTTTTTGAAACTGAATTGTAGAACATCTCGTTTGATTTAATACATGTAAGCAGACGACATGTTAGTGATGTTACCACTCCACATAATAGCCTACCAACGCCTTAACCCCTTCCCTTATATTGACGACTGTTGGCGACTCTGTAAAAGTCACTTTGTGAAACAATTGTGATAAATAGAGCATTTGTTCCTATAGGAGCAAATGCTCTATTTATCACAATGGTTTCAAACAACAAAATTCTCCGTTTCGGTAGATTTATTCAGACACCGGGGATTTCGCGGATGTCTAAATTGTTTAGATCCAGATAAGACACCGGGTATTTCGCGGAGGTCTAAACTGTTTGGATCCAGATAAGACACCGGGTATTTCAAGGGGTCTAAACTGTTTGGATACAGAAAAGACACCGGTTATATCGATGAGGTCTAAACTAATTGATTCTATTAGTATGTTTTCTATAACAAAAATGAGAGAAAACAAAAATCACAATTAAAGTAGAGGATAAGTGCTCACCACACGTTACAACGACATAAGGGTTGGATGCTGATCCTTTAATGTGGAATTGTCCGTTAACTTTTAACGCTTTACCCCATGAATATTCATGTAAGAAATAGTGACATTATTAAAAATAATAAGATTAATTTCATAATGGTATTTTATTATATATTAAGACAGAACATTTTAACTCAAAAACTGTAGAATCAGATCTATAATATACAATATGCAAACAGGGCAGACCCTGGTCAGACAGTTCCTATAAGAGCCATCTGATATTGGTCTACACTGTTTGCAAAGCTGAGGAAGGGTGTATTTATGGAGTAAAGGGTTTAAGATTAAATTTTGCGGATAGCTTGAACTTTGAATTATAAACACGGTCACTCCCACTTGACCCGTATTACTAAAGGTCGTACAACTAAGACATCGTAAGTCCTATTTTTACGACAATCGCTGCTACTCGTACAGCCAATATTATCCCCCATTCTAGTGTGCAGTAATAAAGGCTATCGTCGTACAGCAGAAATTATCGTACTTTGGAGTCCCAAAGTAAATCCCGTTAACCCTTTCCCTTATATTGAAGCTTTTACCATAGGGCTCATCCTGCATTAAGCCCCAATCTCTCCTAAAGACCGGCATTGTGACTACTATGAGCGTCCGGTTTAGAGGAAATGTACTGCACATGCCCTTATAGGGAATGCTTTTTAGAATATCCGAGATCCATGCTTGCAAGCAAGGCAGAACGAGATCGTCCTTCGCGTGTCTTGGAACCAGTTAATAGGTTGATAGATACCCAGACTGGAACCAGTTGATATATCCAGACTGGAACCAGTTGATAGTTACATGTATCCGGAAAGGAACCAGTTGGTAGTTATCCAGACAGGAGCCAGTTGATAGTTATCCGGGCAGAAATCAGTTGATAGTTATCTGGACTGGAACCAGTTGAAATGCCGAGAAACTGGTGTGACACTATTGAAAACAATTCGACCGAGATCTTCATAACTTTATTCGTTATACAATCTAAACAGTTCTTGGCCCTAGCCATCATAATGCAAACACTGTAGGAATATAACTGTCAGGAGACCCTGATCATACAGCTCGTATCCGTGTCTTGTCTGTTTGCAAAGGTTTTAGATGGCGTTACTATCATGAAATGTTATTATCTTCATCATCATCACCTTCACTTTCTTCTTTTTCTATCGCGTCGCAGAAGGAATGGGAAGAGGAAGGTGTTTCCTAAACAGAAATACGCAATAAATATGCGTTATTCATTATTAGAGCGCTGACTTCATATAATGAATAAAAATTAAAACTAAAATTTGCTGTTTAGACAATGAATGAATCACCATATCTAATTCTTTACTTGATGATTTTTCCCATAATTTTAACACCTTTTTTGTCAAGGAAGAAATTGTAGAATCCGACTTATATTATTTCATAAGCAAACAGAGCAGACCATGATCAGATACTTCCTACAGGAGCCCTCTGTTCTGGGTCTACTTGGTTTGTAGATGGATAAAAAGGCGTTTATATCAACTTTTTATCAAGTGATATTTTAATCGCAATATTGACTTGACATGCACTGAGCAAAAAATGCATCCTCTACCAGGTGTATAAATGGGTACCTGTGAGGGAAATAAGCCAATGTGTCATGGCTGCCTTCGGCGCCAAGTGTTATGGCCGACTTATAACCCAGTGATCAGGGGGTAAATTGTGAAGTCGGAAGAATATATACATTACATGTAGTTCCAGACTATAAACCTCACCTTTACCTTTACCTTACACTATATTTTGCCGTCCGTTCACACTCTAGCACTATATTAACCCTTTCACCGCCGATGTCGCATAAATGCACCACGACAAATAGTGCAGTCCCAGTTCAAGGCGGCGTCTGATCAAGGACTTCACTATTTGTCTTAAACTCTATTTCTATATATGTGCTTAATTCCTTTGAAGTTTGCTTTAATTTATCTCATTTTCTTATTGTACCGAATGATTAACAAATATTGGATTACAGACGACAATTAGAAATTTGGCGCCGAAAGGGTTAAATTCCGCTGTTAAAATAAACTTAATCTAGTTCTGTTTGACTACTTGCGCTTTTAAAATAAACTGGCTACGTTCCATGATATAAACTTTATTAAAAATATATTGACCAAGTGTAAAGCAGTTTGGATTCTGATTGGACATCGAGTGTTATTCGGTGTCTTATCTAGAATCTGCCACTTTGCAAACGCGCCTAAATCAAACACCTAAAGGTTTGTTTGTCTGTTTGGTTTAAACATATTTTATTTTATATGATTTCTTAATCATGTGTATCATCCATAAGTACAGAAAGGATTGGGTCGAAAGCAACATGTTTATAAATACCCTCTCCCTACATATAATGGCAATGCAATGGTGGACAATTGCTATGAGTAACATAAGTTCAGTTTTTTGTCGAGTAAATCAAGAAAACGAATGCCCATATATTAACGTACATTCGTAGAACGTATGCATTTTCAGCAGCTTGAGCATATCTCAACAAGAAAATGATTACACCTATAATTCTCATTCAGAAATGTCTATGACTATTCAAAGTAAATATATTAATTCAAATACAAAAAAGAGAAAACGGTCAAAAAGGAGACAGTCATTATACGGATATGAGTAAAATGACACCAGAAGCCGCGGGCAATACTCGGATACCCTCCCACGAGGAGCCGCGTGGGGCTTAAACGAACCGCCTTGATTCCAAGATAAACATTTGAACTGCTTGGAAAATGGTGGAGTTACTTTGGACATCTAGTGACAAGTCCCCATTTAAAAGAAGTTTCACTGTAACAGGGCGGATTGGCCTGACTGAATTTAAAAGACGCATACGTGGAATATAGTGGTTTATACAAACAAGAAGAAAGTGTTCAGTGCTCTCAATATCACCAAACATGCAAAGAGGAGATTCTACAATATTATTTTGGAAAAGTGTGAGATTTAGAGAGCTACAATTTGTTCTAAGGTGCGTGTGAAGTATTTGCGCCTTCCTGTTCCCTGTATAAAAGTATAGAGGTGGAGGAGTAATTGTTCGATTTATTGCAGTCTTGAAAGTTGAAAGGGAACCGGAATTTCTGACTTCCAAAGAGAGAGAATTCCACTCTCGGACAACGGAAGGCAGAAAGAAATCATTGTAGAGTTTTGTGCGGGCATGTATATATTTAAGGTTGTGACGATTTCTTAGTGGGTAATCGGTTTGGGTACCTACAAGAGAAGGCACAAGAGAAGACATGTATTCTGGTGTTTCATTATGGATCATTTTGTAGAATAGAATGAGCTGATGTTTTCTTCTTCTGCTCTCTAGAGATTCCCAACCAGTTTCCTTTTCGAGATTTGCAACAGAGATAAATTTAGTTGCACCAGTAACTATTCTTGCGGCCTCATGTTGGATTTTATTGAGGTTATGTTTTTCATTCGATGTACAGGTGCCCCAGACGACATCTGCGTATTCCAGTAAGGGTCTCACAAAGCTAAGGTAGATTATTTCAAGCGATTTTCTATCCAAAACATATTTTAATTTACACATGATATTTATTCTCTGCCAGGCCTTTAATATTATGTAATTTGTATGTGCATGCCATGTCCCGTCACGTGACAAATGAATACCAAGATGTTTATGTACGCTAACTTCAGTGATCTGTTCGTCAAGCATGTGTAAAGGAGGATGGTCAGGTTTTTTTGTTTTTCTTGAAATTAACATGGACTCGGTTTTTGTAGGGTTGAATGTAACGAGCCAGAGTTCCGCCCATTTAGTAATTCTATCGACATCAGTATTTAAAGTGTAGGCAGCCGCTTCTGCATGTTCAACAATGAGATAAAGACTAGTGTCGTCAGCGATTAGACGAATATTAGATTGTACGTCATCAACGATGTCATTGATATAAATTAAGAAGAGTATTGGTCCAAGAATTTACCCCTGTGGTACACCTGAATGTATGGGTAACCATTCAGATTCGCGCCAGGAATGATCACACACTGCCGTCTACTATCTAGGTAATTTGAAAACCACGTGACAATACTTTCTGAGAGTCCAGCAGCTTTAAGTTTTTCTAACAGACCAATATGCCATACACAGTCAAAAGCTTTACTGATATCGAAAAATATGGCCCTTACTTCTTTTCCTTCATCTTGAGCTTTGCAGAAAGCATTATAGATAAATGTTAACTGGTTAATGGTTGAGTCACCTGGAATAAATTCAGACTGGAAAGAAGAAAGGTAGTCAACATCTCGTAGATGATTGAATACGTGTTTAACCCATTACCCATAGACTATTTTTAGATACAACCTCTTTGAATTAATCTACCGAAAAGGAGCATTAACTAGAGAAAAGGAAAATTTTAGAATTTTGTAGTTTGAAACCATCGTGGTAAATAGAACATTTGCTCCTATAGGAGCAAATGCTCTATTTGTCACAATGGTTTCACAAAATGATTTTTACAGAGTCGTCAAAAGTCGTCAATATGAGGGAATGGGTTAAAAACCAGTCTTTCTAGTACTTTATCTAAGTTGCTTAGAAGAGATAGTGGACGATAATTGCTTACCAAGGATGGGTCGCCTTTTTTAAAATTGCGCTCAAATAGGCATCCTTCCAACTTTGAGGCAACACACCTTCGCATAGGGATTTATTATAAATGTCACAGAGAGGCTTACATATTTCATCAGATAATTCACGAAGTATACGGTTATTAATAGCATCATGACCTGAAGCCTTTCACAGAGGAAGACTAGCAAGAACAGATTTTACTTCATAGGCTGATAGATTTATAGTCGGCATTATATGATTCATAGCCATCAAGTCAGGAGGCTTAGCATTACCTACGTTAAGTACTGTTTGGTTTGTAAATTAAGAATTTAAAGCGTTAGCCTTGGCATTGCTTTCGACAGCCAAACCAATCATGTGTAAGGGGTGGTATAGAATTTCTATCTGTAGAGGTAATAAACAATTTAAGAGTTTTCCACCAGTCTCTCGGAGAGAGTGAATCAGCACGAAGTTTGTTCAATAAATTGTCAAAGTACAACTTTTTGGAGTCTCTAATTAAGCTTACAACTTCATTACGAAGTGATTTAAAACGAATCCAACTATTATAAGTGTTTGCGGACTTGGCTTTTCTATATGCTCGCTTTCTCTTTCTAATTTTGTTCTTAATGTTTGAATTCAGCCAAGGTGGCTCATAAGGTTTAACTTTGACTTTGAGAGAAGTGCGAGGTTAGGACGTCCGTAAACCGGTTTAAACCCCCAGTGGTGTTTTTGCTGCTGACCGTGCCAAGGCGGTACTCTCTTTGTCACCCTTCCTTTTGTTTGCCTTGCGTCTTTGTGCTTGTGGTTTGTTCATGTTGTGGAACGTTTGTCCCTGGTTCTTGTGTCTCTTTTGTGTTCATTTCGTGTGTGTGTGTGTGTGTACGTTTGGGTGTGTGGTTGTGTGTGTGTGTGTCATACTGTCTATCGGTGTTTTGGTGGTGGTTGCGTCTTGCATGTGGCTTTGCCTGCTTGACTTTACTACTTTTCCATTAATACGGACAGTGTTATTAGGGATACATTGTTCCGCTAATTGTAATAGTTTGTCTGTAATATTCCTGGAATGGACATTAATATCGTTGTCTTTGAGGTCAGTCCAGTCTGTGAGTCTTGTTTTTTCTCTCAGAAGGTCATAATCGCCTTGTTCATATTTCCAAATTTTTCTAGTATAGGATTTGAATTTGGGTTTTGCGTACCGAAATTGTCCATAAATGGGACAGTGGAAGCGATGGGTTTGATTTAGAAAAGGATCACCTACGCCACTTGATATCATATTGATATCAATAAGAGAGGTTGAGTATTCGGTAAAGTGAGTTGATTCATTTATGACTTGTGTAATGCCGAATTGCTGACATAAAATGTTAGTTTTTCTTGCGCTTTGAGGATTTAGCATATTAAAATTGAAATCACCGGTTATTATTATATCCTCTATACCTGTATCAACGGCTAAGTGAAAGGAATCTTCAATCATGGAATAATAATTAGGATCTTAATTTGGAGGTCGATAGAATACACCTAGTAATATATGTTTATGGCTGATAAAAAGGCGAACCCAAATACATTATAAACCGACCAATTCAATGTCCATACGGCGAGTATACTTAACTTCATCTTTCACATATAATATAACTCCGCCATGGTTATCAAAGGGACGGTCTTTTCGTTCAGGAGGATGATACGAGGGAATATGCAAGTCTACTGTCGCAACAGCATCACTCAACCAAGTTTCTGTGAAGGCAAGTATATCGAAACCGTGAAGTTCTGTAGACAGGATATCCAATTTAGTGAGCATACTTTGGACATTATAATGTACTAGCGATAGATTATTGGCGAGGGCCAACACCGATGCAGATGCATTATGGCCAGACGAAGTGTTTGAAAGTAAAGGCGAATTTAAAAAATTATCAGGGCCTGAATTTGGATGAATATCCCCGGAGCATAGGAGCAAAGTAATCAGCCAAATGATACATGTGGCAAAGCACCGAAGCTTCAATGAGTATTTGAAACAGGCTACACTTTTCAGACATGTTTCACTCACAGCGGTCAGACGTGTTTTAGTATAAATTATTTGAGTACAGATATTTGATGATACTTTAACGTTTCTAAGTAGGGAGTATGATTCAATATGTCCTCTTGTTAGCCAGAATATAAACAAGCAGTTCA
Source organism: Azorinus chamasolen (assembly GCA_963576725.1). Taxonomy (NCBI): domain Eukaryota; kingdom Metazoa; phylum Mollusca; class Bivalvia; order Cardiida; family Solecurtidae; genus Azorinus; species Azorinus chamasolen. Next base: position 2,399,190 of record OY755253.1, on the reverse strand, counting down.
GTAAAATTGGGAAAGCGAAACGACAGCTGTATGACGGCATGGTAGCGATAGTCCTATGCATAGACATTACTACGACACCTTAAGAAGAGACAGTAAGAATAGGACTATCGCCAACATACAGCCATGCCCGTCAGCATATCTCCGGGTCGGGACACAACCTTCGCCACGTCCCCTGGGTCCACACTCATCATCCATTTGACCAAAAAAAGAATCAGTACATGTAAACAAAAATGAAAGAACAATATGAACATAAATATAGGGGAAAAAAGGGAATAGGTTCATTTCAAAATACATATTTATATACAGGAGATTAAAAGATAATCCGTCCAAATTAGCGGACTATTTGCAACCTCGCTGTACAAACATGCACATCAGCACGATACCGTTTAAACCAGGAACTATGCTGACCTCCGCAAAATACAGTAAACCTAAGATAATAGCGGGGAATCAAGTTCTTTCATTCGGACTTGTATATTTTACGGGACTTGCATTTTTTACGGTACACCGTGTCCTTTGTTACCTATGCAATGCAGTCTACCGTATCGACTAAATAGCTCATGTAAACAGTTTGGAACCAGATGGGACGCCGAATAACTCGAAGTCTAATTAGATTCCATCCTGTTTAATTACGCCCAATGTTTTCAAAGGCATTTCTAAAGGTGAAAATGAAACAAACGAGAATTGCAGTAGACGACGCACTTAGACTGTGACGATAGCGTGATTTACTGTATTTATTAACAATACTATCTATGCGATGAGCTCACCCCGTTACCATTACTATACCGAAAATATGTCCTGAAAACACCGAAACGTCCCACTGACTTCCGTTTCCCGTCTCGTCGGGCTATGAGATGTCGCTGAGTCAAACGGTATGGATCCTGAGCCGAGAACGCCGAGTAACTCTGCATTTCGCCTTGATCCAGACCGTTGACAGTCGCGCTCAACACGAGAACGGCTAACAATGTAGACCGTCACTACTGCTGTGAATAGTATGCATAAACCCTGAACGATATATTTAGCTAGACTTTATAAAGTATGTGCGAGCACACAGTAAGACTATATGCAACATTATATATAGCAAACAGCAATACTATACAATATTTAAACAAGTTAGCATACATGTAGACATTAATTCTACAAGAATAAACGTGTGTCAACCACTGAAAGCATCAACTATGCAGAACATTATTACATACACCTTATTAGCCCTTTCCTGCACTAACAATTATGTAAGATACAGTGACGTCATGAATATCAACAATATTTCTTTGCTATTATAACAAAAGGAAACTGGAGGTGCGGGCCAGTGAAAAGAATGAAGAATCCTATCCGTACCATACTTTAAGTAAACAGAACAGACCCTGATCAGGCCGGTCATGTACAAGTTGTCTGATCTGTGTCCACTGTGTTTGTAAAGTCGCAGAAACGCATGGGGTATACTCTGCATTGTCTGCCATTTCGGATTTGAAATTAATCAATTTTTATCAAGTCGTACATTCATACATGGCTATCTGTAAAGTAAAGGGGTTCATTTCATATGCAAGTTATTTGATCACACATGAGCGGTGACTTAGCAGCACCAGGTATTTTCAAAAATGCAGTCTGCTCGAAAACATAACAATCCATGGAACATGTATGAAAGGGATTGTGGATCCGAGAGAGACGTCCAGACGAGGACTCCTCGTCAGGAGTCAAACAACTCAAGTACTCAATCCAGGACAGATCTTGAACAGCAAAACTGAGCTAAACGCTATCCGTTTGTAAACGAATCGTGTATAGGAGAAACACGTATAGACACATCGCTATATAAATATATATTTCGCCAGCAATAATGACGTCTGCTGTAATTCTGCAGAAACATGTCAAAAGTTTGGATCCCGATGAAACACCGCATTATGCAGCGTCTCAGTTGGACCCAAACTGTTTGCGTGAATAAGGAGCGTTCCACGATAAGCATGCAAAGGGTTGCACAAGCAAAACACACTGGTTTTGTTTGAAGTATAATGAGTAGCCATAGTCCTAGAAAAACTCACAACTAAAATATAGCTACACTATTCTACATTTATAATGTATGAAGTATGCAAGACTATTGTAAGCCTTAAATTCTAAATTCCATATAAATCGCACCACACGGTTCAAGCATGCATTTTCAAGAAATAGTTTGGATCATGAAGAGACGGCCAAGCACTTACCGTCTCATTAGGATCCACACTATTAATACATGCCATGATAATTCACAAATTTGTAACAAAGAGATAATGTGTTCAATACGGCGCACGCCTATGATGGCACTTGCATTCAGAATTTTGCTAACAGTGAAGACCCAAATCAGAGGACACCAAGATGAGCCCTCTGATCTGGGTCCACACTGTTTATTCTAATAAAATCGCTAGCAAGGTCTAGGTATGCCGTAGTTGCCGGACACTTAAGTGAAATACCGGCGGGACATTATATTCAGCATCTAAAGGGGAAAATCATAGACATGCCCAATTAATAAAGTATGTGCGAGCACACAGTAAGACTATATGCAACATTATACGAGGGGTGATCAGAAAATACGCGGAAAAGTGCTCTTATTGTTTTTATTTTTCGCCCGACATTCATAGTTTTTCACGGAAACAAAGGTATAAGAAATCTAAATTCAAGTCGCAAATTTTAGGACTGTACAAGCTGCATAGAATTAAATGTGGTTTCTATAGTAACGTCAACAACGTCATTCCGGCCCAAATTAATGAATTTTGAACTCTAAGTGGTAACGAAACACCGCGTCGCGTTTGTAGAGTTTTTAAGATAACTTCACCAAACGAGAGTTACTAAACGTGCGAACTTTCGGCATGACTTTCATGAAATCATGTTGATTTCATACGTCGGACATGTAAACAACGTCTGTTTTAAGTACTTATCGTGTGAAAATGAGTGATGAACAGAGATCGGTTATCGAATTTTGCGTGCGAAATGGATTTTCAAAAATCAAAAACTATTGACATGCTACTGAACGCATATGGGGAAAAGGCCTCGAAGAGGGCAGAGAAAACATCAAGGTTGATCAGCGCAGTGGTCGTCCAAGTGTCGTTACGTCATCTCACGTCGCCGCCGTCAAGCAGCTATTGGATAATGATCGGCGCATCACGATCAGGGATATTGTTGCAAAAACTGACTACAGTTACGGTACATTGTCGGGTATTATTCATAACCAATTGAATATGCCTCGAATTTGTTCTAGGTGGATGCACAAAATAGCTCAATACTGATATGAAATGACTTCCTGTGGAATGCTGTGAACAGTTTCTGAAGAGATTCGAACGAGAAGGGGGAAAGTTCATAGACAGAATTGTCACCGTTGATGAATCGTGGATCAGCCTGTACAGGCCAGAGACCAAAGCTCAGTCGACGATGTGGAAAAACCCAGGATCGCAATTCTTTCTTTTCCCGGTAATGAAGACCTACCTTAGAGGAACACACTTCGATGACACTCATGAACTTTCAGCGGCAGTGCAGGTGGCTATGTCCAACATACAGACATCTTGATTTAGACGGTGTTTTATCCAATCATGGCTAGAACGTAACAGGAAGTGTATCTCATTTAATGGGGAGTATTTTGAAAAAGACTGAGCGTTTTAGCGAAACGCGTATCATGAACAGGTACGTTGACGTTGGCGTTATAAAATGTTGGGCCGGTGTTGGCTAGTTGACGTTACCATAGTAACAATAACGTTGTGCATGTGCAAGCTACTGATGTTAAAGAAATGTTGCATAATGTGAATTGGTCGAGTGTATATTCACACAAAATTTCAGCAAAATCAATATTAACGTAAATAATTTATAGCACTTTTCCGCGTATTTTCTGATCACCCCTCGTATATAGCAAACAGCAATACTATACAATGTTTAAACAGGTTAGCATACATGTATACATGAATTCTACAAGAATAAACGTGTGTCAACCACTGAAAGCATCAACTATGCAGTACATTATTACATACACCTTATTAGCCCTTTCCTGCACTAACAATTATGTAAGATACAGTGACGTCATGAATATCAACAATATTTCTTCGCTATTAAAGCAAAAGGAAACTGGAGGTGCGGGCCAGTGAAAAGAATGAAGAATCCTATCCGTACCATACTTTAAGTAAACAGAACAGACTGTTGTCTGTTTAAGAAAATGTTGTCTGCTTAACCCATAGGCTATTTTTAGATACAACCTCTTTGAATTAGTCTACCGAAAAAGAGCATTAACTAGAGAAAAGGAAATTATTAGAATTTTGTAGTATGAAACCATTGTGATAAATAGAGCATTTGCTCCTATAGGAGCAAATGCTCTATTTATCACAATGGTTTCACAAAGTGACTTTTACAGAGGCGTCAAAAGTCGTCAATATGAGGGAATGTGTTAAACACTGATCTGCTACGGATTGTACATACTTTGGATCCATTAAAACTGATCGAGTGTGAACAGTTTGGATCCTGATGATACATCGATTTACTTGGCGTCTGATCTGGATCTAAACTGTTTGTACAGGCGAGTCAAGTCGCGCTTAGTATGCATACGGTTTGCTTTCGTATCCATTTACACCATGAATGTGTTCATTTGAGAAACTTCTCTGCGTTATGCGCAATACAATAACTGTTATTTAAATGGTACGACATTGTGATAGTAAACAGTGACAAACTGCCACAGGGAATTCCGAGGATTTGCAACCCATAAACCGAGACAGATTTATAATGAATCAAGATCTATACCTTCCTAAGGGGCCGTCAGCTATATATGTAACTGGAAGTCCAACGATATCATATTCGGACATCAGCGAATCTGAGCATTTGGACCTTGGTGGAATACATTCAACTGACCGTGACATGCAGACAAGATAGTTTTCATTTGTAGCAGAACCGCTGAATGACACGACGCTTGCGGTACCATATCATCAAAATGATTATGACCCCAGTAGCCAATTCGTTAGCCTAGATGAAGAACTATTTAATGCCCCCAAAGCTGTATATATTGAAAAGCTTTTGACTTTAGCAAGTAGAAATGAAAATGATATCTGCCTGTACCGCGGAATACTGTTAAAACGTGCAAGAGAATCAAATATATGTCCTCGAGGATCACTCATACAACGACGAACGACCAAAGCAGAAGACAGCTCTGAGCGCTTTGCCAAAGATTGCTACGCTCTACAAGACTTCATTAATAATGATGATCCTAGAGTTCTTGCAGATTTGTTTATTAAGAAACGACGACATACGAAATCAGACGCTCAGGATGACGTGAATACACATACAGTAAACCTAGGTGATAGTCTTCAACAGCAACTCGCGGAAATAAAATCTGCTATTCAGCTTCTGACACAAGATATTATCAACCTAAAGCAGGAAAAAGAAGGCATAATCCAGACCATCGCGACCTTGAGGCAAAATCAAGATCAGATCAAACAATCGCTGGCAAACAGAATGGCAGAAGACCAACGCCTCCGATCCATGAATGTCGAAAGGTTAACCCACGTTCATGATGCTGTTGAGAGCGTTAGACCATCATATGCCCATGTTGTAGCCAGCTCAACCTCAGCAACCACTGACGGAATAAGCTCGCCTATTCAATTAAACAGAGCCACGAAGTTGTCGCAATCGCATGTTTCAACTCCCTCGCAACAGCTCACTCAATCGCTCCCTTTACAACAGGATAGAGAGCATCAGTCGTAACCAATACGCCCAGGACACGCAGCTGTAACTGCAAAGTACTCTCATTCACCGAATACCGTCGGTCCGATACCTGAAAAGACGTTAAATAGTTCATCACAAGCGTCGCGAGAATGTGAGACGCGAACACTACCGGCTATAGTAAATTGTTTGCCAGGGGAACCCCGGGACAATGCAGACATCCGAAACTCTGGCACAAACGCGAATAGACATAATAGTCAGTCATTGTTCCAGACAATAGAAAGTGAAAGACAGGAAGCGAAAAACAATTGCAGACAGAAGAAAAAGGCATGGGATTCAGAACAGATAGATGGTGGGCAAGCGATTCAAGTGCATGTCTCGAATGAAAGACGTAACGTCAGTAGAAATAGGCAAAGCGTGCGTTCGAATTCAGTATCTGATAGAACTGCAAACCGAAATGAAGAGACATAATAGCCGAGATTCGGCTCTCGCCGAGAAGGATACGGCGCCGTTAACAACTCTGTCGAAGATCAAGAACCCATGTTTCAAAGTGTTAGATCGCGAAGTACGCGCCGATACTACATTGGCGGCATAGCCACGTATTCGAATAGGGCTGGCATAATTGACTTTCTTAAGAGCAAAGACGTTGAACCCGTGACAGTGAAGCTGATTGACACGAAACGGGGAAGTTTAGCGGCGAAACTCACTGTTTACCAGTCTGGCTGTCCGGTGATAGAACAGCGACATTTTTGGCCCCGAAGAATTTACTGTCGACGGTGTTACTCTGAGGCTAATTGGCAGGCGAAATTTACTATATACGGACACGAATACAATGACAGATATGATGACTGTGTGTCTGTAGACTAACTCTTGTAAAGTTTATACAATGTATAGGATTAATTGTTTTCTCTTACTTTTGCTTGTCTTACAGACAGTCAACAGGAGATTAAATATTTACAGACCACAAGACATTGCAAAGTGTAATATCATGACATGGAATGTTCGTGGAGCTATGTCCTCAGCAGGTTCTATAAGCTAATTACTAGAAAAGCATAGTATAGACATTGCATGTATTGTAGAGCACAAGTTAAAGTCACATTGCGCGTCATTCCTAAGTAGTGTTTATAACAATTATCGTTGCTTTACTGTGTGTGAAAAGGTGGAAAACTTTCGGTGCGGTAAAGGCGGGGTAAGCATTATGTACAGAAAATACTTGTGTTTTTCGGTTAAAGAATTGAACAGTCAAACCTTTGATCGCATTGCTGGGGTTGAACTGATACAGAAAAACTGCAGTACTCCGATCTACGTATTTTGCATATATATGCCACCAGTCAATTACTCATATCAATACTATGTTGAATGTATGGATGCTCTACAGGGCCTATATGATACCTATTCAGCCGATGGATATGTGGTTATTTGTGGTGATTTCAACGTAGATATATTGAGCACTGTTGTCTCAAATAGATTTAGTACTTTTGCAGCATTTCTGAAAGACAACAGCCTAGTTGCAATAGAAAATTCGGGTGCTTCATATACATTCCGCCCTACTATGAAAACTCTTGATAGTGTAATAGTTTGTCAGTCTCAAAGAGATGTAGTTTCTAGTAGTACCGTTATAGACGATGATTGTTGTAGGGTATCAGATCACTTACCTATTGTAACTGTGCTCAATATACCCCTCGTGGCCTTCAACTTACCTGAAAGTGTCAATGTTGCTTGGAACAAATGCACTTCCGATGCATTACATTGTTATTCTGTATATCTTGGCAATGAACTTTGCAAGCTTAATATTGATGATATGGACTACTCTTCAGAGTCTGTTGAAATTCTATATCAGCTCATTATAGAGTGTATAGAGGTCTCTGCAAGCAAAACTCTACCGAAAAGAAGATAGGTAGGCACCTAAATACTTCAAAATAACAGAACTTCAAAACGCATATTCCATTTAAAATGATAGTCTGACTCGGAATACCGAGATAGATATCGAAAGTAGACATGACAAGTTTAACCTTTAGCCTTCTGAGCAACCTTTTTGGCAATTGTTTTCACCTACTATTTATATAACTTTTGAGAGGACCTGAATATGATGCTTAAATAATGTAGTGAAAGAATGGGTAGAGCATAGACCACTGGAACTTGTATTAATTCTTTGGATGCTAGAGGCGGATTCTTCTACCACTAATGACCTATGCAAACAGTTTGGATCCAGGTCAGGCCTCACATAATGTGGGGCCTGATCTGCTATCCAAACTGTTTGTCAATGAGACTGAACTTCTGAAAAACTTAGAAAGAAAGTGTGTAGTTAGGATAACTTATGAATATGCTGCAGACAACAATTTAGCATATGACAAAATTACCCAGCATGCAAAGAGTTAAGCTGAAATTCACAACAGATACGATCTATATTGATAACTGGCAGCTTAATGCAGGACTTAAGTATGAAAAAAAGCTTCAAGAGTTTTCTGCATTTTTAGAATTATCCACAGTTTTCTCAATCCAAAATGAGTGTGTGTTATTTGTCTAAACATAATTTCTACTCTACTGATCAGGCTAAGGGTGATTACATCAGAGCTCCCACTGCCTGGTCTCAGTCCAGGCTAATAATTATTAAGGAGAAACGTTTTGACTGTAGTTTCTGATATGAAGAAGTCTATACACACAGGGCAAGGCCAATGATTTTAACCCCAGAACTATGATACTTATAAAACTCATAAAGTTATGCTCAGTAAATTTATACACCAACTATCTAAGCTCTGGTACATGTAGTTTCTGACAAGAAGATTTTTAAAGTTTTTCCTATGCATAACTAGTGATCCCATGGGCTGTTTAAGCAGTCAGCTACAAAAAAACTGGCAATCCCTGGGTGGGACCAATTTTGACCCTAGGGGCATATATATATAACTTTTGTAGAAGTCCTGAAGTTGAAGCTATTTGCCGAATATGAAAGCTGATAACCTTCTAGTTTTAGAGGAGAAGATGTTCAAAGGTTTCACTATATGTTTCTATTGAAAACTGAAAACCCCTGGGGCGGGGCCAATTTTGACCCCAGGGGTATAATTTATATAACTTTTGTAGAGGACCTACAGATGATGCTATGTACCAAAGATGAAAGCTGAGAACCCCGTAGATTTAGAGAAGAAGATTTTTAAGTGTTGAAATTGCTGACGCCCGACGACGCACGACACACGACGCACGACGACGGACGACGGACATCAGGCGATCACAAAAGCTCACATAATTACATAATTATATGTCACTGCGCACGTGGATGGAGTTAATATTTACTCAACAAAAAACCTCCAGTTGAATACGCCTATTGCTAACATTCAGTTAATCAATATTCATAAGGGTACATGTATACTTTCTTTCATGAATATTCATGTAGTAAATGATCAATGGTCCCTTCTATCGTGAACATTGATTTGATAAAATTCCTAGACCTTTACGCCATAAATATGCATGTACAAACTATTGGTGGTCAGTTCTATTGTAAGAGTTGATTTGATGAAATCCCTAAACCTATTACTTCATGGGTAATTATAGCAGACTCTGTCCGTTATGGACGTTGCTTAATTAATAAGTTCATACTCTTGTATATAAAACAAATAAAGACAATGTATATACAACATTTAGGTATGCCAAATAATATAGGAGCATATCGAAGATAATTATCTATAAGCAAATATTGCAGACCTGATCAGACGGCTCCTAGTACATGAGTTGTCTGATCAGCGGCTAGCCTGTTTGCAAAGGCGTCAAAAGGCGTATGTATGGAGTGAAGAGTTAAAAAGTTGACAATATAGTAAATCATCACTAATCGGAACTTACTTTAACCTAATTGAGAAACTGTTAGGCAAGTGACTGCTTAACCCTTTTCATTGTTGCATATTCGTGCTAGAAATAAAGAGTAGACCATTAATATTTATTGACGGAATCTTTATAATGGCGTGAATATTTGGTGTCAGCAGAAACTGATGAATCAGATCTATTATAATTTCGTAAGCAAACAGAACGGACTCATACAGAAGTCGTCTGATCTGTGTCTTCTCTGTTTGCAAATGCTTGCCAAGACGTTTATGTGAAGGAAGTGGTTAATGCAGGGGGACAACCATGCGGAAATCGCACAAGGGAGCTTTCTACATGGCTTTCACCCGATATCAAGTTACCGCTTGTCTTAACCCTTCGCTTGCTATTCACGTCAATACACCTACATGTAAATAGTGAAGACCCAGATGAGACAGCTCCTGCAGGAGCTGTCTCATCAGGGTCTGCACTATTTACAGGTTGATTGTGCAACCAGTGCATTCCACAGCAGTGATTGCACAGCGAAATACGTGTACACCGTGAAGATATATGTAATTATACAACAGGGCATGGGTAAAAAGGGAGAAATGTATTTTAAAATTCAGCAAGAGAAGGGTTTTCCCTCTATTCCATATATACGCATATCTACGCCTTGCAAGCAGTGTAGATCAAGCTCCTACAGGGGCCGTCTGATCAGGTTCTGTTCTGTTTACTGATGAAATGCAACAGACCGGATTCTAGAGTTTCTGCATTTGCCAAAACTTTCTTGTATTACTATGCTGTTATAAGTGTATAATGAATTATCTAAAATATTCATGACGTCATCTATTCTAACATGGATATTTACGGAGTAACTGATTGATGATTTACTTCACCCTTTCCTCCATGAATAACCATTTATTAGATATTGATTCTGTGAATATTTAATTAGGATAATTGTTATAAAAGCACATGGGCACAGACAATTTTAGCCATGGCAGAAAATGTAGAATTACATCTATATTATAGCACAAGCAAACAGAGCAGATTCTGATCTTCATAGGTCTAATCTCTTTGTAAAGAGATAGAAGGGTGTACTTATATGGTATTGATGCTAAGTGGTCGGATTAGCGTGGAATTGCGACATTTTATCGTATTGGTCGACTTTACGATCATCCCTTGATAGATCTAAGGTCAAACAAATATTTTGAAGAAAGGAAAGCCTTTTGCATAATATTTTTACATTTTTATCCGTTGATTAACCCATTCCCTAAAATTGACGTCTTTTGACGATCCTGCAAAAGTCACCCGTTGCGACCATTGTGATAAATAGAGCATTTGCTCCTATAGGAGCAAAAATCTCTATTTACCACAATGGTTTCAAACTACAACAATCTAAAATTTTCCATTTCTCTAGTTTATGCGCCAAGTGTTTGGATTTAAAAATATCCTATGACGTAATGGGTTATAGTAAACACCGCTTTGAATCTGAGTTTTATTGAATAAGAATTTAGATTGTTATGTCGTACACAAATAGAGCAGACTATGATCAGACAGCTCCTATAGAACCGTCTGATTTTGGTCTACATGTTTGCAAAGACGTAGAAAAACCTATATACGGAGTACAGGGAGCCCTTTGATCAGTGTCTGACTTGTTGTTTTAACCTTTCTCTTGATGAATTTTAAAATACATTTCTCCTTCTTTACCCATGTACTGTTGTATAATTACATATATCTTTACTGTGTATACGTATTTCGCTGAGCAATCACTGCTGCGGAATGCACAGGTTGCACAATCAACTTGTAAATAGTACATACCCATCTGGGTCTTCACTATTTACAGGTAGGTATATTGACGTGAATACCAAGCGAAGGGTTAAAACCTCTTAAAGTAAATGTATAAGCATTCATACTGAGTAAACTATATCATTTATCAATAATGGTCCGTTTCACTTTAAATACTCAGCATTGAAAGGGTTTAACTATATGTATCTCCACTTCGCTATTTCGTCATCTCATCATTATCATCATCACCACAAAGAACGCCATCACAAAGCCTTCGTCGTCAACATTGTTTCAGTTTATATTTACCGGTAACATTGACTCATATATATTTAACAATCAGTCGCAGAGGGGCGGGTGTGTGTGCGTGCGTGTGTGTGCGTGTGTGTGCGTGTGTGGAGTGTGGAAGGGGTTTCCTTAAAACAAAATGCGCAATAAATACGCCTTGTTCATTATTAGAACACGATCTTCATATAATGAATAAAATTAAAACAAACAAATAGCCGTTTTATTCGCAGATACATGTAGAACAAAATTAGACTATGAATGAATCACCAATTTTAGTTCCTTACTTACACTCGGAACACCTCAGTTAGTTTCTATATTCCGAACCCTGACGGGATAAGACGACTAGTTACGAATGCCTTTGTTCATGAATGCTTATAATAGGGACTCCCTAAAACGAATGACGAATGAAAATGGAATGACGAATGACAGGTAGTATTTTTACAATGTCTGGTCCCGTGTCATTCAGTTTGTTATAAGATGGAATAGCAATGGTTATAAATAGAATTACATACTTTTGAGCCATTGTAGTCGCCATATGAAATGGAATGACACTGTTGTAAGGTGGAATGACAGTTATTGTAGGCTGAATGACAGACTTTTGAGACATTGTAGACCCCTTATGATCTTTTGGAAATGGAATGACACTATTTAAAGTGGAATGGCAGTCGCGTGTATCTCTGAAACCAGTTGGGCTAGAATCACCAAACGTCACAGGAACGTTCACCTGCAGAATCCTATCTATATTATTTCATAAGCAAACAGACTCTGAACAGATACTTCCTACAGGAACCATATTTTCTGGGCTTAATCTGTTTGCATATGCATGAAAAGGCATCTAAATCAAGTAAGGGTTTGACCCTTTCCCTAATGTAAACGCATTTTGGCGCATCTGCAAACAGAGTAGACCTAGATCAGACGGCTCATATAGCCGTCTGAGCAGGGTCTGCTCTGTTTGCGTATAGTGTAATATAGATCTGATTATACAGCTTCTTCCTGAGCCAACACGCCATGTGTTCATAAGCCATTACAAACAATATATTTCCTATATGAATATTCATCAGGGAAAGAGTCAATCGCAATATCGACAACACTCCGTTCATAATGACTAAGCACTCTATATATAACGTATAACTTAAAATAATGTCAGCTCAGATTGTAATCTATAGTGGTCGTTTCTTTTTGACTACTTTCAAATTGATCAAACCATCATAATATATGATGTTCTATATTTATTCCAGATGTCAGTACCTACTATATGTTCATGACCGAAATAATTATAAAGAAACACAGAAGGTGGAACACTGTAGCCATTTTAAAAACAGATATATCAGACTCCATTAGCAAACAGAGCAAATTGACGAATAGGAAATGACAGTTCTGGACCATGGGGGATGAGGGATCAGTGAGGTATCGACCTTGACCGTCTAAATATAGGTCTACCGTCTCATTATAGAGACATGTATATGAAAATTTGCCGTGAATTATTTTAAGGTGCATTATTATTTATTTATAGACCAGGTCAAGATATTGCAGATTACGTGTGATGACTCAGTTCTGCGCTACACATCCCTCACTATATGTAACCTACATAATTCTTTCAGTCAGTCAGGGATTGGGAAGGATGACCGACGACCATGACCATCTAATTATTAGACATGGAAATATTTATACAACAAATCTACATTACTTTTACACATAGATGGGGTTGTGTTTAATATAAGCTGTTCCCTGTCACATTTCTCATCAGTCTAGTACCATGGGTTGGAAAGAGCACTTAAAAGATATTTATTTTAATCTCACTAACCCCATCAGTTACGGGGACACAAGGAAAATATACAGATATTTGAAAAAGGAAGGACGATAAAAAGTTGGCCTTCAAGCAATTCGTCAATGGTTGCAGAATGTTGACGCCTACAGCCTTCAGCGACCGCTACGACACAAGTTTAAGACCAGGAGAGTTATATGGGATGTGAACTTGGCAGATGTATCTAACCTTGCGAAAGAAAATGATGGAATACGTTTTCTATTTGTGGCTATTGATGTCTTCAGCCGCTATCTATGGGTGGTGCCTTTGAGGAACAAGCAACATGATTCCATAATTCGAGGATTCGAAGACATTTTAAAACAAGGTCGCAAACCTAAAGAAGTAAGATCAGATCTTTAAAGTGAATGGAAAAACAGATGGGTGAAATCTTTTTTGAAAAAAGAAAACATTCATCATTATGTTACACACAATACAACACATGCAAATTATTCTGAAAGAATTATTCGCACATTGAAAGGGATGATGTAGAGATACTTTACACATGAGCGGACGTACCATTATTTCAACATTTTGAAAGAGTTTGTGAACAACTATAACAGCAGACCTCATAGTGCATTAGGAGGAAGATCCCCAAGAGCAGTCTCAAAACAAAATGACGCCATGATATGGAAGCATTTATATGTGGATTCTCTGAAACCTAAGCCGGTGATTAAAGGAAAGAAAAGGTCGAAACCATTCAAATTTAAAATTGGTGATATCTTCCAACCACCGTACATTTCAAAGAGACTAAAAAGTGGACAGAGGAAGTGTTCATTATTAAAAGGCATTACCTGCGACAGGGTATTCCTATTTACAAAATTGAAGATTATGATGGGGATCCCATGAAGGGAACATTCTACAACAGCGAGATTCAAAAAGTTCAGAAAAACAGAGATGATCTTTTCAAAGTGGAGAACATTTTAACCCTTTACCTGATAGAAGCGGCTTTTAGCGTGTTTGATTTATTCCTCCGCTGAAGAAAATAGTTCAAATTCATACAGTCATGAACATATTGCATAATAAATATTTTCTATATCCTAGTAGGTGGTAGCTTAAAGCAGGCTGAAAGTAAAGCAGAATGCGCCTTAAGGCGCATTCTGCTTTACTTTCAACCTGCTTTAAGTGGTCATATGTCTTCAAAACTAGAAACAGGCTATTGGGTAAAGGGTTAAAGAGTCGAACACGAAATGGGATGCGTGAGGCTTTGGTGAAATGGCTTGGGTATCCTCGGAAGTTCAATAGCTGGGTTCATGAGAAAGACATTGAAAAAAATGTAGTATAAATACAGAAACTCACTCAACTGTCATCACTTCATCAACAACTATTGGAAGAGGAAATATGACAAACAATTGTACTCTGTGTACCAAGGCATACACTTGGGCTCACGGTCTGAAACGGCATTTAAAAACAAAACATTCTGAACGTTCATGGCAGATGGAAAACGGACACACTAAGCAACAGCAAAATGTGACTCACCAACAGCAGCAGCAGCAAGATATGGCTCTACGACAGCAGCAGCAGCAAGATGTGGCTCTAAAGCAGCAGCAGCAGTAAGTTATGGCTCTACGGCAGCAGCAGCAGCAAGATGTGGCTCTACAGCAGTAGCAGCAAGATATGGCTCTACGGCAACAGCAGCAGCAAGATGTGGCTCTACGACAGCAGCAGCAGCAAGATGTGGCTCTACAGCAGCAGCAGCAAGATTTGGCTCTACTGCAGCAGCAGCAGCAAGATGTGGCTCTACAGCAGCAGCAGCAAGATATGGCTATACGGCAGCAAGATGTGGCTCTACAGCAGCACAAGATGTGGCTCTACGACAGCAGCAGCAGCAAGATGTGGCTCTACAGCAGCAGCAGCAAGATATGGCTCTACGACAGCAGCAGCAGCAAGATGTGGCTCTACAGCAGCAGCAGCAAGAGGTTACAGCAGCAGCAGCAAGATGTGGCTCTACAGCAGCAGCAGCAAGAGGTTGCTCTACAGCAGCAGCAGCAAGATATGGCTCTTCGGCAACAACAGCAGCAAGATGTGGCTCTAAAGCAGCAGCAGCAGCAGCAGCAAGTTATGGCTCTACGGCAACAGCAGCAGCAAGATGTGGCTCTAAAACAGCAGCAGCAGCAACATATGGCTCTACGGCAACAGCAGCAGCAAAATATGGCGGTACTCTCTTTGTCACCCTTCCTTTTGTTTGCCTTGCGTCTTTGTGCTTGTGGTTTGTTCATGTTGTGGAACGTTTGTCCCTGGTTCTTGTGTCTCTTTTGGTGTTTTCTGTGTTCATTTCGTGTGTGTGTGTGTGTGTGCGTGCGTTTGGGTGTGTGGTTGTGTATGTGTGTGTCATGCTGTCTATCGGTGTTTTGGTGGTGGTTGCGTCTTGCATGTGGCTTTGCCTGCTTGACTTTACTACTTTTCCATCTACAGCAGCAGCAACAACATATGGCTCTACGGCAGCAGCAGCAGCAAGATGTGGCTCTAAAGCAGCAGCAGCAGCAACATATGGCTCTACGGCAACAGCAGCAGCAACATATGGCTCTACGACAGCAGCAGCAGCAGCAAGTTATGGCTCTACGTCAACAGCAGCAGCAAGTTATGGCTCTACGACAGCAACAGCAGCAAGATGTGGCTCTAAAGCAGCAGCAGCAATATATGGCTCTACGGCAGCAGCAGCAACATATGGCTCTACAGCAGCAGCAGCAAACGTTCATGTTCCAGCAGCCGTTTACGTGCCTTGTATCGGGACGACGTGTTGTGGTGAGTAACACTGCTATTTTTTGAGAATGCTGTCACTAAGTATACTCTTAAAGTCATTGTGCTAAATAAAAACAATTGGAATTATATCTAAAATGAAAAAGTAGTAAAGTCAAGCAGGAAAAGCCACACACAAAACACCACCATCATCAAAACACCAAGACTGATAATTTGAAGATTTCTCTTTAACTACAGGTAAAACCTACTTCATAAAGGAGTTGCTACAGAGAGGAGACGAGAAAATACGGCCACGTCCTGACCGAATTATATGGTTGTACAAACGATGGCAGCCATTATATGATGAGATCATAAAAACGGTTCTTCCCAGAGTGGAATTTATTAAAGGAGTGCCGTTGAATTAAGAACACGATTCCTTTTTAAACCCAGCCGTGAGAAACCTAGTTATACTGGATGACATGGCCACAGAGGCATCTAAAGATCCTCGAATTACAGACCTCTTTACAGAAGGGAGCCATTACAGAAATCTGTCTGTCATTGCTTTGAATCAAAACTTATATTCCAACAAAAGTCCAACACAAAGGCGCAATTGTCACTATTTAATTTTGTTCAACAACCCAGTGGACAAACAGTCGATTATGACAGTAGCTCGGCAAATGTATCCACACAACCCCAAGGAACTTTTGAATTGTTTTGAAGCAGCAGTAAGTCGACCCTACGGGAGTCTTATCATTGATCTAAAACCTACAACACCTGAACATTTGCGCATGCGCACACATATATTTACTATAAAAGACAGTGATAAATCTGTGCATATTTAATTTGGTGAAAGCTGTCCATCGGTACAGACATCTTCAAAAACAGTGATAAATCTGATCATATTCAGTTTGCTGATATATGTTCATCGGTACAGACACCTTCAGAAGACAAGTGTATGAAAACCTATTCATTTACAAAACGTTCGCCACAAGAAGAAGAAATGCAAGCTATCGACATGCCCTCCTGTGATGATTGTGGCGTGGTCTTTGAAAACAGTCATGACCTTCAAAATCAGGTGAAAAGATGGTGCCCTGAACATCAGGATTTGAAGCGTCACCTATCTAATGCAGACTACCCACCTGTGAAAAGAATGAAATACAGTGAATCCGATTCTGATGAAAACGAAGAATCCATGTACAACGAAGATCGTGAATCGGAAGTATATAGTGACTTTGCTGAGAAGGTGAAAACTTTGAATGAAACAAAGTGGCAACAAAAGGTAACAAAATATGAATCGGAAGGAATGAGCACGGTCGAGGCACAGGCAGGAAAAGGCCGACACAAAGTTGCGTGACGAGGAGTTGAAGACAATTATAGACAGAAATTGTATGCTTATTTCATACATCATGAAACTGAGCGGAGGCTACCTGCATTCCAAAGTTATGAACCTAATCGAAAAGTCCATGGAGAGAAACATGGATGAGGAAAGAGCCATACGTTTGGCTCTGCGAAAATATAGACACAATTTTGAGGAATATCTGGACAGTAGAGCGGAAGATGAAGAAGGCAGTGGGTTGTCAAAGGGAGATAGTGAATACATATGACGATAGTGACAGTAGTGATACAGATGAAGATTCCGACGAAGAAAACGAATCAGAATGACTTTAAACAATTCTTCACTTGGAATAATTGCTATCATTGATAATGCTGCTATGTGTATATTGTATCACCAGTTTGTATATGAAATCATAGAAGTTACTTAATATTTGGAAAATGAAATATATAACGTTCCACCAAATTGTGTTCGGTTTTTCTTTGTTTAGAAGTACCTTTTTATAGCATGATAATAATGCATCTACCCTACAGTAGGCAGTAGGATATATACATGGTCAATCTATATATGAAGTGTTCAATGTGTAGACTAGACTTAATACTGCTGATT
This sequence comes from Azorinus chamasolen, assembly GCA_963576725.1. Classification (NCBI taxonomy): domain Eukaryota; kingdom Metazoa; phylum Mollusca; class Bivalvia; order Cardiida; family Solecurtidae; genus Azorinus; species Azorinus chamasolen. The sequence continues at coordinate 2,381,254 of OY755253.1, read as the reverse complement.
TTCGATCCAGAGGATGCAGAAAAATAGATGGCAATATATAAACTGCAATGTATCAATATGGTCCGTGTGGTTCTAGGGCCTACCAGCTTAGTCAATTGGTTAAACAAAAGAATGGGGATCACTGCCTCAGCCTGGCATGCTACAGTAGAAGGCTGCCAAAAGGCTGTAACCTTTAGGGCTTTGATTTATGGATAAAAGCATCATTAAGTGATGTAATTGTACATTAGTCCAAGTTCTTTAAAGGTTCAAATCCAGAATATACGAGCGTATGTAACTCTGATATTCTTGTCAGGGTTCATGTTTCTAGATAAATACCTCATTATTGTTTTTTATCTCAGCCGATAAATAGCCGTTTTAAATGGGCAGCCGATCTTGTAACTTGTCTGTTAAAGTGACTCTTCCTCCTATTGTATGTTTGTTTTGTCTTTGTGCGTCTCTTGTTGTTTTTTCTACCTATGTACATTTGCTGTTTCCTTGTGTTGCTGTTCGGGCGAGTGTTTGTTCTGTATGTGGTGTTTCCTGCATGACTCATTTTTGTACTTTTAAAACACTATTTCAATCAATCGTTATATCAATAAAGGTTGTCCATCTGCTGGAGCTTGTTTAACAACAATAATACACTATAATACGCTTTGGAACAAGAGCATAATCAACACGGTTTGCAAAACATGTTTTTATTGTTTATAAATTGGATTTGTATATATATTTATATAAAATATATAATACATATTTTACATAAATGAATATAACATATACACATATAAAGACACCCGCTCCTGCAAAATGTATATTCGATGAATTTGGAAATCAGATTTCCACACAGTAAACACAAATAGGTAAATGGAAATTCAAGCAGGCAACACGACACAAATTATACTCCCATCCCTAAAGCAGAACACATACACAAACATGACCATTCATTCATTTGTACATTCGAACAGAAGCAAGACATACCGAAAGATATGAAATGGTTCATTTTTGTGGCATTTTTGTAATGTCCATATGCGAAACTGTCTATGCCGGTAAAGTAGCGCTTGTCATCAAAAGGAGATCAAAAGACTTTGTTCACCCTTATACTGTACAGTTGGTGATCAAAACTGCGAATCAAATTCATTTGATTGCGCATTGAACTATGTGTTTCTAAACAATTCATATATTGGTACATTTCATGTTTCAGCTGCTTGTCAACTACGCATTTTTAATGCCTTTAGCCTTTTTGGATTCTACCCCGCCATATTTGAGACTGTACATTTTCGGTCTCAGACCCGTAAATTGCTCAATAATTTTCCCAACACATTCCTCCTTCATTTTACCCAAAACCTTGGCATTAGTGCTGCTAAAGAGTGAGTGGTCTTTGTTAAAATTGCTGGTATCAAATAAGTCTTGGTTGACAAGCATATCCGGATACCAGTTCTCAGTCTCTATCTCATAATACAGATAATCTGTGTCAGTGAAAAGGAGTTGAGCCTTCTCTCCGTACTTTGATTTTATAAAGTCATAGTGGAATTGGTACATGAAAATCTTGGACACATCTAGGATGCAAAACCCAGCATAAATAGGGCGATTTAAAACAATGTTGACCTTCTTCATATTCACTGCGACCAAGTTCTCATTGAACATTTTGAAGGACTGGAAGTTGGGCTTGGCACAGACTTTTCTGAGACGTTTTGGGGTATTGACGAGTTCCACATGAACACGTTTCCGCATGTTTTCAAATGTTTTGCCAAAAATGGAATTATTGTATAATTTAAATAGATCATTTTCAATACTATTTGTAGCATGTTTCCTTTTCTCTGTATTGAAATCAATGTATGGCTTGAGCCAGCAAGGCTGAGTGAAGCTAATGGCTCTATGAAGTTTTGTCACCTGTAGACCTTTGGACAAGTAGTATTTCAAAAGTACAAAAATGAGTCATGCAGGAAACACCACATACAGAACAAACACTCGCCCGAACAGCAACACAAGGAAACAGCAAATGTACATAACTAGAAAAAACAACAAGAGACGCACAAAGACAAAACAAACATGCAATAGGAGGAAGATGGAAGTACCGCCTTGGAACGGTCAGTGACATAAGTCACTGGGAGGTTAAACCGGTTTATGGGCGCCCAACCTCACTCTTATTCCATTCCCAACCTAAAAGACAAACAGTGTAAATAAACGTATCCCCTCTCCAACTAATCTACAACAACTGCGACGGCAAATACAGTGGTAAAGTGTATGTATAACGAAAAAACATTTAATTGAACATACTGTATCCACCTATCGCTAGTGTACTCAATGATTGAGCTGCAAACAGAGTAACTGTAGAAAAGTAATAAAGGGTACGACAAAAACGAAATAGTACAGATATTCGACGTTCTCCTTCCATTTCTGGATTTAAGAGGTCGCCTTCATAGAGTACTAAACCTTTCTTGTCGGCGTACATGCAAAGAGGCCAGCGTGATTGCCAACTGTAAAAGGGTCCACAACCAAACATGCAGTATGTTGTAGTACTACAGGATCATACCCCTTTTTAATGAATTGTTTAACACATTTGATGAACAAAGTGAGAAAATGGGTATGTCCAATAATTTTACGAAGTTTGTAAATCACATCACATAAAATTCAGGATGTGAAATACCGTGTCGCAGAAGCGACTTGATATTACATTGGTACTTGCCAATAAGCGAGAGATTTCGATAGTAAAATTTAGAGAAAGTTTTTCTTAGTGTATGGTATCTATATCCTTGCTTAAGCAGCTTTTCAGTTAAAACGAGATTTCGACTGTTAAAATCGTCAATAGATGAACAAGCTCTAGCAAAACGAATAAGTTGAGATATATAAACCCTGTAAGATGGAGCACGGGGATCATCCCCGTCAAGATGAGGAAAAGTTACAATATTAAAATCAAAATCATCTCTTTTGTCATATATTTTAGAAGAAATCATTCCATTATTTATTTTAAGGTCTAGATCAAGAAACGCTGCATAATAGTCGGACGGGTTAGCTTTATTCAATTTGAGTTCTTTGGGATAAATTGCAGGAATAAGAGCATCAAAGAAAGGGTTATCTAAGTTAAAAATATCATCCAAATATCGACAAGTTTCATTGAAGGCTTTTATAACATCTTCTTGTGATTGAGGATTCAAACGCAACATGAAATTTCTCTCATAGCAGTACAAAAACAAATCTGCGACAAGTGGTGCACAATTCGTACCCATAGGAATACCAATTACCTGACGGTATATAGCATTCCCATAACGTACAAATATGTTATCCAAAAGAAAGGTAAGTGCTTCGCAAACTTCTGAGCAAGTCCAATTGGTGTAATATTTCATTTGCTCGTCAGTAAAGAAACCTTTTTCAGCATTACATGCCAAGAATGATGTTTTTTCCCGTGCAAATACTTTCTGGAAGTCACGATAATGGAAAACATAGTGTGTTTTGGGAAGCAGGTTTGGGACTAAGTTTGTACCTGACTTCCACGTGATGCCTAGGGAATTCTTTAGAGTTTTACTATGTTCCGAGAGAAACTCGTCCGTGATTGTGAGCGAAGTGGGTGCTAAGGGATATTCATTATGCGAATCATGCAAGTTAGATTGGTAAAATAGGTCACACTCAAGTATGTACCCTGTTTCAGCATCGTCTGCCACATAAGTAATATCAAACTGCTCAAGTTCCTGTTCATTCAGCCAGACAAAATCTTTTTCGGGGAGAGGTTCACACATTGCTGTTCCATACAGATTATTCATATCCAAATAGGTCAACCATGTGTTGGGTTTGAGGGATCATAATTGTCAATGTCTGAATTGTTAGCTTTCGCAAACTTTTTTGAAATCATGCATATACCTCCTCTTACGCCATTTTCAACCATGTTCACCATATTGATGTCATCTAGCAGTTGTAAATGAACACCAGTCATTTTCAACATAGCCTCCCATGAAAATCCAGGTGCTGTATAGTAATGACAGCAATCTAACTGGTAATTGTCTAAACACACTTGTCTAAAGTGCTCAAAAACATCAGCCAAAAGCACCAGGTCAGTTAATAGGTAGAGGTCAGGATATTGTCCAAAAGTGACCATATCAAACGTTCGCCATACACGCTGTTCATGTTCATAATCCTCATCAGATAACTCTGATTCATTCAGGTCATTGTAAAACTGGTGTTGTGGAGGGAGACATGTCTCATTCAATGTGTTAGGGGAAGAAACAGAACTGTAAGAGTAAACCCCCTTGCGCAACAGTAGTTCTTGGTGTGATGGATTCGGAAAGTGTTTTTCCAGAATTGGAAATCGATCTATGCCTTCTTTTGCCAAATTTGACACTAATGTGTCTAAGGAGGCATTCAAAAATTGAAGACAGTCAATGAATCTGAGATTCCCAAATGAAAAAGACAAATACTTTTCCATATTGTTTGGAATGCATGAAATGGGTCTATTTTTATATTTTCCAGCAGACTCCATTAACAGGTGCATGTCATATCCCCGTAAATTGTGAAACACAATGGGGATGTAAAACTTGGGGGTCTGAGATCGCTTACCCTGTCTAAACTGAAGCTGTAAATTGCAATGATTGTGGGCTGCACCCCTGTACTCTCCACTTAAATGATCATGGTCCCTAACCTTGTCTTCCTCAAGATCTGCATGACAAATGTGGCAAGTGACGGCTGTTTGAAAGGCATTTTCTTGCTGTGATGTTAATCTCATTGGTTTTACTTGACTTAGGATCTCACATATGTTTTCCTCTTCCTGGAGTAAAGAGTCAAAGAATGTGTCCACTACATTTGGTCCTCGGTATACTCGAGCTGGTTTAGATAATTCATCGTTAGAACATTTAACCAGCAGTGAGTTCAGTAAAGAAAACCGGTTGCCAGTTACGGTTTTTACGCTCACTGCCTTACTGAACGAATTGGTTTTCCGACTACGTTTTCCAAATGGGGTCGCACTAAAACACTGACGAATTAGCTGACCGCATAAGATATATAATTTAACTACTGACCACAAAAAAAATCAAAAAAAATCGGAAATTGCTGACGATCAAATGAAAAACGAGCCAAAACGTGCTGGTGTGAGATAGATCTGGATCCGATGATTTAACTTTAAATCATCGACCTACTTATCAATGATCTGGCTCCAAACATTAAATATCGTGTTTTTATTTTTTTAAATTTCGAATTTATTTTTAGTGTTTTCATTGAGATAGAATATTCCAAAAAGCATATTATTGTAGCAGCATACGATCCAGATCAAAACTAAGCGATTCCCCCCTATAATTTATTGGATATTATTTGATCAAATTAGTTCATAAATCGTTATTAAATTGTGTAAACAGCTTTGATCAAGATCTAGATTATTTTCTGAATAATTCGCATTTTGATTAGGATCAAAACAGTTCCAGTGATGCTATGGTAGTGATATTTTTGTATGGTAGTACTTATTTAGTGTGCACAAGCACAAATCATAAGCAGCTATATATTTTTTTTACTTTTAGTACTATTATTACAATATTGCGGATAGTCTACACTGTAGACTAAGCACACTCTTTAGTGTTTTCTACCCTTTATTTAAATTCATTGGACTTCACTGCAATATTTTTATGCCCTCCAGATCAAAATTTGGGGGACATATTGTTTTTGCCCTGTCTGTTTGTCTGTTTGTCTGTTTGTTTGTCAGCAACTTTAACATTGGTCATAACTTTTGAGCCAGTACAGATAGAGACTTTATATTTGGCATGAATATGTATCTCATAAAGCCGCACATTTTGAGGGGCGCCATGTCAAGGTCAAGGTCATCATTCAAGGTAAGAGGTCAAATATTGGGGTCAAATCACCAACTTTAACATTGGCCATAACTTTTGGACCAGTAGAGATAGAGACTTGATATTTGGCATGCTTGTGTATCTCATGAAGCTGCACATTTTGAGGGGTAACCTGTCAAGGTCAAGGTCATCCTTCTGGGTCGACGGTCAAATTATCTGTTTTTTGGCTGTAACTTTAACGCAACTTTAACATTGGTCATAACTTTTGAGTCAGTACAGATATAGACTTGATATTTGGCATGAATATGTATCTCATAAGGCCGCACATTTTGAGGGGTGACATGTTAAGGTCAGAGGTCAAATATATGGGTCAAATCACTTTAACATTGGCCATAACGTTTGGACCAGTAAAGATAGAGACTTGATATTTGGCATGCTTGTGTATCTCATGAAGCTGTACATTTTGAGGGGTACAATGTCAAAGTCAAGGTCATCCGTCATGGTCAAACGTCAAATTGTCTGTTTCTTTGTGGGTAACTTTAACATTGGTCATAACTTTTGAGCAAGTACAGCTAGTGACCTGATATTTGGCATGCATATGTATCTCATAAAGCCGCTATTTTGAGAGGTGACATGTCAAGGTCAATGTCATCCTTCAAGGTCAGATGTCAAATATATGGGTCAAATCACTGACTTTAACATTGGCCATAACTTTTGGACCAGTAGAGATAGAGACTTGATATTTGGAATGCTTGTGTATCTCATGAAGCTGCACATTTTGAGGGATGACATGTCAAGGTCATTCTTCAGGGTCAAAGGTCAAATTGTCTGTTTGTCTGTAACTTTAACATTGTTCATAACTTTCGAGCCAGTACAGATAGAAACTTGATATTTGGCATGAATATGTATCTCATGAAGCCGCACATTTTTAGGTGTAACATGTAAGGTCAAGGTCATCCTTAAAGGTCAGAGGTCAGACAGATGGGTCAAATCACCGACTTTAACATGGGCCATAACTTTTGAACCAGTACAGATAGAGACTTGATATTTGGCATACTTGTGTATCTCATGAAACTGCACAGTTTGGGTAACATGTCAAGGTCATCCTTCTGGGTCAAAGGTCACCAACTTCAAATTGGCCATAACTTTTGAACCAATAGAGATAGAGTCTTGATATTTGGTATGCATGTGTATCTCATGAAGCTGCACATTTAAAGGGGCAACATGTCAAGGTAAAGGTCAAATTTTAGGGTCAAAGGACACTACTCTAACATTGGCCATAACTTTTGAACCTGTAGATACATACTTGACATTTGGTATGCATGTGTATCTCATGAAGCTGCACAGTTTGCGGGTAACATGTCAAGGTCAAGGTCATTTTTCAGGGTCAAAGGTCACCGACTTTAACATTGGCCATAACTTTTGAACCAGTAGATATACAACCTTGATACTGGTATGCATGTGTATCTCATGAAGCCGCATGTTTGAGAGGTGACATGGCAAGGTCAAGGTTATCCTTCATGGTCAAAGGTCACCAACTTTTAACTTTAGCCATAACTTTTGAACCATTAGAGATGCAGACTTGATATTTGGTATGCATGTGTACCCCATGAAGCTGCACAGTTTGAGGAGTAACATGTCAAGATCAAGGTCATCCTTCAGGGTCAAATATCATATTGAGTGGGCATAGTGTTTCACAAACACATCTTGTTATGTATATAATTACTCTAACTGCATGCTACATATATAACTAAGATGCACACACAGCTCTATATACTCTATTGTCTAACATTATTACTGTTGGGGAAAGGCGTGCATACATTAAAAGTAATTTAAAGCCTCATCAGATCAGATTAATTTGATAGTTTATATCAGTAAAATAATTAATAATTTCTTGTTTTATATAAACCTGTTTTATGGATCTATTATTAGTTGAAAATTGAAAGTTCTGCTATATTATGTTTTAGATTAAATGTGACAAATGCCCCAAAAGCCTTTCATGAATAATTATTCATTTAGTACACATACAGGTTTAGTTGTTTCACATTGTCTAAAAACAACCATGCTATTATTCCTTTAGGTCCAAGCCAAGAAGTATTCTATCAATTTTACACTGACGATACAGGAAATGGCCATGTAGTATTGGTTGTGGAACTCAATTCCTTGAATTTCCTTACTTTCCAGTCTTCTTTCTATATACATAAAAGCTAATGACCATTTATTCCATGAATATTCATGTAAGAAAATATATACCTTGAATATTAACCGAAATTTAAAAAGGTACATATACACAGGAAAGTTTGGCTGTGGCAGAAAATATAGCACCATATCAATACTTATCATAAGTAAACAGAGCACACCCTGAGATGGCTCCTGCATGAGCTTCTGAACTGAGTCTATTCTGTTTGCAAAGGCTAGAAAGACATCATTATGGAGTAACGGGTTAAATAACCAAATTCAATAAACAATATTCTACAATGCAATATGCACAGTATGAAGTAATTTTCTTACAATTCAGTAAGTTCTAATTAATTAATTAAAATAAATGCACTTTTTTATCTCAAACCTTCTCCAATAGCCAGTGCTTGGATTTGAACCCAGACTTCCTTCTCATGCCTAGGCAAGAAGGTGTTCTACCATTAAACTACACTGGCTGGATTGAACTTGACTGTTTGAGGCTTTATCCAACAAGAGTTCCAACAATACAGTCAGGAGGTTCTATGAGAGTTAAGGAACATTTTTACTCCCAAAGTGAACCAACACATTTTTATCTATAAAAATAAAAAAATATATATAAATTACACAGTTACTCCCATTGTATCGCCAATAACAGACAACTGCATGCTATTTTCTTACCCTGTAGTTGTGTGTAAGTAGGCATGTCTATTCATAACTACACCGCATATGAATACGGTGTCAATCAAACTACGAAAAATTTATAAGTGTAGAGTACGTACAGTAAATGCGGCGAAAGGTGTATAATTTTGACAATAAATATCAACTACGCAAGAATATACCGAGATACGTGTCAGATGCAATTCATTTAACATGCAGATGCATAAGATAGATGCAATAACAAAAAATAACAAACACCAAAGTAACAAACTTACCCCTCCGCCATTTTGTTTTTCTTCGCACACTACCTCCGTGGTGTGATTGCAACCGGTTGCGAATGTATTCGGCTTACGGAGCGTTCAGTTAACACCGATTGCAATCGGTAGCAATCGGTTACAACCGTTCGCCTTTACCGAACTCACTGCAGATATGAAAACCCACAGGGCTCATTTTTTTTGAAAACGGGTAGTAGAAGATAAGGTAGGGTCTGGGTTACACGATTGGATGTGTTTGATGAAACTTTCAAAGTCGGCGTAGATTACAAATGGCACTTTTAACTGATTTTGAATATGATTAAAATAGAGCCATTGTTGTTCCTCGTTTTTGGGAAAGCTCAGTTTCTGCGGACCGTTAGGAGAACAGTATTGCGTTTGTTCCTCTAGCAAATCTTTAGTGGTGAAGCCATGCATGCAATAATTGCAATACAACGTTTGCCCGTCGTGTGACGTTCTATCCCCTAGCAAACGACTCAGGTTTCTTATGAGGCAAAAGTGTCTTTGTTCTCCCTTTGAAAACAAGAGAAGATTAATATGTTTTGTCATGTTTCTGTGGCTAATAATCTGCAAAGGATACACTTCATTGCCTTCCAAACCAAACACATTGATAGACATATAATTTTTTGCTTTTCAAATTCAGGTACTTGCGAAAGTGGCAAGGGAAACTCGATGTCATGTGTGTTGAGATCTTGTTCATACTGTGTATAGTGACCGACACGATCAGGATACTCTCCCTATGTGACTGGGTGCAGTGCTGCAATAATGGACCATAAGAAACATTTCTGGTCAGCATTTTTAATATTGAGGACAGCCTTTTCCTTTTGGATTATTGGTGGCAATGATACATAACTACTGCCCTCTAGCGGCTTAAATTCAACAGTGCTGATTTCTAATTGTAAAATTCTGTCAATAGACCAACCACTCCAATCTCTTTCAAAATCTGAAAGGCATTGTGCAGATGCTGAAAAGCTTCTGCTATTTGATTTTCAATCTGCGAAATATTTGTACAGGTCAGTGTTACTGACCGGAATGTGGGCTCAGCATAGACAACTTCATTATTCTGATCATACTTAACAAACTTAACAAAGAGTGTAATGAACCATTTCATACCTTTGACCGCTTTCATTCGCTCTGTGAGAATCTGCTCAATGTCTTGTTCATTGTCCTTGAAAAACTGTAATACATCATATGTTTCCTGAAGATGGTTGAAGTGAGGTGGTTTGTGCCGTGTCATTTAATGCATTGCTGCCTCCACCCTGTTGTTGACGACTCTTCCAGTTTTCTCTTCTATTAATACAGCTGTCATAAACATCCGTTCTTTTCCCATAAAATCGCTCTGGTAGCGGACGATGACACCAGCGACACTCCCGGCCTTCTTTCCCACACTCTTCACAAAACAATTTACCAGGTAGCAGAGGTTTACTGTTAGAACACCAATTGCATGACTTATTTAAGCTATAGTTTCGTATGTTTTCTTCTTGGTAGCTGGCTGCTCATTGATTCGTCTGATTTTCTTTTTCTGTTAGATAAAGTCTGACATTGTTCAGCTCTATTGTCCTGTGTTTCTACAAGACTTTCTGTTGGGGAAATATTTTCCTTGTGCATGTGAATATGTCTTCTTAAATTATCTGCTTTCTTGAATTGTTGATGAAAGTGTGGGCAGTGAACACTGGACTCTCCATGCAATGATCTGGTATGGCGAAGATGGTGTGATTTCTGTTTAAATTCCTTTCCACATACGTTGCACACATGCTTCTGTGCTTATGTCATCTCTTCTCCCATCAACGTGATTCGCCGTAGATTCAATTCAGTATCCTCAATGAATGATAAATTGTGCCGTTTGGCCCATTTCTCCAAGTTAGCTACAGTATTTATTTGGTACATTTCATTTCGATCCATTTTAATCTGAAACTAGAAAATTGAGTCTGTAAGCGATAGCGGCACAGCGATGCCCCTATGGTGGTGCTTTCCTAGCTGCATGTAAAGTTCCTAAGTCATTTGACCTTGAGCTTGGGCTTGAGCAGGTTGGGTTGGATGCAATGAAAATATGGATGGTGGTTTATGTGTATATGCAATTCCATGCCAATAGCTACAGTGGTTAGTAAGATATAAGACAATAAAAAACTGTGACAACCAACTGCACGTACCAATTGCACGTAAAAGTGTGACGCACGGACGGACAGATAGACAGACGGATGAACGGACATACGGACGGACAGGTGCAAAACATAATCCCCCCCCCCTGACTATCATCAACGGGGCATAAAAAGAAATAATATAAAGTAGTGGCATTTTATAATACAACAATCAATGTCAAACACAAAAATACATTTTAACGATATTTACTTACATTAATTATACGCAGGGAAAACTAATGTGGTATACTCGTAACTAGTTTAGATTCACCGTTTTACCATATGAATAGTAAACATGTAGTAGATGTTTAAGTTCAATGCCATTATTTAGTCGTGGTGTAGCAAAAACCAACTCAAACAAACATGTTTAATTCAGAACATTTAATAAAAAAATACATACATAAAGTAAAGTATTCAGTACATACCGTTTAGTCTCGAGTAAAATAGGTTAGTAGTATCCAGTATATGTCCTCTTCTTAAGTTTGATAGTGTAGCATAAGCAAGACAACGATCTGAACACTTCAGTGAAAACTTTTCAACTGATTTCAAATTGACCGCCTAAAGATATAGATTCATACTTTGCGCATGCTCAATAGATGAACAAGTAGATCATGATTCAACTAGTCCTAACACGTTATAACCACTAGTATGTTAAGAGGTTAAATACAGGTACAACTGGATTTCCATTCTCGAAAATAAACATGGCTTTATAAAACTGATTATAAGTTCTTATTATATATATTCACTTGGTAAGTTTAACGTCTAAGATGAATGCATGGTGTTTCAGGGATTTATTCAGGATTTGTATAACCTCTGTATATATGCTAACCCTACAGTACTTGGTACTAAATATAGTTTAAACTGGACTTTCCATTCTAAAAATAGATTAAACTAGAACATCCTAATAAAGATACTACCACACAGTAAATTCATAATCTACAGGTTGTTATCCTTGAGACAATTTTCACTAATTACATTAAAACAGATATGTCATTATGTGGTTTGTAATCTCGGTACTTCATGTTGTGTGCTGTTTTAGCTTTACACCTGTGACTTATATCGCAAACTTTCCAGTACACCTTTATCAAAAAGGTTAAGATCTCGCTATACTTAAATAAATGTAACCCAGATACATCTTACGCTTCACACATTGGTGAACCAATTGAAATAGCGTTTAACCCCTCCAGGTATGTAGAATATTGACCAGTACACTATTTGAAAGAGAGGTTGGGTATTCTTGTGTTGTCTGGATCTGGTCTATAAATAAAAAATAATGCACCTAAAAATCAAACGCGGAAAATTTCCATATATCTATAATTAGACCGTAGACCTATGTTTAGACGGTCGTAGAGGGGTTTTCCATATCTATAAATAGACGGTAGACCTATATTTAGACGGTCAAGGTCAAGGTCGATACCTCACTGATCCCTCATCCCTCATGGCCCAGAACTGTCATTTCCTATTCATCATCCATCAGCAAATCCATTGGGAGCCGTCTGGTCTGGGTCTACTCTGTTTGCAGATACATTGTACATGAACACACATTTATATGAAGAAAAGGGTTAAACTATAATCTGATACAATTTTTACTTATAGGCCTATTACGTTCGATTTGTTGTAACGTTGGAGAAACTACAGTGCTCCCTCTCTACAACGACACCCTTTGAGATACGAAGATTGTATGTGTTGTTCAGAGGGAGTTGTTATGGGGAGGTAAAATCAACATAATTAGCTTGTTTGCAGATCCAAGGATAAGGTGTATTTCGAGAACTAAAACCGTTATGCCTCTATCAAACCCTATGTTGTGACCACTCTTTAGAATCGTCACAAAGTGACGATTCTAAAGAGTGGTCACAACATAGGGTTTGATGGAGGCATAAAGAAAATACGATGAAAAAAAGTTGTTTCTGGAGCCTTGTTGTTTCGGAAACAGTGACATGCGTTGTTGTAAGGAGGGAAACCTTATTGAGAGGACCGTTGTAGGGAGGGAACATTGTATTTACATAATGTCATAGAGCTTGGATTCTGGTGAGACACCGAGTTAATAGTTTAAACATAATTTATTCCATATAATGTTTGGAATGGGGTCGGGCCACAAGTTCTGACAACATTAGAAACGGCCCTCCTCCTACAAAACTTTTCCAATTTACATTCAACGGCGGTAGTGTATAAATAATGTCAAATATAAACAAACACTATATATATATATATTGAGAGAGAGAGAGAGAGAGAGAGAGCAAAGTTTTAGGTAACCATTAATCATATATGCTAACATGTAATATCCTGGTAAATCTTCCATGTTGTTAGTAGTCAAATATTATTGACATTAATAAGAGAAGAAAATCTTCTTGTTTGCTTTATAAAGCAATGGACAGCAGCAAATATAGTTTTATTATCCTCATCAGAAAAATCGCTTTTGCCAAATAAAAGCGTGTCTATATTTAGTGGATGGTAATTACGTGTCTTATAAAATAATGCTATTCTCCGATTCTGGAAAAATCTGCAATGGAAAAAATAATGAACGTCATCTTCAACATCATCAGTAAATTCACAAATTGAAGTTGAAAACTTATGTGATTAATAATAAGATCATTGTTTAAGTTACTGCAATTACTTCTGGTTCGAACATGTAAAACTGATAAATACCTATTGCCATAAAAGTAATAAGAAGGAATAATCTGATATCCTTATTCTTTACGTAAAGCACTTTTGAAAGAAGTGAAACTATCTTAATTCCTTAGAGCACGGTTACAGTTGTTCCAGAGAAGTACTGAGGACGGAATTCACGATCTTTTTGAGATGGATGTTCGAAATGGAGGCAATATATAGGCAGCTCTGTTTCTCAAAGGATGACGGGTTTCTTCTCCTATAATCGGTGGTACTAAATCGTTAATATATGGTGGAACTATATCATGAAAAACTTTATATATGAAACAGAGTTTTTGAGTTTTACGCGACTAGATAAAGATTCCCATCCACATTCGCGATATACGTTTTCTAATGCGACTGATCTAGTGACACCGGTTACTATACGCGCTGCCTCGTTCTGAAGTTTTTGCAAGGTATCAGAGCAATTCTCTGAGCAGCCAGCCCAAACAATAGAGGCATACACATGTACTCAAGTATAGGTCTGACATATGATATATAAATTTGATTTAAAGATTTTCTATTTAATGCGAATTTCATTTTTTCATAATACCTACAATTTTGGATGATGATTGCAAAATATTATCGATATGACTATTCCAATTACCATTTGCATTCAAAGTAATTCCAAGGTTCTTATGATTTTCTACAGTTCTCAAAAACTATATCTGGTGGTTTATCATAGCTTTTAAGTGTGAAAAACATCGCTTCAGTTTTGTTAGGGTTAAAATCAACGAGCCAGGTGTTGGCCCATACAGTTATTAAACTAAGATCATGATTGATAATACCTTCTATATCATTGTGTCTCCCCCCATATTTATATGGGGGAGACATATTGTTTTCGTGAGAGTTGTCTGTCTGTCTGTCTGTCCGTCTGTCCGTCCGTCTGTCTGTCTGTCCATCACACTTTTTGTCCGGACGATAACTTCAATATGCCTGATGCTAGTTGATTGAAACTTCATATATGGACAGAGCATAATGGGAGGAAGTGTCATGCACAAGGTCCATAACTCTGGCTTCACTAATATAGGAGTTATTGCCCCTTGTAAAAAAACCACACTTTTTTGTCCGGACGATAACTCCTATATGGCTCATGCCATTGGATTGAAACTTCATATATGGAAATATCATGACGAGAGGAAGGGTCATACACAAGGTCCATAACTCTGGCTTCACTAATAATGGAGTTAAATTGCCCTTGTAAAAAAATCAATTTTTTTTGTCCGGACGATAACTCCTATATGGCTCATGTCATTGGATTGAAACTTTATATATGGAAAGATCATGACAAGTGGAAGTGTCATACACAATGTCTCTGGCTTCATTAATAATTGAGTTATTGCCCTTGTAATGTTTTTTCATAATTTTTTGTCCGGACGATAACTCCTATATGGCTCATGCCATTGGATTGAAACTTCATACATGGAAAGATCATGAGAAGAGAAAGTGTCATGCTTAAGGTCCATAACTCTTGTTTCACTAATATTGGAGTTATTGCCCTTTGTTAAAAAATCACAATTTTTTTGTCAGGATGATAACTCCTATATGGCACATGCCATTGGATTGAAACTTCATACATGGAAAGATCATGATAAGAGAGTGTCATGCATAAGGTCCTTAACTCTGGCTTCAATAAATTGAGAGTTATTGCCCCTTGTACATTTGTTTAACGCTTTCTTGTCCGGATGATAACTCCTACATGGCTCTTGCCATTGTATTGAAATTGCATACATGGAAAGAGCATGATTAGAGAAAGTGTCATGAACAAGAGCCATAACTCTGGCTTCAATACTTTTGGAGTTATTGCCCTTTGTTACATTTTTTGTCCGATCAATAACTCCTGTTCGACTGATACTATTGGAATGACATTTCATTTATGGGAAGGGCATGATGAAAGTAAGTGTCGTGCACAAGGGCCATAACTCTGGTGTCAATAGTTATTAGCTGTTATCATTTTCTTCTTGAAAATTGTGGTGTGGAAAGCGCATAATGAGGGGAAGTATCAATCATCAAGTCCATAACATTTTTAGTGATTTCCCTTTACATATTGTTTTTATTAGAGGGGAGACATCCGTTTTTGTGACAAAAACCTCTAGTTTAATGATGATGCCGAGTAGTACAGTGAGCTATCATCTGCAAATAATCTAGTTAAACTTAAAGAATTTGAGATATCATTGACATAGATTAACAAGAGTACCGCATACGGTACATAATACGCCCACTTGCAAACTTTCTCTGATTCAACATGCCTTATAAGTGTTGACATTTTCTGATCTGTGCTTCAGATCTTGATTTCCATATTAAGGTGATACTATTTTTTAAACAAATGAAGTGAATATCTTATTAAATAAAAAAAGTTACAGCTAATCCTCATATTTGCAGATTTTTGTAAAGTGCACCGGCCATAACTCTGTAAAGACAAACTGAATGAACCTAAAAATAAACTCAGCTTCAAATTTCGTTGCTTAAAACATTTGTGTTAAGTTTCATTTATATCATTTTAACAGTTTTCCCAGAAAACAACAGACAAACTAAAAGTTGACCAACTAACAAAGTAACGAACACACGAAGTTCAAGGACCATAACTTTAGAATAAAATGACATATCAAAAACCCCGCAATATATGTGAAAATTCACATTAAGGTTTAACCTTATAAAAAATTGAAGTAAATATCATTTCAAATGAAAAAGCTATGGCCATCCTCATATTTGCATAGATTTGCATTATTTTTTTAAGTGCAAGGGCCATAACTCCGAAACAACAAATCAAATGATCCTCAGAATCGACTTAGCTTCAGGTATTGGTGCATTAAACATATGTATGAAGTTTCATTAATATCTGTCAAACAGTTTTGCCAGAAAACAGCGGACAAACTATTTGCATATATTTGCATTTTGTTTAGTAAAAGGGCAATAACTCCGAAACGACAAATCAAATAAACCTCAAAATCAACTCAGCATCAGATCTTGATGCATTAAACATTTTTGTGCAGTTTCATTAATATCTCTGAAATAGTTTTCCCAGAAAACAGCGGACAAACTATTTGCATATTTGTTAGGGACAAGGGGCATGACTCTGAAATGAAAAATTAAATGAACCTCAGAATCAACTCAGCTTCAGATCTTGATGCATTAAACATTTGTGTGAAGTTTCATCAATATATGTCAAATAGTTTCCCAGAAAACAGCGGACAAACTATTTGCATGTATTTGCATTATTTTTTAAGTAAAAGGGCCATAACTCCGAAACGACAAATCAAATGAACCTCAGAATCGACCCAGCTTCAGATCTTGATGCATTAAACATTTGTGTGAAGTTTCATTAATATCTGTTAAATAGCTTTTCAAGAACACAGCGGACAAACTATTTGCATGTATTTGCATTATTTTTTAAGTAAAAGGGCAATAACTCCGAAACGACAAATCAAATGAACCTCAGAATCGAGTCAGCTTCAGATCTTGATGCATTTAACATTTGTGTGAAGTTTCATTAATATCTCTCAAATAGTTTCTCCAGAAAACAGCGGACAAACTATTTGCATATTTTTTAAGGACAAGGGCCATAACTCTGAAATGAAAAATCAAATGGACCTCAGAATCAACTCAGCTTCAGATCTTGATGCATTTAACATTTCTGTGTAGTTTCATTAATATCTGTCAAATAGTTTTCCCAGAAAACAGCGGATAAACAAAATGTTGACGGACGGACGAACGAACGAACGGACGGACGGACAGGGCCACGACAATATACGACCACCTTTATTAGGTGGGCGTATAAAAATAATAGAGGTTCTAATACTGAGCCTTGGGGTACTCCTGCAGATATAGGCTTGGCTGATGAGACTGACGAACGCAAAATAACATTTTGTTTTCTGTGACTTAAGTAATTTGTTAACCAATTTATAAGTCTTCCATTTATACAATTTTGTTTTAATCTGAAAATAATCCCCTTATGCCATACACGATCAAATGATTTTGATATATCACAGAAAACCATACAAGAGAATTGCTTATTGTCAAAGGGCTGGCAAATGTCG
Organism: Azorinus chamasolen; assembly: GCA_963576725.1. Lineage (NCBI taxonomy): Eukaryota > Metazoa > Mollusca > Bivalvia > Cardiida > Solecurtidae > Azorinus > Azorinus chamasolen. The sequence continues at coordinate 2,363,585 of OY755253.1, read as the reverse complement.
TGAAATATATCAATAAGTTGAAGCACTGTTTAGTGTTTTGGAAGAAATCCTTTGGTATTTATAAAGTAAATTATTATCATGAAAAAAATAATATACATATGCTTAAAGACCACTCTTTCTAATAATCTACCACAACAACTAAGAAGAAAAACAGGTCGGTAATTTGACGGTAGAGATTTGTCTCCCTTTTTAAAAAGTGGCAAAACATTAGCCAGTTTCCAAGAGCCTGGGAAAACTCCTTCTTTTAAAGACCAGTTGAAAAGTTTAGTTAAAAGTTTCGAAAAATAAATTTTACAACCCCTTTAAGCATTCTGTATGATATTGAATCTGGTCCTGATGCCTTGTTCGTTGCTAACGATTTAATGAGATCTTCAACTTCGGATTAAACTATAATTATTTCTAATAGACTATTTTAAGTTTTCACAGTGAATTGAGGCAGAACAGCGTTTTCATCTCTTACACTAGAAATTGAAACAAAGTAGTTATTTAACCGGTAAGTCTTTTCTTGGTCTGATGTAAAAGTTCCCCTGTACTCGAAGTTTCACAAAGAGGTGGTATATTGACTGTACATGTAGTATTTTTAACAAAATGTCTGATAATTTTTGTCGTCATGCCTCACGATAATTGATTTCGATGGAATACATAACTTTATAAAAGAAAGAAAGATTTCCATGAATAAATTGCATGCATCATTTACAGTTCCTTGTAACAAGCGCTCCCAATCAAAGGTTGAGATTTTATCATTTAACCAATCAAAGTCAGCTCTATTGTACAAGTAAACATTTCCTTTAAATGAACTGTTTATATCATATGGAAAAAGGTAGTATAATAAATGAAGCACTATCTCCACTTACCTCAGGTGGAACTGAAATTGTACTGGAGTCAGTAAATTTCGTGTCAGCAGGAATAATTATTGGACCAAGTAGAGCACCAAGCCTTGTAGGTGTTTGAATTGTATTTACGAGTGAATTAGTGATCATAATATTTTTAAACGTTCATTACTTAGATTGAATAGGTCTTCATTTAGATCCCCTGCCAGTATTATATTATTTTGAAATTTCAAAAGCTTTTTCAATATTATTATTAAATTTCATAAAAAAAATCAGAATCTGACGTCTTTCGATTGTAGAAGGTTTCAATCAAGTAAATATGGAAAAATAGTCAAACAGGGAGAGCCACACACGGAATGACACCGCATCAAACACCATCTAACGAGAAACGGTAAAGCCACAAGACAAAACATAACAGGACGCATATCAAGACGAAACACATTAAACATTAAGCATATTAAAAAACAAAATTGACCGTAGGCTGAAAGCAGGAGTGCCGCCTTGGAACGGCAAGTTCTTTTTTAACTCTAACGCTTATCCAAAGAGACTCTGTACAAAATTGTTCTAGGTCTACCAGCCTTTTGTGAATGACACCGGAGGAAACATAAATTAGTATTCCACCACCATGATTGGTCCTGTCTTCTATCATGAGTATTTGATATATCTAAATAAGTCTCACAGATTTGAACTGACATCCTTAACCTTTAGCCAGCTATGGGCGGATGATAAAGTACCTGTGCAAACAGTTTGTATCCAGATAATTCGCCGAGTGAATCGACGACTCATCAGGATCCAAACCGCTTGACGCACCAAATGTATTATAGCAGACAAGTCGATCACAGCTTGATTCCCAAAACGCATTAAACGAAAACTTCCGTAAAAATAACTTGCTCAGCAGGCTAGAGGTTAATTAACAATATTTTCATGCCCTCATTGACGATTGCCAGGGGGGGGGGGCATATTGTTTTTGCCCTGTCTGTTTGTCTGTTTGTTTGTCAGCAACTTTAACATTGGTCATAACGTTTGAGCCAGTAAAGATTGAGACTTGATATTTGGCATACATATGTATATCATCAAGCCGCACATTTTGAGAGGTAATATATCAAGAGCAAGGTCATCCTTGAAGGTCAGAGGTCAAATATATAGGTCAAATCACCGACTTTAACATTGGCCATAACTTTTGGACCAGTAGAGATAAAGACTTGATATTTGGCATGCTTGTGTATCTCACGAGGCTGCACATTTTGAGGGGCGACATGTCAAGGTCAGGGTCATCCTTCAGGGTCAAAGGTCAAATTGTATGTTTCTTTGTCTGTAACATTAACGCAACCTTATCATTGGTCTTAACTTTTGAGTCAGTACAGATAGAGACTTAATATTTGGCATGCATATGTATCTCATAAAGCCGCACATTTTGAGAGGTTACATTTCAAGGGCAAGGTCATCCTTCAATGTCAGAGGTCAAATATATAAGGGGACATAGCGTTTCACAAACACATATTGTTAAATTTGAAAATAAAGAGCAAACTAATTGACACACTGTTTCTTATAACATTTGCCCTAAACAGATTTGATCCGAAATGTATATGCATGCATGTTTACTAAAACAATTAAATTTATACACACAGTACGCAGAACAGGAAAGACAAAATTTTGACAGAACTACACTCAGAATCTAGCACCTGTCAAAGCATGTCGATCTGGTAGTCCCCGAAACAGGCGGCAACGTAACCTTCCGTTTTGAGAACCACATGACCCACATGAGCTCCCTCGCCATACATACCCGACTGTAAATTAATATTTGCGTTTTAAAGGCATTCATATAGAGCCCATATGTAACTGTTCACGGAATAAATTTTACTTTGAAATGAAACAAATAAATGTAAACAAAACATATCTGTAACGGTAGTCTCGAGAAAAATAAAAATAAAAATAAAATGTATACACCCATCAAAACATATGAAAAACAAAACTACCCATTCAAAATATAAAACAATAAAAACAAAACAGATTCGAACCAAACTATTATAGCGGCCACCTGGGCATTATACAGTGTTTATACATGTAATGTTTGTAAACATAGATAACAAAAGGTGTGCCATAAGATCTAACCACGCATGAAAAGTAATCATGTACAGGTAAACCACGCTATTTTGAGACTTGTTGTTAATTTGTTGTTTACATAACAGCACAAAAGTGCAGGGCCAGACAACACACTTTAGTAACTCGCCACATATTATGTACTGGGCTTTGGTCTAATGGATATGTACCTAGTCTTACAAACATGGGGTCGTGGGTTCGAATCTCAATCTATGCAGTTTACTTTGTTAAAAAAACAAAACTGATTTACTATTTGTAATTTTCTTTTTAATTTTTATTCTTTTTCAGTTATATGTTAATGTTTTGTTAATAGTTATTATATGTTATTATTAATATTTATTGTTGTTTTGTACGGACAGTATTTTAATGAAAAAAATAGTCACTGGTAAGAATCCAACTCAAGACCGCCACATGCAAGTCTATATACATATCCATCGCACCAAGGCAACTATGTTGAAAACATTGCGGCTTGCTAAGGCTTTTAAAAATAAAGAAGCGCTGTAGTCGCTTCGTTTTGTTTATATTAGAGTAGGTCATGTTTTGTTCCAAAATAAGTTGGTCTATCTGTATATTTATATATGACAGCTTCGGAGGGGAAAACACGTGGCTAGTGAAAAACAAACGTTGTCACGTGATAAGATAGTGGGCGAGACTTAGACACCGTATAAAAAGTTTTCGATTGTATTCCGCTTCAATTATCATGTACCTTGATTTTGAACTTCGACAATGACAAGTATTCCTAATGTTTACAGCTTGTCAAGCGGTTGGATTACACATGAGATACCACTTGTCAGACGGTCGGGACTCATATGAGCTGCTGGCTCCTGGAATCACATTGGATCCAAACTATTACATATAAAATCACTATAATTTCCATGCATGGCTCAATATGATACAAAGTGAATACAAAATATCCGTGCGAATGGGACCCAACCGCTAGCACGATGCACACATCTGTATTTTAATCATACATTTCACCCATAAACTACTTACATGTATAACAAGCGAACAAGATTGACTATGTTGAGAAACCGTTTCGGTAGACCTCTCATCTGGACCCAAACAATTCGCATGCAGGAGACAGTTATATCCGTATCCATGTGTTAGATGGGCGTATAAAAAGGACAGTACATGATCATTGAGTACTATAAAAATGTATCTACGGGTGTTGAACCAATGCCATCGCACTTACAAGACAAACACACTAACCACTACGCTAACAATTCATTTTTAAATGTAAGTGTAATACATGTACTATGATTATTATTGCTTTCGTTTTGCAATTTTTGTCACAGAGTATTAAGGACAATCCCGATAAACACACGAAGGTTAATTTAGTCTCATGTCAAATTGGGAGAGTAATACATTCATACCAAGGTCGTTCAATTTATAAATAAAGCCTAGAATAGAGCAATATTAAATATGGAACATGTTATTGTTCTTGTATGTTTGGTTTTCTCACACCATAGTTGACGGAAGTCAAGGTAAAACTTATGCAATAAGAACAACATTTGGTGCAATGTTTATTAGGTTCATTGCGATCCAGATCGGGGGCAGTTGTTTCGGGAATCCCATAAAATATGAGGTTGTCTCTCATACTGCTGAATTCAGCATCTAATTTTTTGTCACTTAATCTTGATTGCGATTTCGCAAATATCTCAACTTTCTCTTTTAGATCGTTACAGGATTCTTCTACACTGTTAACTTGCTTTAGCGTTTTCGAGATGTCTGCTTTTTGCTGTTCGTATTGATAGCTTATAAATCTAGTCGATATTTCCACATTTTGTAACCTTTTATCTACATCTTGAACCTTTTCTTCATGTAACGTGAGTTTTGAGCTGACAAAATTTACAGTTTTTTCTATACCCTCGATTTTTGCCACTGACGTTTTTATACTTTTTATATCTTCAATGATACATGTTACCCATGGTGGCGGTTGTGGACTTAAAGCGTTGGTTGGTGTAAATTGAACATATTTTCCTTGCGGGGGTTGCATATATTGGCCAGGAGGAAGCTGAGAGTACCCGCCATTGTCTAGGTTACTCATGGCACTTATTGTCTGTGAACCATAAACAAAGTAATGACTGTTTAACTGACTGTCTGTGTTTACTGACTGTCTGTCCGAACACTGGCTGTCTGTGTTTACAGTCTCAGATTTGTGTCGTCTCTTTTTGTCTGTTCTGTTTTGGTTTTCACTCACCGAATCGTTGTCCTCGTGCAATCTCGTTCTCTGTGTACCCGTTTCAGCAAACAAAGGCGAAACAGTAGGCGTATTCGACTGGTGGTTTTTTGTTGAGTTAATATTAGGTCCGCCCACGTGCGCAGTGGCATATAATTACGTATAGTTCGATGCCCAGTCGAATGGTTTTTTTTCATTTCATTACTTATCGCTGGCCACTTGTGAATTTGATAAGAGCATAATGGCAAAGCGAAAACACGCTGTGTTTCTGGGCGACAGCAGTTCTGACATCGATTCCAACGACTAACATGATAACATCGCCGTTTTGGTCATCCTACTGCTGAGGGTTAAACGGTGGGTAAACTTTTTATATCTACATGTACTCTTTTCACTATATCTATTAACCTTTAGCCTGCTATGAGCGGATGATTGAATACCCATGCAAACAGTTTGGATCCAGATGAGCTCGGCGTCTCATCAGGATCTAAACTGATTGACACCCTGATTGCATTTTGGTAGACACATTCATTATGGCTCGAATTTCGAATCTAGTAGATGAAAACAATTGCCAAAAAGGTTGCTCAGCAGGCTAAAACGTGTCATGTCTACTTTCGGTTTGGCGATGTCCGATTCTATCTCGGTATTCCGAGTCAGACTATCATTTTAAAAGGTATATGCGTTTTGAAGTTCTATTATTTTGAAGTATTTAGGTGCCTACCGAATATATCTCATGTCGTCAGCTTGGTTAATTAATTAACAAGTTAATTTGCATTAAACATATGCAGAACTGCCTCGCGCTAAGATGGTGATATACGAGCTCTGTTATGAGATTCCATACCAAAAAGCAAAAATAGTGTAAACCCATATCAATGACAGCTTTGAAAAAGTTGCATGTGGTCAGGATCTGTACACTAGTGAGGTGTAAGAGTGTAGAGCCTAATTAGTTCACATTTCACATTTGTGTACTCTAAATGGTGATATCGAGCTACTTTCGGTTTTAAGGATATTCCGGCAGATAATACGGCAACCACCACAAAATTAGCATCCTGTTTTACAGTTCGTTGGTGACTAGAGCCTAATCTGCATACTCATTCCGAATGCGACAACAGATCTGAGACTACACTGTTTGCAATGCGTTGTAGTTTGGAATTTCACAATGCAGCCATTAATATATAAATTTGGTCTGACCAAAACCTGCATAAACATGTACCATACAAGATTTCCATGCATCACTCATTGTTGTAATCTTTCATCAGAATTTCTTTAAACAGTGATTTCAACTTCGACTTCGACGAAAAGGTGTTTTATTTTCAAAATATTTCTCTTATCTGAAGCTCGGATAAGAGTTTTTTTCTCAAGGGTAATTATATTTTTCTTTTTTCTGTTTTCCAGACGGAGATCTCGATATAGACAAAAGAATCACATAAAAGATACAGTGTATCTCTCTTCAGACTGGATGAGTTCAACACGTTTCTCAGACTGGATACAATTAGTGTTCAGTACATACAGGAAAAGATTTGTGACATTCGTTGGCAAGATCATGTTTCTAGAATAGCCTATAGACAAGGAACTGGTAAAACTTCCAAATACCTCTGGAAGACCAGGTTTTGATATTCTTATCAAGTTATGGCACATGGCAAGTCTAGATATAAGTATTCAGCTATATCTGATAGGTTTGGTGTTAGTGAATCTAATGATGATGCTATGTTCCAAAGATAAAAGCTGATAACCCTGTAGATTTAGAGGAGAAGATTTTTAAATTGTTGACAACTGGAAGACGCATGCCGATGGACGATGGACATAAGGCGATTACAAACAATCACCCTGAGGACCTTGTACTCTGGTGAGCTAAAACTGTAAAATCTAAAACAGAATTTGAACTTACAGTTGGTTGCTTTTAAATTTCTAAACCCAACCCTCAGTAAGATAATTGATAATGTCTTGTTATTGAAACATTGATTATGAATCTATTAATGATTAACAAAGTTCTGCTAATAATGTTTTACATATATTTCCATGTTAAAAAGGATTAAAAAAGATTTATAATTTAAGATATTTTAATTTAGAAATAAAAAACTTCATGCGTCAATTCTTTTCAGGGCAAACAGTATTTTAAAGCTTTGGGCACTTTTCAAAACTGATATCACTAATCTGAAGCAGCTTCATAGAGTCTCAAAGCCTTCATGAATATTCATTTTGTACAGGTTTAGTTGTTTCACTTTATCTCCAAATAGCCATGTATTAAAAATATTATTCCTCTAGGTTCAATCCAAGACACTTCACTTTACCATTATTTTACACTGAAAATACAGAAACTGGTCATCTAGTACTGCTTGTAGACCTTAATTCCTTGGATTTCTTTACTTTCCAGTCTTCTTTCTCTAGAAATAAAAAAACTATCAACCCTTAATTCCAGGAATATTCATGTAACAAAAAATGACATGTTGAAAATTAACAGAATGTTTTATTATTTTTATAATGACACATGAACACAATAATTTTTTGCTGTGGCAGCAAATGTAGAATCATATCTGTATTATGCCATACGTATAAACAGCACACCATGATCAGATGACTCCTACATGAGCTTTTGATCTGGGTCTACTCCATTTGCAAAGGTTAGAAAGACATATTTATGGAGTAAAAGGTTAAAGAACCAAATTCTTAAATTTATTTTACTAAGCAATATCCACTGTATTTCCTTGCAATTTTGTTAGTTCTGTTTAACCCTTTCCCTCCTCGTATAAACATGTTTTCACGCAATTGCAAATAGAGTTGACTCAGATCAGATGGAGGGGTCTGCTCTGTTTGCTAGTGTAATTTGATAAATCTGTTTCTTTGCTTTCTGAAATGGCTACAATGTTCCACCGTCCATATTTCATTGTAACTATTGTGTCCATGAATATTCATAAACATAGGACAGGGAAAGGGTTAATTAAATAAAGTAATAAATAATTCATCTCAAACCTTCTTCAATAGCCAGTGCTGGGATTTGAACCCAGACTTCCTTCTCATGCCTAGGCAAGAAGGTGTTCTACCATTAAACTACACTGGCTGAATTGAACTTGACTGTCTGAGTCTTTATTCAACAAGAGTTCCTACATTCAGGAGGTTCTAAGAGGGTTAAGTAACATATAATTATTTACTCTCACAACTTTTTTCCCCATCTCTGTTTACATATAAACTCATCATACAGTGAGGCCTCTCTGAAAAAAGCCGCTTAAAAGAAATCTAATTGTGGACATTCAATCAAGGGCTAACTTGACCCTTTCCTTTTTTTCCATGTACATGTTTATTCAATAATTTATTTTATAATATTTTCAAGAGACGTTTTGACTGAAATAAATCTGTACGGTCATATCTGTATAATTTAAATGATGTAGCCAGGTAGAGACTGTGGTGAAACAGTTGATATGCTTTACTGTGCGGCTTAGTAGCTCAGTCGGTAGAATGTTGGCATGGTAAGCAAAAAGCCTTGGGTTTGACTCCCAGTCGCTTCACGACTTTTTCACCATGTTACATTTGGCGCCCATCGTAAATAACCCACAGGGTGATTTATATGAAGATTATTTCATTCATTTGTAATAATAAGAAATTTGTGGAGTGTTATTTCAGTAAGAATTTGTGACAAATTAATGTGTAGAGGGGGTATGTTGTCAGGTAGAGATTGTGTTGAAACAGTTGATAGGCTTTACTGGGTAGTTTGGTATTACTCTCCCAATTTGACCTGAGACTCATGCATATTCCGTTTATTATTGTCGGTAATCATCGGATACATTTACGAAGGTATATGAATTCGCTACAAGAATACAATCCTCGTGGAACATGATTATTACTCACTTTTGTTTTGCTAATGTTTGTCACAGATTATTACAAACAATCCCGATAAAAAGACCGAAGATTAATCGAGTCTAAGGTCAAATTGGGAGAGTTCAGTCGGTACAGTGTTGAATAAATGATTAAATAAAGAATAAAGAATCAATATGAGACTTCGAGTTTATGTTTGAAATGATATTCTTATAAGGTGAATACATATACATATGATTGTCAGATGATGGATTACGGTGGTTTCGTCAATTTACTGTAGTACAAAACAGGAAGTGGTTTCGTCAAACTTAACTTATTGTCTGAATACTATATAAGTTAAGTTTGACCAAAGCATGTATTATATAAATTAAGTTTGACAGACCGGTCAATTGACAAAAACAAGTTTATATGTCTGTCTCTGTTTGTATGCCTGTCTGTATACGTCTCTTTTAATTACATCTGTCTGTATGTATAATTGTCTATAGAATATATGTAGCCTATAGGCTGACATACTGTAATAGACAAGTTAAAGTCAAGGAAAAGTAATCTTTCCGACTCTTATATAATTTGAACCATATTTAATCATTTACTCCATAAATATTTAATACGTCTTCGTAAACAGAAAAGACCCAGATCAGATGACTCATGTAGGAGCCGTCTGATCAGGGTCATTGTCATTGATATAACCTACATATATATGGGAGATCACTTTGTTAGAGGTTGCATATCGACATGTCCAGGGAGGCAGTAGATGGATTGAAAATATTGGAAACAAAAGGCATTTCAAACTAAATAAATAAAAACCAACCTCAAACACATATTTATCATTCTATGTCAGACAATATGGTCTTATCCAATCCGATTTAAAGTGGCATTGTAAGCCAAAGGCCCTGGGCTCGCGTCCCATTTTTACACCTGGTGACCATGATAAGCAAACTGAGCAGACTAACCATTCCTACATTAGATGTCTGATCTGGGTATACTCTGTTTACAAATGCTGGTGAATTCGTCTAATGACCAACTCGTCTACAATTAGATATATAGTAACCCAAATGGTGAATTCGCCTAGAAAGCAATTATATAGTGATTGTATTTCACACCTTATATTACAGGTAGATCTACCAGTAAATAACCAAAAAATAAAGATGTTTGTAACAAGAACAACTTGCCCTTTTGTTTTCTTATCCAGACGTTTGTTTTAATTAAACAGAAATATCAGTGTATCCCCTAATCACCACAAGCAAATTTGACAACCTGGTTGAAATGGGTGGGGTGTATACTGATTGCACTGACCAGTGTTCACCAAATGATGCCAGTTTGCATCAACACCAAAGGGCTCAACTTTTGATTATTGCTACAAGCATAACTATTATCAAACACTGTATAGATAGTACACAGATCATCTGACAAAATCAATCAAATTGTTAATTATTTCATTCAGAATCATTTAAACATTTGCACAAAATAAACAACTATTAACGCCCTCCCCTCTTACATTTCCATTGTGTGATTTTAAATGCATATAATTTATATAAATGATGATCAGGGACTACACTCAAAGTTCAATCTTGGTCAACACTACCTGAAAACACGTTTTGTTTCGTTATCGATACCTTACAATAGGTGCGAAATACAATCACTATATAATTGCTTTCAAGGCGAATTCACCATTCGGGTTACTATATATTTAATTGTAGGCGAGTCGGTCATTAGGCGAATTCACCATAAACCAAACATAAATAGCATTCTTCCATCTTTCTCCTACTTTATCTTTTACTAAAAACACTGACTCGCAGCTTGCACATAATACTTGAAAACGGATGTTGCAGAATATATATAGAGACAGAGACAGATAGAGAGCCGGCGGGACATTCCGATCGGAAATTATTCATTATTTTCATGGAAAAAAATCTGACTTGCAATTTGTACGGGTACCGATTTGTACCTACAGCCTTGATTTTCGGTAGATACGTTATATTTACCACATACCAAGGCTGTCTGTGAATAGGTCACATAGTTTTGAAATGTGTAACTTCACATTTTCAGTTTGTATGTGGTATTGTGTTGAGAAAAGTGTTAAATATTCAGAAGAATAAGAAATCGTTTTACCTTTCCGCCATCTTGGTTTAATCACGTGACTCTACTTACAGCTGGCTAAACGCGTTACGTATCGTCAGCCACTATACTTAATTTTACGACGTCACGATGCCAGTCGAATAGAAATAATTACTCAACACAGGGGAAATTGCTTAATAAATGTGCCAGTCGAATACGCCTAGTGTATGGAAGAGGATATCCGCCATTTCATTCATTATGCTAATTGTTCATTCATTATGCTTATTGATATTTCAGTAGGCTTATTGATATTTCAACATAGTTATTCCATTTGCTAATTTCATTCCTTATGTTTGTTGTTAATTAAACATGCACATTCTAATTGCATTTTCGTTTTTGCATTTACGTTTATGTAATAAAGAGTTAATTGGCACACTTTTGTTGTAATGTTGTTTACACCGTTTTAAATGATATTTAAGAATTTGTCTTTTATAATGAGATCTAATATTTTTCATTCAAATATGTATAACGGTTCTAATATCATATCCTCAATTTGCAATTATTATTCCTAATTCTGTCTGTAAATTTGATTAATTTATTTTAATCTTACGTTGATAATTCAATTTTAGTAATTAAAAAAGTCAAATTACAATTTACTAATTGCACTGAGAATGTGAATGTCATTGTCTGCGCTCAAATTCTGGCGCAGCAATGGGCCCTTTTAACATAGGGGGCGCAACTCCTACAATTTAGAAAATGATGGACTGCTCCCTTATTAACGGTGTGCGGCTTAAACAGTTACTCCGCGCGTTTGATTGGAACAACTGCAACAGCTCCCAAAATGGACAGCCGCCCATTAGAAAAGTATGGCTCAGTATATATACATATAGAGATTTTACTGTAGATAAACCTATTAATTTGCCAGTTCTGAGACATTTCGGACCAAAGACACTTCGGACTATGTTACGGACCTTTGAATAACTATCAGATTGTCAACTTAATTTATGTATTTAATTGAAATCTTGACGTTTCGTCTAAAAGACATTTATATTGGAGGAAAGCGTTTTCAAACTTGTAAATGGAAGTGGTGGTGAACGCCGAACCGGTTGGAGTTGTGGGGTGTTGGTGGTTTCGTCAAAGTACTATTTGTTTTTAACATCATGCGTTGTTGATTACCACGATAGCCATTTAAATTTTCTTCAATGGACATAGGCCTAACACGCAATATTGAATTAAAGGTAATCCGACAGGGGCTATAAACACGTATGTCACGCCTGATCTTGATCCAACCGTTTGCCAAATTGCCTTTAACCCGTTCCTTTGAATACGCCTTCTATGCCTTTGCAGACAGAGTAGACCCAGATTCAGACCACTCCTATAGGGCGAATCGCCATGACGTCACGCGCACCTGTTATCATAGCCGAGAAAAGCCTGGCGGGCAAAACGACTGACAGCTGATATGTAAACAATAACAGAAACAGTGACAGCACTTTGAAAACTTCCGTTAAAATCAATAAAAAACGATTATGGTGCAATCGTTGATGATAATTACATCGATAATACGTGTAAAAACATAAACATGAACCGAAAATTGATTCTGGAAGATGAATTTACAAGATACAAACATCTTTTTTTGGAGTCGGTTGTACAACAAATAACATGACAGGTCTACCATAAACTACTTTCCAACCATGCAACAAAAATAAGAACAGTTTAACATGACAACCTGTGGAATTGAAAGATATAAGCTTTTCAAAGCATGGGTAATACACAGTATAAAAAATTAATCAGAAAAGGTTAAATATTGATAAAACTCACAAGTTAACTATATTTGTTAAAACCTCATATCTAAAGGATATAATACTGATTAGAGTTACAAAAGTCCATGCATTTCTAAAGATGTGTCACATAGTTCCTATCACAGGATACTATACTGTCAGCCGTGACAAAAATGTTATTTGTTGCAAATTTATATAAAATCATAAGGCGTGAAATTTCGCCCAGATTTAAGAGTTGACATCGTAATACACATAACAATTGACTAGGACCCTTTACTCCGTGAATATTCTTGTAAGAAATACTGATATCATGAATATTTATTAAATTAATTTTTATAATAGCATATGTACTGAGGATGTTTTGGCATTGGGAAAGACTAGATTCAGATCCAACATAAATTCATAAGCAAACATGCATTTATGGTGCATCTAAGGCTCGTCTGACAGTATAGATCATAACCAGCCAATGCTGTGAATGTTTTTAAATGTACACTGTATATAATTATGTGTATAGCACAAGTGATTGGAGTTCTTTAAAAACTTCTTTTTTAATCTTAAAGGAGCTCTCTAGTTATCCTGGCTCCTTTTGTCTGTCTTCTAAATTTTCTGTTAATATGCGCGCATCCAAAACAGCATAACAGTCAGTACGATGACGACAGTCGTCATTTGGTAGAAGTTAAACAGAGAATACTCTGATCCGGGTTTACTCTGTTTGAAAGCACGTGAAAAAGCGTCGATGTTTTCAGAACTTTTACTTCTGTTGTCTGGTCATATCAGGTATACATTTTTAGCTGAATTCGTAACGTAAGGTTGGTTGTCGGTGGTTTTTAACCCTTTCCCTGTTGAATATTTATTTCAGAAAAAGATGACATCATTAATGTTTATAAGCCGATTTTTATAATGGTAAAGAAACACATGCCTTTTTTGGTACTGGTATAATTGAAGTGTCAGATTTGATATAATTTCATAAGCAAACAGAGTGGGTCCGATCATACGTCTCCAATAGCCTTCAGATCTTGGTCTACTTTGTTTGAAAATAATGCATGAACGGAAAAGTAATTGTGTTAGACAGTTGGAGACTATATTATTACATTACTTACTCAGCCGAAATACCGCTAATTTACTTACTAGACATAGGAAAAGACTCAAAGAGTAACGATCAAATGTGCCAGATGGTCAGTAAATCCCCTAGTTTCTCAGAAGGGAACACGGGTCAGCGATCACACAATTGCCATCTATCACACACTGTCTTATCAACAAAGTTATAAACTATTACGTAACAGGAATGCTTCCAATGTAACAACTACCAAACAATATGCCAAGTGTCTAAAGTTATGATTTGTTAAACAGCTTCCCGAACAATAGAAGATAACTATGTTTGACTACAGTCTAATCACGATACTACGAATCACGTTCGAACGCAATACCGGTTTGCTACGAAAAACACCCCAGGTCCCGGCCGATTTTGTTCTTGTTTCAATTGCAAAAAGATGCAAAAGTACGAAAATGCGAAACTACGACAAACACGTTATTGCGAGAGGTTTTCGTAGTCCCTTAAACACAAAAACAGTAGCAAAAAGATGCATTTTTACGAATCTCACCTGTGCGATGTTATCACACTTCTGAGAGACATTCGTCGCTCCAGTCAGCATAATTATCCATTTTTGACACATCTGGCCTGCCCGATACGCTTTAATGATCAGCACCCGTGTTTGTTTGTGACAGGATTAGACTAACTACATATCAAATGTCGCAAATGATTAAAGCTTGTATTGTGCAATTATGCACAATTACGACTCGAACCCAGGGCCTCTTGCTTACCATGCCAACACTCTACCGACTTTACTGCCAAGCCACACAGTAAAGCCTATCAACCTATTTCACCATATTTTCTACCCGGCTACACACACCCCTTCTACACAAGAATTCGTCCCGAATTTTTACTCAAAGAACACTTCACGAGTGTCTCATTATTACACATTATCTTCATATATAATCTTCATATAAATAACCTTATGGGTTATTTACGTTGGGCGCCAAATGTAACATGGTGAAAAAGTTGTGACTCGAATCCAGGGCCTCTGGCTTACCATGCCAACACTCTACCAACTGAGCTACCAAGCCACACAGTAAAGCCTATCAACTTATTTCACCATAATCTCTACCCGGCTACAATTGCATGAGTTAATAGTGCCATTTTAAAATTAACATTTTTATATTAAAGATGCCTTCATTTCTTGTTATATTCAAGATGCCTTCATTTATTATATGAACAATTGTGGAGAAAAGTATTGCATGGTCAGGGTTGAACCTGTATGAATTCTCAAAGCAGTGTCATCTGTATTATGATGGGCCTTTCACTTGACATACATGTATGCAGAAAGTTAGGATACATGTATATCATTATGTACCAGTTCATTGAAAAGAAATTGAGCCAAAGACAGTATGATGGTGATTCAAGACCCGGGAATACAATATGTTGGATATGCTGGTCAGGACTCTGAAGTTTGATGTCTTTCAACAACTTTGAGTTAAACTTATCAAAACAACTATCAGAAGCTGTGCTAAAAACTTGTCATAATGAGCAACAAATAAGCCTTGAAAGGAACCTAGTGAACTACTTTGGATACAAGCAGCCGACGTTTGCTGGATCATCCCATAGATGATGCTCAGTTAAATGTAAAATGAACGTTGACATGGCCATAGCAGAAACTATAGAGTCAGATCTTTATTATATGTATGTCGTAAGAAAGCAGAACATACCATGATCAGAAGGTGTAGAAAGGCGTATTCATGGAGTAAAGGGTTAACAATAACATTGTATGGGAGACGAATTGGACTGAATTTGATATATAAAAGCTGAATATATTTTTAATCATTTTTGATTGTCCCACTAATATTTTATTCAATGGATATGCCTTTGCTAAAAGAGTATACCCATATCAGAAATATGTGGATACTGTTTGATCGGGGTCTGCTTCTTTTGCTCATGGAATAACATGCCATGGCCAAACTTTCCTGTGTTAGCCATTATTAATAATTAATGATGTCATTTCATGGATCAAAGGGTTAGAAACACAATGATTTATTTGGTATTTTAATACATAAATAAAACCTTTTATAACACTTTAATCCATGAATATTCATGTAAGAAATAATGACATGATGAATATTAATTAGCTTAATTGTTATAATAGCACATGTACACAGGCCTTTTTTGCTGTTCTATAACATGTCAAAAGCACACAGCAGACCCTGATCAGACGGCAAGGCCAGAAAAAGCGTTCATATGACGAAAAGGGTTTGAAAGCAAACAGAGCCGACCCTGATCAGACTGCTCCTACAGGAGCTGTCTGATCCAGGTCTTCTCTGTTTCCAAACTGCCAAAGGATTATTTAATTAGTAAAGGGTCAACAGTTGAATATTGTGCTCATGCATTAGATTTGCCGTATTTTGACTCAAGTCTGATTCTGCCATTCAGCTGTTTGAGTACTATCTCAAAGTCAAAACTCATGATAGTCATCAACCTTTATTTTTTAAGAAGAGTTATCTTAAGAGCAAAAATGAAAATATTTCGCACGATAGTGATTTCTTTCTTCCAGAAAACTTCTTAGTAAACAGTCAGACGTGCTTAACTCCCCTGTTACGGAAAATGAGATTAGTTGTCACATTTCCAAATTAAAGAACTCTAAGTCCTCAAGCCCCTCTGACGAGATTATCAACGAATACATTAAAACTACAGAGGAGCTTTTCTTACCTATTTACGCTTTACTCTTTAATAATGTTCTAAATACTGGTCATCTACCTAAAAGCTGGCTAGAAGGCTACATACTACCAGTCTATAAAAATTAAGGAAATTCTAGTAATCCTGAAAATTATAGGTCTATAACAATTTTGAGCTGTGTAGGCAAACTATTTACGTCTATACTAAATACACGAATCAACCAATTTCTAGAGGAATTCTACTTACTACATGAAAACCAGGCTGGCTTTCGAAGTGGATATTCTACTTCAGATAACATATTTTCACTTTATTCCATTATAGAAATCTTAAAGCGCTCAAAAAAGACACTTTTTTGTGCGTTTATCGATTTTGCAATGGCCTTCGACACTGTTTGGCGCACAGGGATGTGGCAGAAGCTTCTCGGTGCATCTATAAATGGAAAACTTTTTAGAGTCATATATAATATGTATAATAATATTAAATCCTGCATATTTAAGGGTGAAATGTCAAACTTTTTCGCTTGTGAGAATGGCTTGAGGCAAGGAGAAAATCTCTCCCCGGTAATATTTTCTATCTTCCTTAACGACCTAGAGTCTTACATTAAAGCCACAGGTTGCAGTGGAGTCAATATAGATCCTGGAGAAGCCACTAACTGGCTGACACTTCTTGTTTTATTATATGCTGATGATACGTTAATTCTATCAGATAATGAAGACGATTTTCAAAATACACTCAATGCGTTCCATTCATATTGTGAAGATTGGAAGCTTACAGTTAACTCCTCTAAAAGTAAAGTAGTTATCTTTGGGGCTAGAAATTTCAATGATTTTCACTTTCACATAGGCGAACAAGAAATTGAAATAGTAGATAGATGTAAATATTTGGGTGTTATATTTACTAATAATGGCTCATTTGCTGCAACCCGGAGACACTTAATAGAACAAGCCAAAAAGGCCATGCATATAATGTACACAAAAATTTACAACTTAGAATTGCCTGTGGATCTTCAGTTAAAACTTTTTGACAATACCATTTTGCCTATACTTACATACGGCAGCGAAATTTGGGGTTTTGAATCCCTAGATGCAATAGAAAAGGTCCACAATGAGTTTCTAAGAAAAATAACAAAATCTCGCAAAAGTACACCAATGTATATGCTGTACGCTGAGCTTGGACGGCACCCGATATCTATCTCTATTAAAAGAAGGATGATCGGTTTTTGGAACCGCCTAATCCTAGGAAAAAACTCAAAAAATTCTTTCCATTTATGTAATTATATATTGGCCAACCATAACAGATTTAAGTGACTAGAATCCATCAAAAATATTCTGTCTACGGTTGGCAGACTGGATCTATTTACTCTTCAAACACTTGTTAATTGTAAGTCAATTAGTAAAATAGTAAAACGAACCCTGCTAGATCAATTCAAACAGAAGTGGCAAGAAGACGTGCAAAAGTCAAATAAAGGGCGACACTACTTTCAATTTAAAAATAATATCAATTTGAAAAATATCTGACCCTTATCCCACGTAATCTCGGCCATTTTCTATTCAAGTTCCGTACTGCTAACCACAGATTTCCAATCGAGACCGGCAGATGGCAAAATATTCTACCCGAAAATAGATACTGTGATAAATGCAATTTAAATACTATAGGAGACGACGTCATTATCTCTTTACATGTCCCTTCTTCAAAACCGAACGCGAAAACCTAATTGATATTAAATACACAAACTGTCAAAATTCATTCGCATTCTCTAATCTGCTTACGACACAAAACGTCCAAGAGCTAAATCAATTAGGTAAATTCTTACGCATTCTTTTACTAAACTAATCCTATCGAATTAAAAATAATAGTTTACCTGTATGAATACCTGTAGTTGATGCAACCCCTTCTCAATCCTAGATACGCTGATATTTCATATAGTAGCCCCGTATTTTAATCAATACACTCCACATAGTTTCTAACCTGCACCCTATCTACCTGTTATACTTCTTTCAATAATAAATCTTTACCTCATATATTCCGAAACGAATCATGTCGACAAATATTTTTGAAAAAAGATCGTCTGCTTTATGAACGCGACAGTTCGGACAGGCAAGAACAACCGAGTTATTCGGTGACTCACGCGGATCCGAACCGTTCCTAAATATACTCATCTCTGACCCTCTGAAATTGCAGGGATTATTTCCCAGACCAGAAGGTAGCTGTGGTTAATGCTTTGGTGTCTAGCCTTAATCCTACTGACCGCGATCGAAAGGTGCATACTAACAGTCGGGATCCAGATACGACGCCAAACAACTTGTCGTCAGAGCAGGATCCACACTGTTAGAAACCTGCAACAATTTCCCGCAACTATTTCAAGGAACCACGATGGGTTATGTAACCCATATATTTAACCTTCATCCTACCAACTAGGGTCAATTTGACCCCATCGGCTATTTTTATGAAGCGACTTGCAAAGTACTGATTCATAGCTAACGAGGTTTTATGACTTTGTCAATACACATGATTTTTTCACATAAAGGGTTTACTGGTAGGGTACCAGCAGTTTTCAGCAGATTTTCCAAAAACATGACCTGGGGTCCGATCGGACCCCAAAATCCAATGTCAAATTTTGACTTTTAATTCATACCAGTTTCAAACTAGACATGGCCGAATTATCTAAAAAATTCCCGATATACAGTTGTTCAGGCTTTGAGGGCCATAATACAAGACAATGATGAATATGAAAAAGAAAATTCAGATTTATTAGGCAGTGAATAGGACCGAATCTCTGAACCATCAGACCTCAGTGATACTGACGTAGTTGAAGGCACAGGTACAGTCTCAGCCTGTCCCGGCTGCTGATGAGGAAGATGGACACATTGCTTTGCCTATGGACCAATACTTAGCAAGAGGCTGAGCAAGAGGAAGGCCAACGAATACAGCCGGGGTAGAAGCGATGTTCGATCCCTTGCCCAACAGGCAGGTGACGCAAGCCTGCCAGTGATTCGTCCTGAGCAGTAAGCACCAAATGCCTGTTGTTTTATTTGTAAACTGTGTCGATGTTGCAACTGTAGTAGCTTTCATGGTCTGGTTTGTCAAATTTCCAGAGTGGAAAAGCAGTGAAGGTAGGTGTGCGTCGCAGATGTATCTTCCTTCTTGACGTTTGAAGATGCCTTGGTGATGTCTAATATACAGCGATGGGCAACATCAGCTGAAACTCTTCAGAAACCACTAAGGATGACCATGCAGATGGTTGGTGTACAAGCAGGTGCACCTGTTTATCCTGGAGAAACCCTATGTGACTCCAAAAGGATGAAGTGTGTCATTTCTCCCCGCACTAGCGATAAGAATGTCCGTGTGACGTGCGACACGTGTAGACTCCCACTTTGCACTGAGCATAGCGTCCAGCAAACAATCTATGAACAGTGTTTGTAGAACTTTGCCACATAAACAAGTACATCCGGTGTGACACTAATCAGGTTACGTCCAAACGGACTTGATTAATGGAAAATATGTATGGTTTGTATGTATACATGTTTCGGTATTTTCCTCTAGTTTTTGTCATGTTCAAATGATACTTTAGACCCTGAGAGGTCTTAAACTATTCATAGTAGCTCATTTTCCTGTTCATATGTTCTGCTTGACTTCAATTTATCAACTCATACAATTACTTCTGTTTGGTTTTACTCTCTCTGGCTTCAGTACATTGTTTTAGGCCTGGGGTCCAAACGGACCCCAGTTGGTAGGATTTGGGTTAAAATATGTTGGTAGGATGAAGGTTAAGCAGACGACAATTTCTCCCAGCAGCATAGAGGTTAATTTTATCATTGTACTTGTATATATGGAAATTCTTGTGTACATGTAATAAGTACTACTTGATAATGAATATGTCATTGCTAGATCGTATTTATGACTATCCTCCGTTCACTTGCTTATCCGATTACACTCAAATTTGCAAAGTTGTCTAAAAATAATTCAACTAGCAGTCCTAATGCACACAAGTAGTTCTGCTGGATGTCCTACTTTTAGTAAACACATTTTATTACCCTCATTCTTCCCCATGGAACCAAGTAATACACTCCATACTGTATTATCATTATTTTGTATTGTGTTAATTTCTCATTTTTACATCCTGTGTGTAATGAGAATAAAATGTAATAGTTGTAGTTGTAGTTGTAGTTCTTAAGATACCGGTATTTATGTAATACTGATTTCTCACATCACCTATTCTCTTTGCTTGTATAATTTTGCCATTTGTCTTCATTAATGTACCCTTTGAGCTGTGCAGCAGGCTAGACTTTCCGTTTTTCTCAAGATTATTTTCTTACATTAGTAAGTGGTAAAGTATATGTAGTGTTAAGTGTTTATTATTTTCACTGTTGAATATTGATGTAAGGAATAATGATATATAAATATTAGCCCTTTCCTTTATATAAATGCTTTTTCATGCCTTTGCATTTAATGGCTCCAGTTCGGGTAGTTTGATTATGGTCTGTTATGAAATTGTAATTCATTTAACGTTACAGTTTCTACCAATACCAAAACCTCAAGTGTACACGATATGTTATAAATATTTGTGATGAACTGATTTGTTTTATAATGGCATATATATACACAGGATGGTTTAGTATTGGTACAAGTCAGATGTATTGTAACTTCACTGAAGCAAACGGTGCAGACCCTGATCAGATGGTTCCTACAAGAACCTTATGATCTGGGTCTACTCTGTTTGCAAAGGCGTCAAAAGCATTTAATATACAAAGGAAATGTTTAAAAGGGCTCAGTATTGATTAATGCACAGAAAAACAAGATGCTTTGAAAGTGTTGTTTGAAAGTTTGAAAGATGTATGCAAAGATACTATTTTTAATTACATAGCTGTTAAGAAGTTTCAAGTTTGTGGTTTCATAGCAGTATTATGTATATTCACACAAAACAGAAGAGACTAATCAGTATTCACCATTTATAAATTCTTTGCTTAGCAAATATTTAGTCAATTTAACAGGTAAAGAAATAGACCTATCATATTCCTATAGCAAACAGAACAGACCTAGGTCAGACAGCTGCTATAGGAGCCGTATGATCTGGCATCATCTCGGTCTACTCTGTTAGCAATTGTGTGAAAAGGCACATATTGGTATATGAAGGAAAGGGTAAAATCCCTAGAAGCTGATTCTGATATTCATTTTTTTCATTGCACTAAGGGCCCTTTTCCCAAATCATTGTCCATTTTTAAGACATAATAGAGACTGATGTTTTCAACCCTTCCCTTCAGGGATATTTATTTGTTTAAAAAATCAGAACCTCATGAATATTCAATAACAGAATTTCTATGATGGAACCTTGACAGTTGAATTTTCCATCATGTTAGAAAATGTAGAAACATCTTATTCCAAAAAAGCAGACTATGGATATCTTGTCTGCTGTTTGCAAATGCATAACACAAGTATCCATTAGGAAAGGTTTTGATGTTTGTAGATCTCTTACCTTTCTTTTAGATAATACATTTGTGCGTTATGGGGATAACATATATCGTCAAGTTGTTGGTATACCCATGGGTACAAATTTTTTGTATTGCTACGAGAGGGATTTTATGCTTAGCTTAAAACCTGATACACAGACCGATATTGTTAATGCTTTTAATAAAACTTCAAGGTATTTAGACGATATTTTGAATTTAGATAATCCTTATTTTGATGCTATGGTTTCTTCAATCTACCCAAAAGAACTGTCTTTAAACAAAGCTAATCAATCTGACATTAATGCTTCATTTTTAGATTTGAATCTTTCAATTACAAATGATAAAGTTTCGTCCAAAGTATACGATAAAAGAGAAGATTTTAATTTTAAAATTGTTAATTATCCTTTTCTAGATGAGGATGTGCCACGTTCTACATCTTATGGGGTTCATATTTCTCAACTTATTAGGTTTGCCCGAGCCTGTTCTTTGCTTGAAGATTTTAACAGACGTAATTTAGTTATAACTGATAAACTTCTTAAGCAAGGTTACAGATATCACAAACTTCGGAAAACCTTTTCTAAATTTTATTATCGAAATTTACCTCTCATTAGTAAATATAATTGCAGTCTACGGACGTTACTGCGACAAGGCATTTCTCAACCAGAATTTTATGGGGATGTTATCTACAAACTTAGGAAAATTCGGGGTCATATCCATTTTCATAATTTGTTTATTAAACGCATTAAAACATTTCAAAAGAAAGGTTATGATCCTATTATATTGCAACACACTGCATGTTTGGTTATCGACCCTTTTACAGTCGGTAGCTACGCTTCCCTCTTTGCTTGCGCGATGACAGGCCGAGGGTAGTACTCTATGATGGTATACTCTTAAACTTGGATACAGGAGGAGCTTACCAGACTCATGTATTACTTTTTCCCTGTCGTGCCCTTAACGGCTTACCTGCAGGTGATCTGACTTCAGCAAAGTCATTGAGTACATATTTGACGGATTGTCACAGTTATTATGCTATGTTTTACATGTTGTCCTGTGTTCACCGTCGTCTATGTTGTGGGTAAGTCCAGCGGGGATACCTTTATTTACAATATTTGTAAAGCTAGGGTGACTTTGAGAGAAGTGTGAGGTTAGGACGTCCGTAAACCGGTTTACCCCCAGTGGTGTTTTTGCTGCTGACCCTGCCAAGGCGGTACTCTCTTTGTCACCCTTCCTTTTGTTTGCCTTGCGTCTTTGTGCTTGTTGTTTGTTCATGTTGTGGAACGTTTGTCCCTGTTTCTTGTGTGTATTTTGGTGTTTTCTGTGTTCATTTCGTGTGTGTGTGTGCGTGCGTTTGGGTGTGTGGTTGTGTGTGTGTGTGTGTCATGCTGTCTATCGGTGTTTTGGTGGTGGTTGCGTCTTGCATGTGGCTTTGCCTGCTTGACTTTACTACTTTTCCATTTATTCATTATTAAACTTATTTTATAATAAAACTTCCAAACCTAGTCAAAGATCTATACCATTCAATCAGCACACAAAGCAGATGACTTCTACAGTAGCCATCTGAACTAGATGTGCAGTAGAACCTGTCATGAGTGGCCATTCATTTATTGAACATGAGTATGAAAAAGCATGTGGTAGCTTAATGCAGAGCAAAAGTAATGCAGAAAGCTCCTATTAGAGCTTTCTGCATTACCTTTGACCTGCATTAACCCTTTTCCTCAAATAAATGTGTTTTCACGCATATGCAACAGAGTAGACCCATATCAGACTGCTTCTATAGGAGCCATTTGACAAGGGTCTGCTCTGTTTGCAGATGTAATAGATAGATCTTTTTCTATACTTCATTAAATGGCTACAATGTTCCACCTTCCATATTTCATTATAGCTACCACTTGCCTTCCAATGACAAAGACTTCCAATGAACATAGTTTATTTGCAATACAAGGCCTCTGGACCAAAATACAAATCACATGCTTCGACAACTGTATGTATAGTGTCAATAGTATTTGTATCAAAAGAAATAAAACATCAATTTATATATGTTATGTTGGTTTTCAAAATGTCGATACTGAAAAACCTCTCTAATGCGACCACTAAATAAACAAACAATGATGTCTTTATAAGCAGGTGGTTGCTTAATGCAAGACAAAGGTAATTCAGAAAGCTTTCTGCATTACTTTGTCCTGCATTAAGCTACAAACTGCATCTAGAACCAAGAATTATACCTATTTTAGGTGGTCGCATTAGTGGGGTTAATATTCAAAAATGAGGATAGTCCTGTCTAAAATGACAGTTTTGGAGGACGAATGAGTTGTCTTTAGTATACAACACAGTTGCTGACCCTAAAAAAGTCTCCATTACCCAAGGTGTCTATGAAATTGAGCAAGATGTAAAAATATTGCTTAAAATATGCAGCATGATCTCTGGTACCTTTTTAAGCCCAAAGGGTGTTGAACCCCTGTCAATTACACCTGTACCCCTGGTGTTGAAATGAAGATGTCCTTTTCAGTGGAAAAGCATATGAATTATCCTCCAGCTTGTATTAAGAGCACTACTCAATCCTCCGGATGTTTAATATAATGAAAGCCAAGGTATAACATCTCCACAACAATGAAACAGCATCCAATTTAAGCAATTTCAAAATTATTTAGCCAATACACGCATAAAGAGAGTCCAGTTTCCTGGGGTTTATTGTCCGCAATTGCTGACTCTGAAATGAAAAATATGTTGTTGATAATGAACTCATTGAATGGGATATATAATTCCACTTGTCCTTTTGTACATGTCTCTACAAGTACAACTATAAATTTAACAGGACAAATTAAAGAGATCTGCTCACATGTCCTGCAGACAAGTGACTAACTGATAGCCCTTTCCGTGTTCTATATTTATTTCAAATTTCAATACCTACTGAATATTTATGGATACATTAGTAATAATGATATATGGATTGTGGAGCATTGAAGTAATTTTAGAAACTAAAAAAATAGATATTTCAAATTCCATAAGCAAGCAGAGTAGACCCTGATCAGACGGCTCCTCTAGGAGCCGTCTGATTAGGGTCTACTGTTTGAAAATGAGTGAAAACACGTTTATATGATGGAAAGGGATAGCCTGAATGAAGTACTGTAACTCACTCAAACTGCAGATTGTCCTTAAGTTTTCAAAAATAATTTGCTATTTCTCAGAGACTCAAACTTTGAATGCTCTAGCAGTGTTGATACATTGATTCCTCACTTTAACCCTAAATTTGCTTCATACAATAATGTTTTCATGCATTTGCAAACAAAGTAGACCCAGATCAGACGGCTCCTATAGGAGCCGTCTGCTCTGTTGGCTGAGAGAATTTGAAATATAGATGTTTCTTTACTTTCTAAAATGGCCACAATAATCCATCTTTCATGTTTCTTTATAACCATTTTGTTTATGATTTATTAATATTCAGATGGTATAAAATTTGGAATGAAACAGAACAGGGATAGGATGGAGCATGTACACAACTGAACAAGTATATAGGTTGCAAGACACAAGTCCTACAGGTTCAGCTCACTCTTTTAGATTTTGTAATTCAAAACATTGTTGGATTCTAACACCTTTAAGTAATGAACCATTAAATTAAAAATATAATCCGAATGCTCCTGTAGTAGCCTTCTGTTTGACTTGTTTTGCATAAAAACATCTAGACTCTACCTACCTCAGCCATTGCACTCATGAATATTTATAAGAAAGAATATTTATTAGCTGTTTTTTTTTAAATAATAGTAGCCAGAATAGCCATTGGCTACTAAACTTTTTGATTTTATTTTAATATGAAGTGTTGTTTTCAAAATCTGCAGAAATATAATTGAAAAAAAAAGGTATTTTCTAACGATTCCTGCTGCATTTTGACCTCTAGTTCTACTTTTGACCTTTCCCTCCATAAATATGCCTTTGCATGTGCAGTGTTGCACTTTCAATTACTGTTCATGAACAGACTCAATACAACCGAGTCTGCAATTTTCTCTTTTTGTGTTGCAATTTTTGCTCTCGGGGATCACCCCCTTTCAGAATTTATAATCTTCACAACAGCAGGTGTTACGTGCTTGTGTGGCGGCCGTAAAACGTCGCCCCGTACTTCATTCTCAGTGTTGTTATAGCTTCTGATCCTTCGAGATCATGAATTTCAGTACTTCTTGTTCTGAAAATTGAATACCGCTTAAGCCGGTGCTAGGGGGCGTGAGTAGTGTTGCACTTTCAATTACTGTTCATGAACAGACTCAATAAAACCGAGTCTGCAATTTTCTCTTTTTGTGTTGCAATTTTTGCTCTCGGGGATCACCCCCTTTCAGAATTTATAATCTTCACAACAGCAGGTGTTAAGTGCTTGTGTGGCGGCCGTAAAACGTCGCCCCGTACTTCATTCTCAGTGTTGTTATACCTTCTGATCCTTCGAGATCATGAATTTCAGTACTTCTTGTTCTGAAAATTGAATACCGCTTAAGCCGGTGCTAGGGGGCGTGAGCAGTGTTGCACTTTCAATTACTGTTCATGAACAGACTCAATAAAACCGAGTCTGCAATTTTCTCTTTTTGTGTTGCAATTTTTGCTCCCGGGGATCACCCCCTTTCAGAATTTGCAAACAGAGTAGATCCAGATCAGGGTCTGCTCTGTTTGCTTGTTATATGATATAGATATAAGTCTACAGTTTCTTCTATATAAATTATAAACCAAATTTTTTTGTCTTCTGCTTCATTTCTAAAAATAAAATTTCTGATGAGACGCTGCACTATGTGGTGTATCATCTGGATCCAAACTCTTTGCATAGTTAATCACGTTTCACCCACAGGGGTTAGTTCACATCTGTGTACTCTAAATCACCGTATGTCAACAACTCCGGAAATAGCTAGGTAAAACTACTAAGCGAAGCGAAGAACGTGATAAAACTGACCAACACCATGTAAGAAATCCCTTGTTATTTTAACTCTCATTATCTTAACCATCATAGATAAAGCACTACCGGGTCCATTAATCTTTGATTACTTCACCCAGGGTTTAAACTCTTGCATAAGTTGGCCATATCAGAATATTTAACCTGTAAAATTCTTCCCTAGTAGCGAGTAAAAGTCTACACAACTTGATATTTGGGTCTTATTTAAGGAAACTTGTATTTATATATTCATGAATTAACTGCCGAATCGAAGCATATGCTTGTTTTGTTTTATGAACCAAAAATTGTATCTTTCCGTGCATGGTGTGAGAAGATATCACAAAATTCATATGTAGGAATGTGTACGGCGAATAGTTGTTACAGTGTACGGCGAATAGCGTTTCTGGTGATGTTTAGGGTACGGCGAATAGCTTCAACAGTTTTCGAAAGAAAATGCTTTTAATAAGGGTGGTATCTTAATCGACAGTGTCGAACAAGGACCCGTGAGTTAAATTACATTAAAAGGCTACTTAACAATTTATGAACATTGCTTTTAAGTTGGCCAATGTGCTCATTCAAGTTGAAGTTCTACTCTTAAGTGTAATACTTATGGATTTTCATGAGTACGTTTCCTGCTTTATGACATCCATCCGAAAGCAAATAGAGCAGAGAAATGAATCCGGTCCTACTGTGTTTGCAAATACTTAGATTTGTGTTTCTATACAGAAAAGGTTTGAGATTTGTTTCTGACAAAATTATAGTAGAACCTGTCTTAACCGACCATAACAAAGGTCCAATTATGGGTCTGTAAGGCAGGTGGTAGAGTAATACAGGCTGCAATTAATACAGAAAGTTCCTATGAGCTTTCTGCACTACTTTTGCCTTGTATTAAGTAACCTCCTGCTTTTAAGACTCATGTATTCAATATATGTATGTATACACAGTTACTTTTCATCGTATTAATGGAAAAGTAGTATAGTCAAGTAGGCAAAGCCACATACAAGACGCAACCACCACAAAAACACCGATAGACAGCATGACACACATACACACAATCACACACCCAAACGCACACTCACATACGAGATGAACATAGAAAACACCAAAAGACACACAAGAACCAGAGACAAACGTTCCACACATCAACAAAATCACAAGCACAAAGATGCAAGGCAAACAAAAGGAAGGGTGACAAAGAGAGTACCGCATTGGCACGGTCAGTAGCAAAAACACCACTGGGGGGTTAAACCGGTTTACGGACGTCCTAACCTCATACTTCTCTCAAAGTCACCCTAGCTTTACAAATAGTGTAAATAAAGGTATCCCCGCTGGACTTACCCACAACATAGACGACGATGAACACAGGACAACATGTAAAACATAGCATAATAACTGTGAAAATCCGTCACATATGTACTCGATGGCTTTGCTGAAGTCAGAGCACCTGCAGGTAAGCCGTTAAGGGCACGACAGGGAAAAAGTAATACATGAGTCTAGTAAGCACATCCTATATCCAAGTTTAAGAGTATACCATCATAGAGTACTACTCTCGGCCTGTCATCGCGCAAGCAAAGAGGGAAGCATAGCTACCGACTGTAAAAGGGTCCATAACCAAACATGCAGTGCGTTGCAATATAATAGGATCATACCCTTTCTACTTAAGAAATTTAATACGAATTATTTAACCCTTTACCTGTTCAATCTGGTTTGGATCTACTCAGTTTGCAAATGCGTAAAAACGTATAAAGAAAAGCATTAATGATTTAATGAAGATTTCTGTAACCAGGGTTTCTCTAGAGAAAATATACTCACCGGGTGTTGGGAGCGAACTCGAGTCCTCGAGACTGCGGCACGATAAAAGCCAGATTGCATAGCAATGCTGTACAAGTGTTGATACAGGTCAGCTACAGCCTGTGGCATACGAGGGCTGATTGATAAGTCGAGAGCTTTGTATTGAAGGAGTTAAGCAGGGATGTCTTTTTTCTGCCCTACTATTCCCTGACATTTTAAGGCTGATGGCATGTGGTCAGTTTATGCGAAAGAGGTAGCACTCTCAAATCAACAAGGTTCTTGATTGGCGCGTGCGTGAGTGTGTGTGCGAGTGTGTGTGTGGGGGGTGTATTAAAATACTGATTTTTTCTCAAATCATTGTTTACGCAGGGGATTCTCTCATTGCAATTACATGTAATATAACAGACTTTCTTGTTTAGACCAAACACCAGTCTTTTCAAATACAAAGTGATTAATAAACTAATTCTTCATTCATACATATGTCTTGTGGTATCCGTATTTTATGAATGCTCCGATGCATGCAAAAGTAATCAAAAGTAACCTAGAAAATCACTTACACATCTTTAAGAAGCGTAGCTGAATCCAAATATAGAAATATAGTTTAAGCATCGTGGCTATAGGGGCCCGGGGGCTTGACACCCCCCCCCCCCAGAAAATTTAGAATTGAGTGGTTTCAAAAAGTGACTTTCACAGAGGCGTCAATAGGAGGAGTGGGTTAAATCTTACATGACAAGACAGAACGTTTATCAAAGTCTGTCCCTACTTGGCCATCGAGTTTTGTTCCATTTTGGCCATAGTAGTTAATGTTTTCACCTATCATTTATGTTACACACGTGCGTAAATGCGTGTCGCTAGTTACGCCCCTGTCTTTAGAAATTTGCTTGTAGTCTTCGCGGCTGACGTTGAAATGTTTGATCCACTGCAAGCGCACTTCTTCACCGCGAGAAATGGTGTGCAGTTTCTAAGGCTCCCAACACGGGCAGTTTTTATGCAGATTTTTTCTCCTTACCGTTGCATCATTTATCAAGTTTATTTTGATTGTTATTGCAAAAAAAAGCAGCATATCACTTCCCTGAACTACTTTCGTATGACATTATAACTTATTATTCTATACAATTCCCTAAAATATCGGTCATAAAACAAATCCATAAATCTAAATTCTTTATTTATCAACAAACTTAACAGTACCGTAATGACGGAGAGTATTCATGAGCAATTAATTATGTAATCATTGTTATGTGCAGATCCGTCAAAACCGAAAGAAGTACATTTAAAATGTACAATAGTAGATGTGGATACTCTGCCACTTGTGTCTTCATAAAGTTTCCTCATTTGCTATTGCAAAACCTACATTTTAATTCTAGATCAATGGCATTTTCATGGTAGACATGAGGTGTAAGTTTATTTTCCTCGCACTAACCTTAGGTAACGACTATAAATAATTGTTAGCCGTAAAATGCCACACAACACGCAAGCTATTTGCCGAGAAACCTTCATAACAGTAAAATGTATTACTATTCGCCGTACACATAGGAAGCTATTCGCCGTACAATATTGATACCACATTTATCTATTCGCCGTACACACACCTTGTTTTTCTTTTATCAAATTCAAAGCCATATTCGATCGTATTCTGCAATCAACGCTGCCATAAGAGTGTATTAGCTGTGTGATGACAAGGAATATGTGAAATCGTGTGTCGGAGGATTAGAAAAGCGATTGCGAACACATTTTTGACCTCTTCGCTGCTATCTCGGTTGTACTAATCCGATAATAATGCACCAAAAATGATTTACATACGTGAATTTGAATTGATCAGAAATCATGTAACCATTGGTTGATCTATCTACCAGTAGTTTCAAACATTGCAATGCTAGAATATGTCATAGTCTATATAAATATATCGAATTACTAAATCACAGTCAATGAACTTTCGCTTTACTTAGTAGTTTAACCTAGCTATTTCCGGAGTTGTTGACATACGGTGTAAATGGTGATATCGAGCTCCTTTCGGGTATAACGCTATCCCGGCAGACGGCACCTGTGTCACAAAACTAGCATGCTGTCTTACGGATCATTAATGAGACTACCACGGGGTAAGACCTGTTTGAGTCATATGTATATACATAGAAAGCTATACACATGTATACATATAATGACTCAAACAGTTCTTATCCCTGCGGTTTCACCCCTAGCATACAAAGAGTTAAAGCACACTGAGCTGACCCTGATCAACTGATGTCAAATGCTAGATAGCAGTGTTGATACATTAGGTCCGTTCAGTTTAACCCTTTCCATCATATAAACGTATTTTTAAGCATTTGCAAACAGTGTAGACCCAGATCACAACGTTCTGGAAGCGCAACACACCCGAAACATAATCAATTATGGTCTATTTAGACAGAGTTTCGTACCATGTGTAGATGAAACTGTGTCGGGGGTCAGGCTGTTTAGTTTTCTATTGTCTATGCGTTTTTCCTACTTTCTGGTCTAATCTAGTGCTAAACAGCTTAGATATTGACATGACGCCAAATAACTCGACATCTCGCCTGGGTCTAGATCTACTCTAACCTGTTTCAAAGGGCATTGTTCAGCTGGAAAGTTTCAACATAGCCTTTGCATATGTAAATAAGCAAGAATTACTAAGTAGCACGTACTTGTTTGTTTCTTTCGTTGTGCTCTGTAGAATATTTTTTCCTACACTAACCAGTTTCAGGTTGTATATTTCTCCTGCCCCGGTGTACTGTATGTATTGTCGGATCAAGTACAGTTACACATAGCTAACGATGTTTACACTGTCCGCCATGTTGGACGAGACTATTATTCTACCAATTTGATATGAGACTCATGCATATTGCGTATATTATCGTCGGTAATCTTCGAATAAAAGGTATAAGAATGCGCTATAAGAATACAGTAACCCCCCCCCCTTCTTATGCGATCAGCAAAAAGGGACATAATTCACAGTGGCAAAGGTAGGTGGTAGCTTAATACAGGACGAAATATATGAAGACAGCTCCTGTAGGAGCTTCCTGCATAACGCTTTTCCTGCATTAAGCAACCACCTGCGTTTAAAGACAGTCATGTTTATTCCTTTAATGGTTGCATTAGAGGGGGTTTACTGTACAATCCTCGAGGAACATGATTATTACCGGATTTTGGTTTGCTATTTTTTGTCACGGTGTATTACGAACAATCCTGATAAACACGCCGAAATTTAATCGAGTCTCAGGTCAAATTGTGAGGATAATACTTCTCCCCCCCCCCCGTGTTATCTCCGAGGTCTTATTTCGATAGAAATAGCCGAGGTGTTCCGAGTGCTATTCCCGGGTCCTGGATGCAAAGGAAGCGGTTATTGTTTTCGCTTGTTATCGTAGCGCCGTCTGTCGTCATAATTTAATCTGGTTCCCCGCTTCACATTATGACAACTTGTAAATTACTATTGGGACGATGGCATTTTAATGCAATAATTGTAATGAGAATGCTAGTGGATTACTTTGACTTTTCATCGACATTTTGGTTTCTAATTGATTTTCTTTTATTCGATTTAGTATTGTTGATTTCATATTAACTAATAAACAGTACACCCAAATCAGTCGTTGCTTGTTGAGCCAACGTTAGATTATTTCCAAATGAGAAGACAAAATTAGAACGCCGAACAAGATAATATTTTATGACATCAATTTTTAAAATAAAAACACAACATCCGAACAAAAAATAAATAACAAACAACAATTTATAAAATGAAAACACAGAATACGAACAAAAATTGAATAACAAACATGTAACAAAAAGTTAAAATTTGCAATAATAATACAAACGATGACATACAAAAGAGCATAATGGCATAAACATAGCATAATGAATGAACTGGCGGATATCCCCTTCCATATATAGGAGCCGTCTGATCTGGGTCTACTCTGTTTGCAAATGCATGAAAACATTATTGTATGAAGCAAATTTAGGATTAAAATGAGGAATCAATGTATCAACACTGCTAGAGCATTCGAAGTTGTGAGTCTCTGAGAAATAGCAAATTATTTTTGAAAACTTAAGGACAATCTGCAGTTTGAGTGAGTTACAGTACTTCATTCAGGCTATCCATTTCCCTCATATAAACGTATTTTCACTCATTTGCAAACAGTAGACCCTAATCAGACGGCTCATAGAGGAGCCGTCTGATCAGGATCTACTCTGTTTGCTTATGGAATTTGGAATATCTATTTCTTTAGTTTCTAAAATTACTACAATGCTCCACAATCCATATATCATTATAACTAATTTATCCATAAATATTCAGTAGGTATTGAAATTTGAAATAAATATAGAACTGGGAAAGGGCTATCAGTTAGTCACTTGTCTGCAGGACATGTGAGCAGATCTCTTTAATTTGTCCTGTTAAATTTATAGTTGTACTTGTAGCGACATGTACAACAGGACAAGTGGAATTATATATCCCATTCAATGTGTTCATTATCAACAATATATTTTTCATTTCAGTGTCAGCAATTGTGGACAATAAAGCCCAGGAAACTGGATTCTCTTTATGGGTGTATTGGCTCTATACTTTTGAAATTGCTTAAAATTGATGCTGTTTCATTGTTATGGAGATGTTATACCTTTGCTTTCATCATATTAAACATCCGCAGGATTGAGTAGTGTTCTTAATACAAGCTGGAGGACAATTCATATGCTTTTCCACTGAAAAGGGCATCTTCATTTCAACACCAGGGGTACAAACACATGCGTTGGTGGAATTGACAGGGGTTCAACACCATTTGGACTTAAAAAGGTACCAGAGATCATGCTGCATATTTTAAGCAGCATTTGTACATCTTGCTCAATTTCAGAGACACCATTGGTGATGGAGACTTTTTTAGGGTCAGCAACTGTGTTGTATACTAAAGACAACTCATTCTTTCTCCAAAACTGTCATTTTAGACAGGGCTATCCTCATTTTTATACGCCCACCTAATAAAGGTGGTCGTATATTGGCGTGGTCCTGTCCGTCTGTCCGTTCGTTCGTTCGTTCGTTCGTTCGTTCGTACGTTCGTTCGTTCGTTCGTTCGTTCGTTCGTTCGTCCGTCAACATTTTGTTTGTCGGCAGTTTTCTCGGAAAACCGTTTGACAGATATTAATGAAACTGATTTTTCGTTTCAGAGTTATGGCCCTTGTCCTTAAAAAATGTAAATAGTTTGTCCGCTGTTTTCTGGGAAAACTATATAAGAGATATTACTGATACTTAAAACAAATGTTTCATGCATCACGATCTGAAGCTGAGTCGATTCTGAGGTTCATTTGATTTGTCGTTTCGGAGTTATGGCCCTTTTACTTAAAAATAATGTAAATACATGCAAATAGTGTGTCCGCTGTTTTCTGGGGAAAATGTTTGAGAGATATTAATGAAACTTCACACAAATGTTAATTGTATCAAGATTTGAAGCTGACTTGATTCTGAGGATCATTTGATTTTTCGTTACAGAGTTATGGCCTTTGTCCTTAAAAAATAATGCAAATACATGCAAATAGTTTGTCCATTGTTTTCTGGGAAAACTATTTTAGAGATATTAATGAAACTTCACACAAATGTTTAATGCATCAGGATCTGAAGCTGAGTCAATTCTGAGGTTCATTTGATTTGTCGTTTCGGAGTTATGGCCCTTTTACTTAAAAATAATGTAAATACATGCAAATAGTTTGTCCGCTGTTTTCTGGGAAAACTGTTTGAGAGATATTAATGAAACTTCACACAAATGTTTATTTTATCAAGATCTAAAGCTGAGTCAATTCTGAGGATCATTTGATTATTCGTTTCAGAGTTATGGCCCTTGTCCTTAAAAAATAATGCAAATACATGCAAATAGTTTGTCAGCTGTTTTCTGGGAAAACTATGTGAGAGATATTAATGAAACTTCACATAAATGTTTAATGCATCAAGATCTGAAGCTGAGTCGATCTTGAGGTTCATTTAATGTTTCGTTTCAGAGTTCTGGCCCTTTTTCTTAAAAAAATAATGCAAATATATGCATATAGTTTGTCCGCTGTTTTCTAGGAAAACTATGAGAGATATTAATGAAACTTCACACAAATGTTTAATGCATCAGGATCTGAAGCTGAGTCAATTCTGAGGTTCATTTGATTTGTCGTTTCGGAGTTATGGCCCTTTTACTTAAAAAATAATGTAAATACATGCAAATAGTTTGTCCGCTGTTTTCTGGGAAAACTATTTGAGCAATATTAATGAAACTTCACACAAATGTTTAATGCATCAAGACCTTAAGCTGAGTTGATTCTGAAAATCATTTGATTTTTCGTTTCAGAGTTATGGCCTTTGTCCTTAAATAATAATGCAAATACATGCAAATAGTTTGTCCGCTGTTTTCTGGGAAACTATTTGAGAGATATTAATGAAACTTCACACAAATGTTTAATGCATCAAGATCTGAAGCTGTGTCGATTGTGGGATTCATTTTATATTTTGTTTCAGAGTTATGGCCCTTTTACTTAAAACATAATGCAAATATATGCATATAGTTTGTCCGCTGTTTTCTTGGAAAACTGTTCGACAGATATTAAAGAAACTTCACATACATGTTTAATGCATCAAGACCTGAAGCTAAGTCAATTCTTAGGTCCATTTGATTTGTCGTTTTGGAATTATGGCCCTTGCACTTAAAAGAAATAATGCAAATCTATGCAAATATATATATGAGGATGGCCATAACTTTTTCATTTGAAATGATATTTACTTCAATTGTTTTTATATGGTTAAACCTTAATATGAATTTTCACATATATTGCGGGGTTTCTGGTAAGTCATTTTATTTTAAAGTTATGGTCCTTGAACTTTGTGTGTTCGTTGCTTTGTTTGTCGGTCAGCTTTTAGTTTGTCTCTTGTTTTCTGGGAAAACTATTAAAATGATATAACTGAAACTTAACAGAAATGTACTAAGCAACAAAATCTGAAGCTGAGTTTATATTGAGGTTCATTCAGTTTGTCTTTACAGAGTTATGGCCGTTGCACTTTTCAAAAATCTGCAAATATGAGGATTAGCTGTAACTTTTTTATTTAATAAGATATTCACTTCATTTGTTTAAAAAATAGTATCATCTTAATATAGAAATCAAGATCTGAAGCACAGATTAGAAAATGTCAACACTTATAAGGCATGTTGAATCAGAGAAAGTTTGCAAGTGGGCGTATTATGTACCGTATGCGGTACTCTTGTTGAATATTAACCCCACTAATGCGACCACCTGAAAGAGGTATAATTCTGGGTTCTAGATGCAATTTGTAGCTTAATGCAGGACAAAAGCAATGCAGAAAGCTTTCTGAATTACTTTTGTCCTGCATTAAGCAACCACCTGCTTATAAAGACATCATTGTTTATTCATTAAGTGGTCGCATTAGAGGGGTTTTTCTGTATCGATAGTTTGAAAACCAACATAACATATATAAATTGGTGTTTTATTACTTTTGATACAAATACTATTGACACTATACATACAATTGTCGAAGCGTGTGATTTGTATTTTGGTCCAGAGGCCTTGCATTGCAAATAAACTATGTTCATTGGAAGTCATTGTCATTGGAAGGCAGGTGGTAGCTATAATGAAATATGGAAGGTGGAACATTGTAGCCATTTTATGAAGTATAGAAACAGATCTATCTATTCCATCTGCAAACAGAGCAGACCCTTTTCAAATGGTTCCTATAGAAGCAGTCTAATCTGGGTCTACTCTGTTGCATATGCGTGAAAACACATTTACATGGGGAAAAGGGTTAATGCAGGTCAAAGGTAATGCAGAAAGCTCTAACAGGAGCTTTCTGCATTACTTTTGCTCTGTATTAAGCAACCGCATGCTTTTTCAGACTCATGTTCAATAAATGAATGGCCACTCATGATAGGTTCTACTGCACATCTAGTTCAGATGGCTACTGTAGAAGTCATCTGCTCTGTGTGCTGATGGAATGGTATAGATCTTTGACTAGGTTTTGTGTTATAAAAGTACAAAAATGAGTCATGCAGGAAACACCACATGCAGAACAAACACTCGCCCGAACAGCAACACAAGGAAACAGCAAATGTACATAGGTAGAAAAAACAACAAGAAACGCACCAAGACAAAACAAACATACAATAGGAGGAAGATGGAAGTACCGGCTTGGAACGGTCAGTGACAAAAGTCACTGGGGGGTTAAACCGGTTTATGGGCGCCCAACCTCACCCTTATTCCATCCCCATCCTAAAAGACAAACAGTGTAAATAAACGTATCCCCTCTCCGACTAATCTACCACAACTGCGACGGCAAATACAGTGGTAAAGTGCATGTATAACGAAAAAACATTTAATTGAACATACTGTATCCACCTATCGCTAGTGTACTCAATGATTGAGCTGCAAACAGAGTAACTGTAGAAAAGTAATAAAGGGTTCGACAAAAATGAAAAAGTACAGATATCCGACGTTCTCCTTCCATTTCTGGATTTAAGAGGTCGCCTTCATAGAGTACTAAACCTTTCTTGTCGGCGTACATGCAAAGAGGCCAGCGTGATTGCCAACTGTAAAAGGGTCCACAACCAAACAAGCAGTATGTTGTAGTACTACAGGATCATACCCCTTTTTAATGAATTGTTTAACATATTTGATGTCCAATAATTTTACGAAGTTTGTAAATCACATCACATAAAATTCATGATGTGAAATACCGTGTCGCAGAAGCGACTTGAGATTACATTTGTACTTGCCAATAAGCGAGAGATTTCTATAGTAAAATTTAGAGAAAGTTTTTCTTAGTTTTTGGTATCTATATCCTTGCTTAAGCAGTTTTTCAGTTAAAATGAGATTTCGACTGTTAAAATCGTCAATAGATGAACAAGCTCTAGCAAAACGAATAAGTTGAGATATATAAACCCCGTAAGATGGAGCACGGTGAACATCCCCGTCAAGATGAGGAAAATTTACAATATTAAAATCAAAATCATCTCTTTTGTCATATATTTTAGAAGAAATCATTCCATTATTAATTTTAAGGTCTAGATCAAGAAACGCTGCATAATTGTCAGACGGGTTAGCTTTATTCAACTTGAGTTCATTAGGATAAATTGTAGGAATCAGAGCATCGAAGAAAGGGTTATCTAAGTTAAAAATATCATCCAAATATCGACAAGTTTCATTGAATGCTTTTATAATATCTTTTTGTGATTGAGGATTCAAAAGCCAAAACATTCCTTGAAGTTTTATTATAAAATAAGTTTAATAATGAATAAACCTTTTCCTAATGGATACTTGTTTTATGCATTTGCAAACAGCAGACAAGATATCCATAGTCTGCTTTTTTTGGAATAAAATGTTTCTACATTTTCTACCATGATGGAAAATTCCACTGTCAAGGTTCCATCATAGAAATTCTATTATTGAATATTCATGAGGTTCTGATCTTTTTAACACATAAATATCCCTGAAGGGAAGGGTTGAAAACATCAGTCTCTATCATATCTTAAAAAATGGACAATGATTTGGGAAAAGGGTCCCTGCAATGAAAATAATGAATATCAGAATCAGCTTCTAGGGATTTTACCCTTTCCTTCATATACCGATATGTGCCTTTTCACACAATTGCTAACAGAGTAGACCGAGATGATGCCAGATCAGACGGCTCCTATAGCAGCTATCTGACCTAGGTCTGTTCTGTTTGCTATAGGAATATGATAGGTCTATTTCTTTACCTGTTAAATTGACTAATTATTGGCTAAGCAAAGAATTTATAAATGGTGAATACTGATTAGTCTCTTCTGTTTTGTGTGAATATACATAATACTGCTATGAAACCACAAACTTGAAACATCTTTACAGCTATGTAATAAAAAATAGTATATTTGCATACATCTTTCAAACTTTCAAACAACACTTTCAAAGCATCTTGTTTTTCTGTGCATTAATCAATACTGAGCCCTTTTAAACATTTCCTTTGTATATTAAGTACTTTTTGATGTTTTGCAAACAGAGTAGACCCAGATCATAAGGCTCCTGTAGGAACCATCTGATCAAGGTCTGCACCGTTTGCTTGAGTGAAAGTACAATACATTTGACTTGTACCAATACTAAAACATTCTGTGAACATATATGCCATTATAAAAATATTCAGTTCATCACAAATATTTATAACATATCGTGTACACTTGAGGTTTTGGTATTGGTAGAAACTGTAAGGTTAAATGAATTATAATTTCATAACAGACCATTATCAAACTACCCGAACAGGAGCCATTAAATGCAAAAGCATGAAAAAGCATTTGTATAAAGGAAAGAGCTAATATTTATATATCATTATTCCTTACATAAATATTCAACAGTGTAAATAATAAATACTTAACACTATATATACTTTACCACTTACTAATGTAAGAAAATAATCTTGAGAAAAACGGAAAGTCTAGCCTGCTGCACAACTCAAAGGGTACATTAATGAAGAAAAATGGCAAATTATACATGCAAAGAGAATAGGTGATGTGAGTAATCAGTATTACATAAATACCGGTACCTTAAGATAACTCCTCTTAAAAAATAAGGGTTGATGTCTATCATAAGTTTTGACTTTGAGTTAGTACTCAAACAGCTGAATGGCCAAATCAGACTTGAGTCAAAATTTGGCAAATCTAATGCATGAGCACAATATTCAACTGTTGACCCTTTACTAATTAAATAAACCTTTGGCAGTTTGCAAACAGAGTAGACCTGGATCAGACAGCTCCTGTAGGAGCAGTCTGATCAGGGTCGGCTGACTCAGCTCTGTTTACTTTCAAACCCTTTTCGTCATATGAACGCTTTTTCTGACTTTGCCGTCTGATCAGGGTCTGCTTTGTGCTTTTGACATGTTATAGAACAGCAAAAACGTCATGTGTACATGTGCTATTATAACAATTAAGCTAATTAATATTCATCATGTCATTATTTCTTACATGAATATTCATGGATTAAAGTGTTATAAAAGGTTTTATATATGTATTAAAAAATACCAAATAAATCATTGTGTTTCTAACCCTTTGATCCATGAAATGACATCATTAATTATTTATAATGGCTAACGCAGGAAAGTTTGGCCATGGCATGTTATTCCATGAGCAAAAGAAGCAGACCCCGATCAAACAGCATCCACATATTTCTGATATGGGTATACTCTTTTAGCAAATGCATATCCAGTGAACAAAATATTAGTGGGACAATCAAAATAAATGATTAAAAAGATATACAGCCTTTATATATCAAATTCAGTCCAGTTCGTCTCCCATACAATGTTATTGTAAACCCTTTACTCCATGAATACGCCTTTCTACACCTTCTGATCATGGTATGTTCTGCTTTCTATCGGCATACATATAATAAAGATCTGACTCTATAGTTTCTGCTATGGTCATGTCAACTTTCATTTTACATTTAACTGAGCATCATCTATGGGATGATCCAGCAAACGTCGGCTGCTTGTATCCAAACTAGTTCACCAGGTTCCTTTTAAGGCTTATTTGTTGCTCATTATTACAAGTTTTTAGCACAGCTTCTGATAGTCTTTTTGATAAGTTTAACTCCAAGTTGTTGAAAGACATCAAACTTAAACTTGGATACAGGATGAGCTTACCAGACTCATGTATGAGCTTGTGTACTCTTAAACTTGGATACAGGATGAGCTTACCAGACTCATGTATTACTTTTTCCCTGTCGTGCCCTTAACGGCTTACCTGCAGGTGCTCTGACTTCAGCAAAGTCATTGAGTACATATTTGACGGATTGTCACAGTTATTATGCTATGTTTTACATGTTGTCCTGTGTTCACCGTCGTCTATGTTGTGGGTAAGTCCGGCGGTGATACCTTTATTTACAATATTTGTAAAGCTAGGGTGAATTTGAGAGAAGTGTGAGGTTAGGACGTCCGTAAACCGGTTTAAACCCCCAGTGGTGTTTTTGCTACTGACCGTGCCAAGGCGATACTCTCTTTGTCACCCTTCCTTTTGTTTGCCTTGCATCTTTGTGCTTGTGATTTTGTTCATGTGTGGAACGTTTGTCTCTGGTTCTTGTGTGTATTTTGCTGTTTTCTGTGTTCGTTTCGTGTGTGTGTGTGTGTGCGTTTGGGTGTGTGGTTGTGTATGTGTGTGTGTCATGCTGTCTATCGGTGTTTTGGTGGTGGTTGCGTCTTGTATGTGGCTTTGCATGCTTGACTTTACTACTTTTCCATTCAGAGGCCTGACTAGCATGTCCAACATATTGTATTCCCGGGTCTTGAATCACCATCATACTGTCTTTGGCTCAATTTCTTTTCAATGAACTGGTACATAATGATATACATGTATCCTAACTTTCTGCATACATGTATGTCAAGTGAAAGGCCCATCATAATACAGATGACACTGCTTTGAGAATTCATACATGTTCAACCCTGACCATGCAATACTTTTCTCCACAATTGTTCATATAATAAATGAAGGCATCTTGAATATAACAAGAAATGAAGGCATCTTTAATATAAAAAGGTTAATTTTAAAATGTCTAAGGTTATATACAAGAAGAAACTTGAATTACTACCAGCTGAACTTTGAAAAAATAAAACAACACAAAAAACCGATCCCTTGATCTAGCCTTTCTTTGAAATGAGAAACATTCTTAATTATTTGTTGGACATGTCTGATATGTCGAATAAATTAGATCAACATTATTTAAAATTTCAATTCTCGTTTTATTTTTATAAGATCGAGATATTAAGATATATAGTATCATGGCGTTCATTCGTGTGTTGTAAAATGCACATGTCTTTCTGGCTACTGTACAGTACCGTTTGTACAGTACCGTTGCGGATCTAGTAAAAGTATTTTAGAATAGATCTAGATCATATCAATCTATATTATCTTTAGAACTACAATTCACAATAAACTACCTTTTTAAATAGATCTAAATCGTTGGAGTTTAAATATGCTTAGCCATAGATCTAATTAGTCAAACATAGTTATCTTCTATTATTCGGGAAGCTGTTTAACAAATCATAACTTTAGACAATTGGCACATTGTTTGGTAGTTGTTACATTAGAAGCATTCCTGTTACGTAATAGTTCACAACTTTGTTGATAAAACAGTGTGTGATAGATGGCAATTGTGTGATCGCTGACCCTTGTTCCCTGCTGAGAAACTAGGGGATTTACTGACCATCTGGCACATTTGATCGTTACTCTTTGAGTCTTTTCCTAGGTCTAGTTAGTAAATTAGCGGCATTTCGGCTGAGTAAGTAATGTAATAATATAGTCTCCAACTGTCTAACACAATTAATTATCAGTTCATGCATTTGCAAACAAAGTAGACCAAGATCTGAAAGCTATTGGAGCTGTATGATCGGATCCACTCTGTTTGCTAATGAAATTATATCAAATCTGACTCTTCATTTATACCAGTACCAAAAAAGGCATGTGTTTCTATACCATTATAAAAATCGGCTTATAAACATTAATCATGTCATCTTTTTCTGACATAGATATTCAACAGGGAAAGGATTAAAAACCACCGACAACAAACCTTACGTTCCGAATTCAGCTAAAAATGTATACCTGATATGACCAGACAACAGAAGTAAAAGTTCTGAAAACATCGACGCTTTTTCACGTGCTTTCAAACAGAGTAGTCCCAGATCAGGGTATTCTCTGTTTTACTTCTACCAAATGACGACTGCCGTCATCTTACTGACTGTTCTGCTGTTTTGGATGCGCGCATATTAACAGAAAATTTAGAAGACAGACAAAAAGAGCCAAGATAACTAGAGAGCTCCTTTAAGATTAAAAAAGAAGTTTTTTAAAGAACTCCAATCACTTGTGCTATACATATATATACAGTGTACATTTAAAAACATTCACAGCATTGGCTGGTTATGATCTATACTGTCAGACGAGTCTTGAATGCACCATAAAAGCCAAAACATCCTCAGTACATATGCTTTTATAAAAATTGATTTAATACATATTCATGATATCAGTATTTCTTACAAGAATATTCACTGAGTAAAGGGTCCCAGTCAATTTTATGTGTATTGCGATGTCAACTCTTAAATCTGGGCGAAATTTCACGCCTTATGATTTTATATAAATTTGCAACAAATAACATTTTTGTCATGATTTTATATAAATTTGCAACAAATAACATTTTTGTCATGACTGATAGTATAGTATCCTATGATAGGAATTATGTGACACATCTTTAGAAATGCATGGACTTTTGTAACTCTATTCAGTAT
Organism: Azorinus chamasolen; assembly: GCA_963576725.1. Lineage (NCBI taxonomy): Eukaryota > Metazoa > Mollusca > Bivalvia > Cardiida > Solecurtidae > Azorinus > Azorinus chamasolen. The sequence continues at coordinate 2,320,702 of OY755253.1, read as the reverse complement.
TATATCCTTTAGATATGAGGTTTTAACAAATACAGTTAACTTGTGTGTTTTATCAATATTTAACCTTTTCTGATTATTTTTTTTAATACTGTGTATTTCCCATGCTTTGAAAAGCTTATATCTTTTAATTCCACAGGTTGTCATGTTAAACTGTTGTTATTTTTGTTATATGGTCGGCACATAGTTTATTGTAGACCTGTCATGTTATTTGTTGTACAACCGACTCCAAATAAAGACGTTTGTATCTTGTAAATTCATCTTCCAGAATCAATTTTCGGTTTATGTTTATGTTGTTACACGTATTATCGATGTAATTATCATCAACGATTGCACCATAATAGTTTTTTATTGATATTAACAGAAGTTTTCAAAGTGGTGTCAATGTTTCTGTTATTGTTTACATATCAGCTGTCAGTCTTTTTCCCCACCAAGCTTTTCTCGGCTAAGATAACAGGTATGCGTGACGTCACGGCGATTCGCCCTATAGGAGTGGTCTGAATCTGGGTCTACTCTGTTTGCTAAGGCATAGAAAGGCGTATTCAAAGGAACGGGTTCAAGGCAATTTGGCAAACGGTTTGGATCATGATCAGACGTGACACACGTGTTGATAGTCCCTGTCAGATTACCTTAAATTCAATATTGCGTGTTAGGCCTATGTCTATTGAAGAACATTTAAATGGCTATCATGGTAATCAACAATTTATGATGTTAAAAACAAATAGTACTTTGACGAAACCACCAACACCCCACAACTCCAACCGGGCCGGCGTTCACCACCACTTCCATTTACAATTGTGAAAACGCTTTCCTCGAATATAAATGTCTTTTAGACGAAACGTCAAGATTTCATTAAATACATAAATTAAGTTGACGGTCTGATAGTTATTCAAAGGTCCGTAACATAGTCCGAAGAGTCTTTGGTCCGAAATGTCTCAGAACTTGCAAATTGATATGTCTATCTACAGTAAAATCTCTCTCTATATATACTGAGCCATACTTTTCTAATGGGCGGCTGTCCATTTTGGGAGCTGTTGCAGTTGTTCCAATCAAACGCGCGGAGTAACTGTTTAATTAAGCTGCACACCGTTTATAAGGGAGCAGTCCATCGTTTTCTAAATTGTAGGAGTTGCGTCCCCTATGTTAAAAGGGCCCATTGCTGCGCAAGAATGTGAGCGCAGACAATGACATTCACATTCTCATTGTAATTAGTAAATTGTAATTTGACTTTTTTAATTACTAAAATCGAATTATCAACGTAAGATTGAAATAAATTAATCAAATTTAAAGACAGAATTAGGAATAATAATTGCAAATTGAGGATATATTAGAACCGTTATACATATTTGAATGAAAAATATTAGATCTCACGATAAAAGACAAATTCTTAAATATCATTTAAAACGGTGTAAACAACATTACACCAAAAGTATGCCAATTTACTCTTTATTACATAAACGTTAATGTAAAAACGAAAATGCAATTAGAATGTGCATGTTTAATTAACAACAAACACAAGGAATGAAATAAGCAAATGGAATAACTATGTTGAAATATCAATAAGCCTACTGAAATATCAATAAGCATAATGAATGAACAATAAGCATAGTGAATGAAATGGCGGATATCCCCTTCCATACCTATAGGAGCAGTCTGCTCTGTTTGCTAAGAGAATTTGAAATATAGATGATTTGTTAATATTCAGATGGTATTAAATTTAGAATAAAACAGAAAAGGGTTAGGGTGGAGCATGTACACAACTGAACAAGTATATAGGTTGCAAGACACAAGTCCTACAGGTTCAGCTCACTCTTTTAGATTTTGTAATTCAAAACATTGTTGGATTCTAACACCTTTAAGTAATGAACCATTAAATTAAAAAAAACAAGCTCCTGCAGTAGCCTTCTGTTTGACTTGTTTTGCATAAAAACATCTAGACTCTACCTACCTCAGCCATTGCACTCATGAATATTTATAAGAAAGACTATTTATTAGCTGTTTTTTTAGAAATTGGTAGCCAGAATAGCCATTGGCTACTAAACTTTTTGATTTTATTTTAATATGAAGTGTTGTTTTCAAAATCTGCAGAAAATTATTTGAAAAAATGAGGTATTTTCTAACGATTCCTGTTGCATTTTGACTTCTAGTTCTACGTTTGACCTTTCCCTCCATAACTATGCCTTTGCAAACAGAGTAGATCCAGATCAGGGTCTGCTCTGTTTGCTTGTGATATGATATAGATATAAGTCTACAGTTTCTTCTATATAAATTATAAACCAAATTTTTTTTTGTCTTCTGCTTCATTTCTAAAAAGAAAATTTCTGATGAGACGCTGCATTATGTGGTGTATCATCTGGATCCAAACTGTTTGCATAGGTAATCACGTTTCACCCACAGGGGTTAGTTCACATCTGTGTACTCTAAATGGTGATATCGAGCTCCTTTCGGGTTTAACGCTATCCCGGCAGACGGCACCTGTGTCACAAAATTAGCATGCTGTATTACGGGTCATTAATGAGACTACCACAGGGGTAAGACCCGTTTGAATCATATGTATATACATAGAAAGCTATACACATGTATACATATAATGACTCAAACGGATCTTATATCTGTGGTTCACCCCTAGCATGCAAAGAGTTAAAGCACACTGAGCTGACCCTAATCAGCTGATGTCAAATGCTAGATAGCAGTGTTGATACATTGGGCCCGTTCAGTTTAACCCTTTCCTTCATATAAACGTGTTTTCAAGCATTTGTAAACAGTGTAGACTCAGATCACAACGTTCTGGAAGCGCAACACATCCGAAACATAATCAATTATGGTCTATTTAGACAGAGTTTCGTACAATGTGTAGATGAAACTGTGTCAGGGGGTCAGGCTGTTTAGTTTTCTATTTTCTATGCGTTTTTCCTACTTTCTGGTCTAATCAGTGTAGATATTGACATGACGTCAAATAACTCGACATCTCGCCTGGGTTTAGATCTACTCTAACCTGTTTCAAATGGCATAGTTCAGCTGGAAAATGTCAACAAAGCCTTTGCATATGTAAATAAACAAGAATTACTATGTAGCACGTACTTGTTTCTTTCTTTCGTTGTGCTCTGTAGAATGTGTTTTCCTACACTAACCAGTTTCAGATTGTATATTTCTCCTACCCCCGTGTACTGTATGTATTGTCGGATCAAGTGCAGTTACATAGCTAACGATGTTTACACTGTCCGCCATACTGGACGGGACTATTATCCTACCAATTTGACATGAGACTCATGCATATTCAGTGTATTATCGTCGGTAATCTTCGAATAAATTTCCGAAGGTATAAGAATACGCTATAAGAATACAGTAACCCCCCCCCCCCTCTAATGCGACCAGCAAAAAGGGACATAATTCACAGTGGCAAAGGCAGGTGGTAGCTTAATACAGGACGAAAGATAACTTTTTTCCGGCATTAAGCAACCACCTGCTTTTAAAGACAGTCATGTTTATTCATTTAATGGTTGCATTAGAGGGGGTTTACTGTATTATCCTCGAGGAACATGATTATTACCAGATTTTGTTTTTTGTCACGGGGTATTACGAACAAACCTGATAAACACGCCGAAATTTAATCGAGACCCAGGTCAGGTTGGGAGGATAATACTTCTTCCCCCCGTGTTATCTCCGATGTCTTATTTCGATAGAAATAGCCGAGGTGTTCCGAGTGCTATTCCCGGGTCCTGGATGCAAAGGGAGCGGTTATTGTTTTCGCTTGTTATCGTAGCGCCGTCTGTCGTCATAATTTAATCTGGTTGCCCGCTTCACATTATGACAACTTGTAAATTACTATTGGGACGATTGCATTTTAATGCCATAATTGTAGTGAGAATGCTAGTGGATTACTTTGACTTTTCATCGACATTTTGGTTTCTAATTGATTTTCTTTTATTTGATTTAGTATTGTTAATTTCAAATTAAGTAATAAACAGTACACCCAAATCAGTCATGGCTTATTGAGCCAACGCTAGATTATTTCCAAATGAGAAGACAAAATTAGAACGCCGAACAAGATAATATTTTATGACATCAATTTTTAAAATAAAAACACAACATCCGAACAAAAAATGAATAACAAACAATAATTTATAAAATGAATACAGAATACGAACAAAAATTGAATAACAAACATGTAACAAAAAGTTAAAATTTGCAATAATAATACAAATGATGACATACAAAAGAGCATAATGGCATAAACATAGCATAATAAATGAACTGGCGGATATCCCCTTCCATATATAGGAGCCGTCTGATCTGGGTCTACTCTGTTTGCAAATGCATGAAAACCTTATTGTATAAAGCAAATTTAGGGTTAAAATGAGGAATCAATGTATCAACACTGCTAGAGCATTCAAAGTTGTGAGTCTCTGAGAAATAGCAAATTATTTTTGAAAACTTAAGGACAATCTGCAGTTTGAGTGAGTTACAGTACTTCATTCAGGCTATCCCTTTCTCTCATATAAACGTGTTTTTCACTCATTTGCAAACAGTAGACCCTTATCAGACGGCTCCTAGAGGAGCGGTCTGATCAGGGTCTACTCTGTTTGCTTATGGAATTTGGAATATCTATTCCTTTAGTTTCTAAAATTACTACAATGCTCCACAATCCATATATCATTATAACTAATTTATCCATAAATATTCAGTAGGTATTGAAATTTGAAATACATATAGAACTTGGAAAGGGCTATCAGTTAGTCACTTGTCTGCAGGACATGTGAGCAGATCTCTTTAATTCGTCCTGTTAAATCTATAGTTGTATTTGTAGAGACATGTACAACAGGACAAGTGGAATTATATATCCCATTCAATGTGTTCATTATCAACAATATAATTTTCATTTCCGTGTCAGCAATTGTGATAAATTATGTTTTTGCTTAATTAGTATTCAGAAAGGTTCGGCTGCAGTTTTATTATTCAGCAGGTTAAATGTTCAGTCAAACATACTATGTGCTAAACATAGCTAATCACCAGTTGATAACTTATCACTATATATATGTAAGAATATCGTTCACTGTATAGTTAATGGAGCTACATTTTTAATATGAAATGTGTTAAAAATAGCTAATCACCATTTGATAACTTATCACTATATACATGTAAGAATATCGTTCAATGTATTGTTGGTTAACGGAACGTGAAATATCGTGCAACTTATATACAAAATCTCAGGTAACCATTTTTTAATATGTGTATTTTATTGTTCTTGTTCTTGTTTAATATGTGTATTATTTTTCTTGTTCCTGCTGACAAGGCATCAAACAATGTAATCATTATTTGAAGATTGTATAATGTTGATGTTTTAAAGAAGGAGCTAACTGATTCAAAAACTTATATAACAGTTCAAACACCTGAAAAAGATATAGTCTCGGAACATGTATAAATGTGCAATGACTTTAAGTCTGGTCCTAACATAAAACAACATATGTGGGTAAGTCCAGCGGGGATACCTTTATTTACAATATTTGTAAAGCTAGGGTGACTTTGAGAGAAGTGTGAGGTTAGGACGTCCGTAAACCGGTTTAAACCCCCAGTGGTGTTTTTGCTACTGACCGTGCCAAGGCGGTACTCTCTTTGTCACCCTTCCTTATGTTTGCCTTGCGTCTTTGTGCTTGTGAATTGTTCATGTGTGGAACGTTTGTTTCTGGTTCTTGTGTGTCTTTTGGTGTTTTTTGTGTTCATTTCGTGTGTGTGTGTGCATTTGTGTGTGCGGTTGTGTGTGTGTGTGTGTCATGCTGTCTATCGGTGTTTTGGTGGTGGTTGCGTCTTGCATGTAGCTTTGCCTGCTTGACTTTACTACTTTTCCATTTATGTAATTCTCTGTCGGTCTATTTGAATTACCAATTGGGCGAATTTAAACATATTTGAATCATTTACTCCACAGATACATTTTTTAGGCATTTGCAAACAGAGCAGACCCAGATCAAACGGTTCTGAGCTATGAGCTATCTGACAACGGCCTGGTCTGATTGCTTTTGGTATAAAATAAATTTGATTCTACACTTTCTGTCACGTTAAAAATATTTTGTTAATACATATATTTCCATTATAAAAATGAAAGTATATCAATAATGTACGTACTAGTTATCATAATTTCTTGTTTGAATATTCATAGAGTAAAATGTTTATCCTATAGGGGTCGTCTGATCTGGGTATTCTCTGTTTGCAAAGGCGTAAACAAGCTTATGCATAGAGAAAAGGGGGTAAATCCTTTCATTAATGGAAAATTGTGCAGGGGAACTGATCATTCTATTTATATCAACTGCCTTAGTTTTAAAAGGAAAAAATGAAAGGAGTTTGTGGGCTTAAAACTCAGATTAAAATTCTATAAGTAAACAGAGCAGATCATGATCCTACAGGAGCCATCTGATCTTGGTAAACTGTGTTGGCAAAGGCATTTATGTGAGGGAACATATTAACGAATTGGCAAACATAGTAGAATCATTTCAGATGGGTATTGTAGGGGCCGTCTCATTGGGTTCTACCTTGTTTGCTTATGATAGATAGATAGATAGATAAATAGTTTATTATTGTGCCATATGTCAAAACGTACAGTAAAACAATATAACAGCAAATATCACGTTGACATCCAGCCGCGTTGCGACTTATATAACACTGAATAGAACATTATAAACATATTAAAGTACAAGATAAAATATACACACACTATTAAAGTCATAATATTGCTCAAAATCGCGATAAATTGCGTAATTTCATATAGCTCTCATATTTGTCTATAACACAATATGCACTATCAAATCAGTCATCATGCAGAAACAAAGTCGAAAGAAGCAACATGTAGCGAGTAATTGATTGTGTAATTAGCACCGATAACACGGATTTGTTGACATTTTGAACGCTCACGAACTACACCGACTTTTCTCGGCTGCGCTCGGAATGAATCGGATGTACCGCATTAAGATGTCACGTGATACACCAAAATGTCGGTCGAGAATGCCTTCATCAATATCCCTGTTGAGACGAAGCGTTACAGCACCAAGAGCATGGCAAATTAGAGGTGGCGTAAGACAGAGAGGTGACTGGCTTGACATATTTTAGCTAGAGTTTCATTCAAGGAAAGGCCAGGAAAGAACGTACGAAGGTCAGAATATGTAAATTCAGCATGTATTAGTTCTAAACGATATCGATGATTTCGACATCTCGATGCCAGCTATAAGCGGTAGAGGCCACCCGTCTATTGATCTATTTTAAGGATATTTCAGTTCAATTCACTGAAATGTTTATGCAACAACAACTAATCGTATCTATATACCGCCATTCAGTGAGAAAATAATATTTTGAAGCTTTCATTTGTTGCCAGTCATTTCGTGACAAATCTAGTTCGTAATTTTTTTGTACCGTACCTTTACCTTTTCGTACACCTAGTTCACATGCAAAACTGATATATTTAAACAAGTATATAACACATTTAGATCTATTGACCCGGTTTCTGCATAAAATCGAACTTTGATCTACGAAGAAACAACGTGACAAAAGTGTAAAGTGTAAACAGAAATATACATGAGGGAGTATAGCTATTGACCAGACATTTTGATCCACTTTTGCAAAAATCAAAGGTCACAGATATGTTATAGCCATGCACAATGTGGCATATCAGATTAGATACGACTAACTCTTTACTCCATGAATAGTCATGCAAGAAACAATGCCATGAATCATGAATATTAATGTAGTTATAACAACACTACCAGCACTGGAAATTTTGGCCATGGCAGAATGTGTAGAATCATATCTCTATCATAAGCAAATGGAGCAGACTCTGATCAGACGACTTCTAATTTCGGTCTACTCCGTTTGCATAGGCATATTTTTTGCAGTAATGCATGAATACACCTGTCTATGCCATAGCAAACAAAGTAGACCCAGGTCAGATTACTCCTATAGGCCCGGAGCCATTAGATCAGGATTTGCTTTGTATGCTTTTGCAATTATAAATTATAATATAGATCGATTCTTTATAGTTTCTGTTTCATGTGTTCAGGTACATGTATAAAAATTAACCAATTGACACTATATGTCATTACTTCTTACATGTATATCCATGGGGGTTAATATAGATCTGATTCTACCGTTTCTATCATGCCAAAATTCCTGTCAATTTGGTATTATAGTAAATAAGCAATAAGTCTTATTAATAACCATGATGTCATTACTTGAATATTCAGGGAGTAAATGGTTAAGACTATTGTTTCTTATCATATGATAATGTGCAGAAACATTATCTTGGAATGTGTGAATTTAGGTAAGGATACTATATGTAAATCATAAAATATGCCAAATTCAACATTCAATTATTAAAAAGACATACATGTGATAACTACCGACGGTAGGTGAATTCTACCGTTTTCAGAGGTGGTTTACCGTTCTACCGTTTAAAGAAATATGACGATTGGAACTTTATAGCCATTTTAGAAAGTACAGAAACATTTTTAAAATTCCTAAAGCAAACAGAGCAGACCCTGATCAGATGGCTCCTATAGGAGCTGTCTGATCTGGGTCTACTCTGTTTGCAAATGCATGAAACCTTGGTTTATATGAAGGAAAGGGTTAATGGGGGTTTTAACACCACATTGGATTTTTTTGCCAAACCAGAAAGTATAGAATCATTCCTATACCATAAGCAAACAGAGCAGAGCCTGACCAGACAGCTCCTGTAGGAGCCATCTGATCTGGGTCTATTCTCTCTGCAAAATTATGCCTGAAAAAGGTGTTTATCTGAGGGAGAGGGTTACATGTGTAAATGTTATGTGTGTAATGTAAGGTTTATAATGGTATGATATGCATTTATTGTAAAGTATGAATGATAATGTGAACAAGATGTGTTTGTGAAACACTATGCCCCCTCATATATTTGACCTCTGACCTTGACCTCTGACCTTGACCTTGACATGTCACCCCTCAAAATGTGCAGCCTCATGAGATACACAAGCATGCCAAATATCATGTCTCTATCTCTACTGGTCCAAAAGTTATGGCCAATGTTAAAGTCGGCGATTTGACCCATATATTTGACCTCTGACCTTGAAGGATGACCTTGACCTTGACACGTCACCCCTCAAAATGTGCGGCTTTATGAGATACATATGTATGCCAAATATCAAGTCTCTATCTATACTGGCTCAAAAGTTATGACCAATGTTAAAGTTGCTGACAAACAAACAGACAAACAGACAGACAGACAGACAGACAGGGCAAAAACAATATGCCCCCGACTATCGTCTATGGGGGCATAAAAAGTATAACAAACATAGGTATCAAGCAAAATTCTTTTTTCTCCTCCATATATTTTGTCGCGTCAGTAAAATCTACCTGATAAAAGTCAAATCTACCTGACAAATTTCCTAAATCTACCTGACATGCCTCAGCAGGTTATCACATGTATGAAAAGATATATTTTTTTTTATTAAATTCTACAAATCACTGTGTGGCAAAATGATATATGTAGTGAGCCGGACTGAATTATGGTACAAAATGGCAATGTTAAGATGATAAGAAATGATGATACTAAATGCCATTATGGTTGCACAAAATCACCCACTCTCCATGATTGACTGCCATTAGAAATTTCAGACTATGTAGATTTTGGAGAAAAAAAATGTTGAAAGGCAGAATAGATTGATGCTTTTTATTTCATTCACTTGCATGGACATCTCATCAAATTCAGTATTTATAAGTGAGCTGCACAATGACAAAACCAGCTTTCATGCCATACTAAGTGTTTACCCTTTCCTTCATATTACCTTTATTCAAACATTTGCAAACAGAGTAGACCCGGATAAGACAACTCCAAAAGGAGCTGTCTGATCAGGGTCTGCTCTGTTTTGTAATGGAATATTTGATAATTGTGTCTTAATTTACTTTCTTAAATGGCTACAGTGTAATACCTTGCACATTGCATTTTAATGGTTTGGTTTATGAATATTCAGTAGATACATGTATTAAAAATTGGAATAAATATATAACAGGAAAAGGGTTAAGAAACAGAAAAAATGTAGTTGATCTGGCTCTTCAGTGTTTGAATGCCACTAAGGCTAGTTTTGTCAATACACAGCTCAACAGTATCAACATGAGTGTCAATATATTTAAGACAACTACATGAATGGTTGAATGAGAAATATCAAAACATAAATATTGTTATTTTTGTATATTTTATGTTTCCCTCCACTATCATCTTCCTTTGGCAATTTAGCGTTATGAAAGATTAATAGAAAGTAGCAAATAAGATACAAAGGAACAAGAAACATGTCAACACTTTGACTTAACCATTTCCCTGTTCATTATTCATGTAAAAATAGTGACAATATAAATATACATTAGCTCAATTTTTATAATGTAAATTTTCAAGGGCTGTTTTGCTTTGACAGAAACTGTATAATTAGATCTGTATCATATCAAAAGCAAACAGGGTAGACTCTGATCAGATGGCTAATATAGGAGTCATTTGCATATGCATGAAAAGGCATAATTCATACGAGGGAAATAGATAACACTATAAATTGCATAACAGCAGCATTCCCTGTAATTTAAAGATCAGTAAGACATTCTGCGATCGAAATGTGATAGAAATGCAGATCATTTGTGAAAATAAAACCTGAATATAAGCCCTATACTGTTATTGTCTTTTATTTCAGAATGCCATTGCTTGTATAACAGAGGGCAATGTTGAAAGATATTCCTCTAAAACAGACATATATGGTCAATCCATAATAAGGACTAAACCATGTTAATTCAGTGAAGAAAATACCATCTCCATTCAGATGAGAAATGGTCAGACATGCATTGTTAATGTCAAGGAATAACAGATTGTTAGAAGATATTTTCCAAGAAAGCTGTTTTACACTCTACATGGTAAATATACACCACTAAATAATAGCAATGAATTATCCTGTCACTTCATGTAAAAGTACTGCTAAGCGCTATGGTATTTCAAACCATAGAAATTTGCAAACCAGCTAGACGCAAGACCTAGATCAGCTACTGCATTGAAATTGGGGAATCTGATCAGCTCACTGTTGTTAAATTTTCAGTTTTGCAGCTTATCTCGGTCTACACTGCTTTTAGCTTGTAATTTTTCAATTTAGTGATCCAGCAACAACACAGCAAGTATAATCTCATAGACACTAGCTCATAATGTTCTGCAGGTTTAGTGAAAAAGATCTTTATAAAATTTAGCATCAAATCATTATGCAAACAGGTACTTGGTTAAAAAGAACTTGTTGATAGTAGGGCTTAGAGTTTGCAAAGTGAATTCTTTAGAGTACACCAACAATTTCTATTGAGTTGCAAAAACCATTTCACCATTCACCTAATACTGATGCCATTTTATGTATCGGCCAGATGAGATGGCACCAGTGGGATCTGTCTTATTAGATTATGCCCTGTTTGCTAATAGAAATATATACAGATGGATCTGAATCTACATTTTCCTGTGCTCATTTAAAATGAAAAAAAATCAGCCGTTGGTCTTTTTTATTCATCCATGAATATTCATGAGATAAAGGGTTAGACCTATTAGGTACTGCTTCATAAATACATGAATATAAAATTTAAAATGCTTCCATGTGTGTTTGTGAAGTTTTTGCCATGTGGTCACATAAAGCTTTATTCAATTTTCAGGACTTCAAGATTCTCATCTTAGCTGAAAGTGTACTTTCCTTGACCAGGCTGAAACTCTGGCGTAATGGATGGAAGTTGCTAGCCATCATGTTGCATACAGACAATTTGTATTGTGGAATCATGGACCATGTGGTCATACACTCTTCTAATATATATGGGGTTAAGACAAGCTTCCAGATGCATGTGTGCGACCAATAGGCAAGAGTCAGTCCAGATGCATATGATTAAAGCTTTTAGATGTGTTCAAAGTTCGTGTTCAAAACACGTCAGCTCTTTTGTAACTCTCAAATAACACTTTGTACTAGAGTATAAATTATTGAGTTTGTACTATAACATTGTCCTTTGTCCAAAACTTCAGGATCTCATAAGAAATGAATCCTGCTGGAGCATCAACTTTTATACATGTAGATTACAAGCAGTATAGACTGAAAATCAGCTGAGATATGTGAAACATGCTCTGTGAATACATTGCTTGCAACAGTGGTGGAATTAAGCTGCTGGAGGATGCAAGTTTAGATCAAGCTTTCATTTTTTAAAATGCCGAACCCTTTACCAGATGAGATGTATTTTAAGCATTTACAAACTAGATCCAGATCAGACAGGTCCTGTAGGAGCAATCTGATCAAGCTCTGCTCTTATGTTTATGAATTAAATGGACTCAATTAACATAAGTCTGATTCATTTGTTTCTACCAAAGTGAAAAAACAACAAATCCAGCACTCATGATGCAATAACAGTAAAACCCCTCAAAACCAGACAATCAGTAAAGCATAAAGGTTGATCACTTAGACAGGTGGCAGTTTAAGAAAGGGTGAACGTTTTTCACTCTGGATTAAGCTGCCATCTACAAAGGCAGATCTAATTTCTTCTTTACTTATGGGTTTGGAAGCATTTTATGATTTTACTATATAACACTTATAAAACTCACTATATTCTTATATGCATGAATAGTCATCAGGTAATGGGTTACACACTGTATATCACTGTAAACTATGAAGAACTGTGCCAGTTGTCTTATTATATAGGAATATTATTTTGGGTTCATCCTCCTGTTAGAATTTAAGCATATTTTCTAAAACAGCTGCAAACAATGACTTGACTCTTTACCTCGTATAAACACATTTTCACGCATTTGCAAACAGAGTAGACCACGATCAGACGGCTTCTATAGGAGCTGTCTGGTCAGGGTCACAAGGCTACAACGTTTCACCTTTTATATTTCATTTTAATTATTTTGTTCATGAATATTCAGTAGGTATTGGAATATGAAATGAACATAAAACCAGGAAAGGGTTTAGGCTATGCTCTAGACAAAGTAAGTTGATCTTGATTTGAAAAGTCAATGAACTCATGTGCCACGTTTTTGCAGTTTATTAGCCAATTAAAAGCATTGTATGAATGGTATGACAACAAATGTATGAATGGTATGACAACCAGTATTTGAACATTATTTATAAAGTCCACAAATCTAACAAATTTTTGGTCACTTGCCAGCATTAATTACTGGCATAAAATTTGCTGTATTAGTACTGCAAACAGTGCAGATCTGCATAACATAATATTTTGCAATGCAGCAGCTGATCTTTGTTTACTAGAATAGTAATGTCCTTAAAATTGTTTCAAAAGCCATACTAATCATTTCACGTTCAGTAATATCAATTCATTCATTTTGAAAAACAATGCTAACTAGCTATCATAATAAATCTTATTCGTGGGATCAATTAGCCCTTTTGCCTTTTCACACCTTTGCAAACAGAGTAAACTCAGATCAGATCTGGAGGAACTGTCTAATCAGGGTCTGTTGTTTGGTAATGAAATTATAACATACTTGATTATACGGTTTACGGACGTTTCGCTACACAGCGTTTCGCTACCCTGACCATTTCACTACCCTGACCATTTGGCTACCTCATTTCGCACCCTTACGGGAAGTCATTTCGCTACCCTGTCAACCAATTAATTAGGCAGTAGCTTAATGCTGGACAAAAGTAATGCAGAAAGGACATAGCGGAGCTTTTTGGATTACTTTTGTCCTGCATTAAGAAGCCACCTGCTAATATTGTCTACTTGTTTCCTACTAGTAGTAGCCAGTTACTAGTAACCACCTTTTCCTACATAAGTTACTAGTACAACTACAAGTAGCCTGTTACTAGCAGCCAGCTAGTAGTAACCAAATTTTCCTACTAGTAGCGACTAGCCAGTTACTAGTAGCGAAGTACAAGTAGCCAGTTACAAGTAGCCAGCTTCTAGTAATCAAGTTTTTCTACTGCTAGTAGCCAGTTACTAGTAGCCAAGTTCTCCTACTACAAGTAGTAAGTTACTAGTAGCCAGCTACTAGTAACCAAGTTGTCCTACTACTAGTAGCCAGTTACTAGTAGACAGCTACTAGTAACCAACTTTTCCCACTAGATCTAGTAGTAGCCAGTTTCTGGTAGCCAAGTTCTCCTACTACAAGTAGCCAGTTACTAGTAGCCAGCTACTAGTAACCAAGTTTTCCTACTACTTGTAGCAAGCTACTAGTAACCAAGTTTTCCTACTACAAGTAACCAGTTACAAGTAGCCAGCTACTAGTAACCAAAATTTCCTAATACTAGTAGCCGGTTAATAGTAGCCAAGTTCTCCTACTACAAGTAGCCGGTTACTAGAAGCCAGTTACTAGTAACCACGTTTTCCATCTACTAGTAGCCAGTAACTAGTAACCAAGTTCTCCTACTACAAGTAGTCAGTCACTAGTAGCCAGCTACTAGTAACAAAGTTGTCCTACTATTTGTAGCCAGTTACTAGTAGCCAAGTTCTACTACAAGTAGTCAGTTACTAGTAGCCAGCTACTAGTAACCAAGTTGTCCTGCTACTAGTAGCCAGTTACAAGTAGCCAAGTTCTCCTACTACAAGTAGCCAGTTACTAGTAGTCAGCTGCTTGTAACCAAGTTTTCCTACTACAAGTAGCCAGTTACTAGTAGCCAGGTTCTCCTACTACAAGTAGCCAGTTACTAGTAGCCAGCTACTAGTAACCAAATTTTCCTACTACAAGTAGCCAGTAACTAGTAGCAAGCTATTTGTAACCAAATTTTCCTACTACTAGTATCCAGTTACTAGTAGCCAAGTTCTCCTACTACAAGTAGCCAGTTATTAGAATAAAGCCGCTAGTAACCAACTTTTCCTACTACTAGTAGCCAGTTACTAGTAGCCAAGTCCTACTACAAGTAGCCAGTTACTAGTAGTCAGCTACTAGTGACCAAGTTTTCCCTACTACTAGTAGCCAGCTACATGTAACCAAGTTCTTCTACAAGTAGCCAGCCAGTAGCCAGCTAGTAGTAACCAAATTTTCCTTCTACTAGAAGCAAGTTACTAGTAGCCAAGTTCTCCTACTAAAAGCAGCCAGTTACTAGTAGCCAGCTACTAGTAACCACGTTTTCCTACTACTAGTAGCCAGCTTATAGTAACCATGTTCTACTACAAGTAGCCAGTTACTAGTAGCCAACTAATAGGAACCAAATGTTCATACTACCACTGGCAAGTTACTAGTAGCCAGGTTCTCCTACTACAAGTAGCCAGTTACAATAGCCAGCTACTAGTAACCAAGATTTCCTACTACTAGTAGCCAGTTACTAGTAGCCAAGTTCTTCTACTACAAGTAGCCAGTTACTAGTAGCCAGTTACTAGTAACTACGTTTTCCTACTACTAGTAGCCTGTAACTAGTAGCCAAGTTCTCCTACTACAAGTAGTCAGTTACTAGTAGCCAGCTACTAGTAACCAAGTTGTCCTACTACTAGTAGCCAGTTACTAGTAGCAAATTTCTCCTACTACAAGTAGTCAGTTACTAGTAGCCAGCTACTAGTAACCAAGTTGTCTTACTACTAGTAGCCAGTTACAAGTAGCCAAGTTCCCCTTCTACAAGTAGCCAGGTACTAGTAGCCAGCTGCTAGGAACGTTTTCCTACTACAAGTAGCCAGTTACATTTAGCCAGGTTCTCCTACTACAAGTAGCCAGTTAATAGTAGCTGGCCACTAAAACCAAGTTTTCCTACTACAAGTAGCCAGTTACTAGTAGCCAAGTTCTCCTACTACAAGTAGCCAGTTATTAGAATAAAGCTAGTAGTAACCATATTTTCCTACTACTAGTAGCCAGTTACTAGTAGCCAAGTCCTACTACAAGTAGCCAGTTACTAGTAGCCAGCTACTAGTACAAGTAGCCAGCTACTAGTAACCAAGTTTTCCTACTACTAGAAGCCAGCTACTAGTAACCAAACTCTTCTACAAGTAGTCAGCTAGTAGTAACCAAATGTTCCTACTACTAGAAGCAAGTTACTAGTAGCCAAAATCTCCTACTAAAAGTAGCCAGTTACTAGTAGCCAGCTACTAGTAACCATGTTTTCCTACTACTAGTAGCCAGCTAATAGTAACCATGTTCTACTACAAGTAGCCAGTTACTAGTCGCCAACTAGTAGGAACCAAATTTTTCTACTACCACTGGCAAGTTACTAGTAGCCAGGTTCTCCTACTACAAGTAGCCAGTTACTAGTAGCAAATTTCTCCTACTACAAGTAGTCAGTTACTAGTAGCCAGCTACTAGTAACCAAGTTGTCTTACTACTAGTAGCCAGTTACAAGTAGCCAAGTTCCCCTTCTACAAGTAGCCAGGTACTAGTAGCCAGCTGCTAGGAACGTTTTCCTACTACAAGTAGCCAGTTACATTTAGCCAGGTTCTCCTACTACAAGTAGCCAGTTAATAGTAGCTGGCCACTAAAACCAAGTTTTCCTACTACAAGTAGCCAGTTACTAGTAGCCAAGTTCTCCTACTACAAGTAGCCAGTTATTAGAATAAAGCTAGTAGTAACCATATTTTCCTACTACTAGTAGCCAGTTACTAGTAGCCAAGTCCTACTACAAGTAGCCAGTTACTAGTAGCCAGCTACTAGTACAAGTAGCCAGCTACTAGTAACCAAGTTTTCCTACTACTAGAAGCCAGCTACTAGTAACCAAACTCTTCTACAAGTAGTCAGCTAGTAGTAACCAAATGTTCCTACTACTAGAAGCAAGTTACTAGTAGCCAAAATCTCCTACTAAAAGTAGCCAGTTACTAGTAGCCAGCTACTAGTAACCATGTTTTCCTACTACTAGTAGCCAGCTAATAGTAACCATGTTCTACTACAAGTAGCCAGTTACTAGTCGCCAACTAGTAGGAACCAAATTTTTCTACTACCA
Source organism: Azorinus chamasolen (assembly GCA_963576725.1). NCBI lineage: Eukaryota > Metazoa > Mollusca > Bivalvia > Cardiida > Solecurtidae > Azorinus > Azorinus chamasolen. Next base: position 2,303,825 of record OY755253.1, on the reverse strand, counting down.
CTGGCAAGTTACTAGTAGCCAGGTTCTCCTACTACAAGTAGCCAGTTACTAGTAGCCAGCTACTGGTACAAGTAGCCAGCTACTAGTAACCAAGTTTTCCTACTACTAGAAGCCAGCTACTAGTAACCAAACTCTTCTACAAGTAGCCAGCAAGTAGCCAGCAAGTAGCCAGCTAGTAGTAACCAAATGTTCCTACTACTAGTAGCAAGATACTAGTAGCCAAGTTCTCCTACTAAAAGCAGCCAGTTACTAGTAGCCAGCTACTAGTAACCATGTTTTCCTACTACTAGTAGCCAGCTAATAGTAACCATGTTCTACCACAAGTAGCCAGTTACTAGTAGCCAACTAGTAGGAACCAAATTTTCCTACTACCACTGGCAAGTTACTAGTAACCAAGATTTCCTACTACAGTCGAGACTGTCATATGTGACCTTCCAAGGGACTTCATGAAAAAGGTCACATATGACAGGGAGTCTCTTAATACAGACGTAGGATATAATACATGACGTATACCGAAACTACATGTACATGTAAGAGATCTTCTTAAGGGAAAAATAAAACTGTGTACTAATCCAGTCTTATACAATTAGATTATGTATCTATAATTTAATACATTTATACAACATTTATTATCACAAATAAACGCTAATTTAAAAATTTAATAAATTAATTAATCATTCACTTACCAGAACATTAGTGCATGTACGATACAATGTACAAATATAATACACATATAAGTGCATGCACTAAATTCACCCTATCCCTGTTCTATGTTTATTACAAATTTCAATACATGCTGAATATTCATGGACAAAATAGTTATAATGAAGTATGGAAGGTGGAACATTGTAGCCATTTTAGAAAGAAAAGAAACATCTTTCAAATTCCACTAGCAAACAGAGTAGACCCTGATCAGACGGCTCCTCTAGGAGCTGTCTGATCTGGGTCTACTCTGTTTGCAAATGCGTGAAAACACGTTTATATGAAGGAAAGGTTTAAACACTTAATGATATAAATATAAACCAGGTGCAGATTACCAAGCATACTTTCGAGTAATGTTGATAGAGACATGTATTATGCATATACTGATTAATATTTATAAAGACCGTTCTGAACTAAAGAGCCCTTAATAATCGCAAACCAGATCGAATTAGCTGCCTTGTTTAAAAGTTGTTTGTCGTTCTTTAACAATTTTGTCGCTCGAAATCTCCTCCGGCGAATCTTGTATACGACGTACGTAGCCATGTTTGACACGACTGGTTTCCTGAATATTCTGCTCGCGTACATGTATCTGTAGAGCGGATGTCGGGAACCAGCTAGTTCACGCGTGATTACAATCCCGGGTTTTCCCTAATTAATATGGTGTGAAAAACCGACGCGCTATGTAAACAAACAAAAGAAACTGATAATTGAATGTCGTTTAATACAGACCGAAGCCTATGTTTGGTTCGCAAAATCAGGGTCGCTTGTCACGTAAGACAGGGAGTCGCTTAATTCAGACCAAAATTATAAGAAAATATGTTGGGCGGGATGAAACACGGTCGCGTATGAGAGGGAGTCGCTGAAACCAGGGGGTCGCTAAGGCAGTCTCGACTGTACTAGTAGCCAGTTACTAGTAGCCAGTTACTAGTAACCATGTTTTCCTACTACTAGTAGCCAGTTACTAGTAGCCAAGTTCTCCTACTACAAGTAGCAAGTTACTAATAGCCAGCTACTAGTAACCAAGTTTTCCTACTACAAGTAGCCAGTTACTGGTAGCCAAGTCATCCTACTACAAGTAGCCAGCTACAAGTAACCAAATTGTCCTACTACTAGTAGCCAGCTACTAGTAACCAAGTTTTCCTACGACTTGTAGCCAGCTACTAGTAACCAAGTTCTCCTACTACAAATAACCAGTTACTAGTAGCCAGCTACTAGTAACCAATATTTCCTATTAGATCATCTACTAGTAGCCAGTTGCTGGTAGCCAAGTTGTCCTACTACAAGTAGCCATTTACTAGTAACCAGCTACTAATAACCAATCTTTCCTACTACTAGTAGCCAGCTACTAATAATTAAGTTTCCCTGCTACAAGTAGCCAGCTACTAGTAGCCAGCTACTAGTAACCAAATTTTCCTACAACTAGTAGCCAGTTACTAGTAGCCAAGTTATCCTTCTACAAGTTGTCAGTTACTAGTAGTCAGCTACTAATCAAATTTTCCACCTTCACTTAGCCAGTTACTAGTAGCCAGCTACTAGTAACCCAGTTTTCCAACTACTAGTAGCCAGTTGCTAGTAGTCAAGTTCTCCTACTAAAAGTAGCCAGTTACTAGTAAACAAGTATTCCTACTACTAGTAACCAGTTAGTAGTAGTCAAGTTCTCCTACTACAAGTAGCCAGTTACTAGTAGCCAACTGCTAGTAACCAAGTTTTCCTACTACTAGTAGCCTGTTACTAGTAGCCAAGTTCTCCTACAATAAGTATCCAGTAACTAGGAGCCAGCTATTAGTAGCCAAATTTTCTGTTCTTTTTTTTCAATATTCCTATAGTTCTTTTTGGTATCTGAATATCAATATTTATTATATGTTAATAAATTCGACTCTCAAATCACTAACCACCCCGCAACAATATTGGTTTTCCTATTAAATTTGATAGGAAGCGAAACGTACAGGTAGCGAAATGGTCAGGGTAGCAAAATGACTTCTCAGTGGGTAGCGAAATGACTGTAGCAAAATGGTATGGGTAGCGAAATGTCTGACAACCAATTATACATCTTCTACCAATACCAAACATTCCTTTCCACACAACTATGCCTATATTAAAAGTCAGCTAATAAATGTGCATGTTTTACATTTTTTAAGTTGTATGCTAATCTGCATTACCTACACATGATTTTTAAAATTATATCTTCAACAAAATTGCAGTTATTTTTTGCACAAAAATGTACTGGTAATAAAGATGACATAATTATTGTTCGGTTTACTCTGCAAATATTGACACTTGTTGTACTAGTTTATGTGTTGGTTGGTGGCATTGCAGAAACCAAATGTTTCCCGATCGTCTTGGTTCATCTGGCTGCAGCTCTCTGGTTTTCATGCTTACTTTGATGCTGATTTGCAGCTGCATCTTTGGCCACTGCCATGACATGCTGATATGTCTGATGATTTGCTCACTTTACTGGACTGTTGCAATATTGGTTGAGGCTGGAATAAACAGTTAACAAAAACATATACTTTCTGATTTCTGTTGTGTTTTTTACTCAAAGAAAAAAGTCAATGTACTATCATAGTCTTGTTTTGTCACATGTCTGATTTTTAGTTCATCCGTTTCTTGAAGGAAAACAATACGAGATACAGTTGAACTTTGATATCTCAAACTCCGATAACTCGAACTTAAAGTTCGTTCCTACCAAAATCTAAATTAAATAAATAAATTCAAATCCATAGAAGGGGTATTCTTATCAAAGCTAGAATATTGTAAATAGGCTAAATATGAATGACTTTTTCTCATATATGATAAGTACTAGAAACTTGGCAAAATAAATCTGCATGGTTAGCCAAAATGCTAGAATATGGCAAAATAAATTTGCATGGTTAGCCAAAATAAAAGTAACTTAATACATTATGAAGTTATGGTATATTTTAGATGGAAAAATGATCAATGTCTTGTCAATCAAATCATGATGAGACTTGATAAAAACACTTTAACAAAAGCACGGCAAGCAGGTGCAAATTTGGTATGTGTGGATAGGCCTTGTCAAGATAACATGCATTCCAAAAATGAAGGTTGTGAATGAAAAATCGAAGAAGTTATGGTCAATGTTAAGATTTCGGATGACTACGACAACGATGACGCGGACGCCGGTGTTACGACAACAGCTTCTGATTTCTTCAAAACAGACAAACTAAAAATTATCCTCAGAGTTCTACACATAGTTTTTCATTGTTAAAATCATATCTAAATATGCAAGACGGAACTTACAATAAGCTGCCTTCATGATTTCACTTCTGTGTATCAAGATCCATGTTTCAGTTGATAACAATAAGGAACTTTCCCATCCTGTTGTTGACTGGAGGTGTGTATGCAAACATTTTTGCACAGTACATCCTGATCTGCTGATTACAAACCCCAGCCATGCTGCAAAATTGCAAATGAACAATACACTTACCGGTTCATCAATATACATGTAAAATGCTAAATATGAGTGGATTGAAAGCTAAAACCATTGTAACAAACAAGAGATGTTTCTAAAACATGTTTACCTACCACCTGACCTTTGATCTAGTGACTTCAAAAACTATAAGGGTTTTCTAGTGGTCATGACTAATCACCACAGCAACTTTGAAGATCCTAAGCCAAACAAGTGATCATTTATTGATCGGAAAACATTTCAAAAGGTTAAGGTCATGGTGACTTTGACATAGTGACCTCAACAACAATAGGGATCATCTTGCGGTCATGAACAAGGACCACAGCAAGTTTGAAGTTTCCAAACCTAACCCTTGAACAGTTATTGATCAGAAACCATTTCACCAGTTAAGGTCATGGTGACCTATACGTTTGACCAAGTGATCTCAAAAACTATAGGGGTCATCTAGTGGCCATGACCAACTACCACAGCAAATTTGAAGATCCTAAGCAGTTATTAATCAAACAAGATGTGTTTGTGAAACCCTATGTCCCCTCAATATGATATATGACCCTGAAGGATGACCTTGATCTTGACATGTCACTCCTCAAACTGTGCAGCTTCATGGGGTACACATGCATACCAAATATCAAGTCTGTATCTCTAATGGTTCAAAAGTTATGGCCAATGTTAAAAGTTGGTGACCTTTGACCATGAAGGATGACATTGACCTTGACATGTCACCCCTCAAACTGAAGGAGATGCACATGCATACCAGTACCAAGGCTGTATATCTACTGGTTCAAACGTTATGGCCAATGTTAATGACCTTTGACCTTCAAAGATGACCTTGACCTTGACATGTCACCCCTGAAACTGTGCAGCCAAATGAGAAACACATATATACAAACTATCAAGTCTGTATCTCTACTGATTCAAAAGTTATGGCCAATGTTAAAGTATGTGACCTTTGACCCTAAACATGACCTTGACCTTGACATGCCACCCCACAAAATGTGCAGCTTCATGAGATACACATGCATACCAAATATCAAGACTCTATCTCTATTGGTTCAAAAGTTATGGCCAATTTGAAGGTGACCTTTGACCCTGAAGGATGACCTTGACATGTCACCCCTAAAACTGTGCAGCATCATGTGATACACAAGTATGCCAAATATCAAGTCGCTATCTGTACTGGTTCAAAAGTTATGGCCAATGTTAAAGTCGGTGATTTGACCCGTATGTTTGACCTCTGAACTTGAAGGATGCCCTTGACATATTACCCCTCAAAATGTGCGGCTTCATGAGATACATATGCATGCCAAAAATCAAGTTTCTATCTGTACTGATTCAAAAGTTATGACCAATGTTAAAGTTACAGACAAAGAAACAGACAATTTGACCTTTGACCCTGAAGGATGACCTTGACATGTCATCCATCAAAACATAAAGCCTCATGAGATACACAAGCATGCCAAATATCAAGTCTCTATCTTTTCTGGTCCAAAAGTTATAGCCAATGTTAAAGTCGGTGATTTGACCCATATATTTGACCTCTGACCTTGAAGGATGACCTTGACCTTGACATATTACCCCTCTAAATGTGCAGCTTCATGAGATACATATGCATGCCAAATATCAAATCTCTATATGTACTGAGTCAAAAGTTATGACCAATGTTAAAGTTACGTTGAAGTTACAGCCAAAAAACAGATAATTTGACCTTTGACCCTGAAGGATGACCTTGACCTTAACATGTCACCCCTCAAAATGTGCAGGTTTATGAGATACACAAGCATGCCAAATATCAAGTCTCTATCTCTACTGGTCTAAAATTTATGGCCAATGTTAAAGTCAGTGATTTGACCCATATATTTGACCTCTGACCTTGAAGGATGACCTTGATCTTGACATGCCACCCCTCAAAATGTGCGGCTTTATGAGATACATATGCATACCAAATATCAAGTCTCTATCTGTACTGGCTCAAAAGTTATGGCCAATGTTAAAGTTGCTGACAAACAGACAAACAGACAAACAAACGGACAGGGCAAAAACAATATGCCCCCCAGATTTGATCTGGGGGGCATAAAAACATTTCACCAGTTAAGGTCATGGTGACCTTGATCTTTGACCTAGAGACCTAAAAATCAGGGGTTATCTAGTGTTCATGACCAACCACAATAGCAAGTTGAAGATCCTAAGGCAAACCCATGAGCAGTTTTTGATCGGAAGACATTTAAACAGTTATGGTCATGGTGACCTTGACGTCTGCCCTAATGACTTCAAAAACAATAGGCTTCATCTAGTGAGCATGACCAACTACCACAGCAAGTTTGAAGATCCTAAGCCAAACACCTGAGCAGTTATTGATCAGAGACCATTTCATCAGTTAAGGTCTTGGTTACCTTGACCTTTGACCTTAAAAACAATAGGGATCATCTAGTGGTCATGACCGAGCACCACAGCAAAGTTAAAGATCCTAAGGCAAACCCTTGAGCAGTTATTGATTGGAAACAATTTCACCAGTTAAGGTCATGGTGACTTTGATCTAGTGGCCTAAAAAACAATAGGGGTCATCTAGTTGTCACGACCAACCACCACAGCAAGTTAGAAGATTCTATGCCAAGTCGTTTATTAATTATTGATCAGAAACCATCGATCTACCGACTGACTTGCAGACCGACCGACATGTGAAAAGTAATACACCCATTTTTCTTCAAAATGGGGGTATAATGAACATTATTAGCATATTCACATTTCGTAGACAAAAACTAACAATCACAACAGTATAGAGCTTGATCAAATGACACATTGGACCGCAATAATTGATCTTGGTATACACTGTTTGCAATTTCAGATATGCAATACAGGTCTCGCTTACTGTAAAACTGTTTTGAAGACGGTATATTTGTCTTCTTGATGTGTATTCTGGAATATGAAAATCTGTAAATGCAAACAAACTGCAGCATATACATTATTATTGCTAATAAATGCCCCGGGGTCATACGATATTTTTGATGGACCTTCTTGCATAACTTCTGCATCAACAATTTTTTTCAACTCTTTCCCTCAGATACCTTTGCAAACAGAGCAGACCTAGATCAGATAGCTCTTGCAGAAGTTGTCTAATCAGTCAGCTCTGTAACCAACAAGATTATAATTGGTCTGACTCTTCAGTATCTATCAATACAAAAGTATCCAACACATGCCATTATAAAACTTCAGCTTAGCAAGATGTGTATGTGAAACACTATCCCCTCCCCTTTATTATGTATGACCTTGACCTTAAAAAGACACCATCTAAAATATCTGCTTAAACATGCTTGCCAAGTTTGAAGTATGCATGTTGAATGGCCAATCTAAATTTGACCTGTAATTTGACCATTGACTATGATGTATGACCTTGATCTTAATAAGTCACCCCTAGTCAAAATGTTCACTTATGATAATTACACAAACATGCCAACTTACACAAACATGCCAAATTAGAAGAATGTATTTGCAATGTATCTAAATTTGACCTGTAATTTAAACTCTGACCTTGATGTATGACGACCTTGACCTGAATACAAGAGGGCCATGAGGCCCTGAAGCGCTCACCTGAGATAACCCAATTGACCAAGAAGTCATCATTTGTACAACATTGGTAGAGAACCACAAGGCAAAGCAGTATGCCATTAATTAAAGGTCTAAGCCTAATGGTTTCAGAGAAAAATAATATTTCATATTTTTCCCATGAAAAACTGATAAGCCCCAAGGCAGGGCCAAGTTTTGCCCAGAGGCCAGGGTCGTAAGTTGAACATTCTTGGCAGAGGACCACAAGCCAAGCTACATATTTGTATAGGACCATTAGATCATGTTACATACCAAACATCAAAGGTCTAGGCCTTACAGTTTCAGAAGATTTTTAAAAAAATTTCCTATGGAAAACTGATAAGCCCTTGAGCGGGCCATTTTTGGCCCAGGGGTCATAATTTGAACAATCTTTGTAGAGAACCATTACATCATGCTACATTCCAAATATCAAAGGTATAGGCCTAACAGTTTCAGACAAAAAGATTTTTAAAGATTTTCCTATGACAAACTGATAAGCCCTTGGGCGGGGCCATTTTTGGTCCAGGGTCATAATTTGAACAATCGTTGTAGAGGACCATTAGATCATGCTACATGCCAAATATCAAAGGTCTATGCCTTACAGTTTCAGAGAAGAAGATTTTTAAAGATTTTCCTATGAAAAACTGATAAGCCCTTTGGCGGGGCCATTTTTGGCCCGGGGGTAATAATTTGAACAATCTTTGTAGAGGACCATAAGATCATGCTACATGCCAAATATAAAAAGTCTAGACCTTACAGTTTCAGAGAAGAAGATTTTTAAAGATTTTCCTATGACAAACTGATAAGCCCTAGGGCGGGGCCAATTTTGGCCCGGGGGATCATAATGTGAACAATATTTCGTTCCCCCTAATCACTGATGCTTCTGACAAAATTTGGTTAAAATCGGGTCAGTAGTTTCAGAGGAGATGTCGTTTGAAAATGTGGACGGACGCCGGACACCGGACACCGGACGCCGGACGGATCGCGGTCACAATAACTCACCTGAGCCTTTGGCTCAGGAGAGCTAAAAAACACCCCTCAAGATGTTCACTTCCATAAGATGTCAACTTTGAAGCAAGCAACTAAATTTGACTCATAACTTGACCTTGGTGTATGACCTTGACCTTTATATGTAATCCCACAAAATGCTTGCTCAGAGAGAGTGAGAGAGAGAGAGAGAAAGAGAGAGAGACACACACACACAGATGGACAGACAGACAGACACAGAGAGAATACTACACCTAACCAATAAGACAATTATAAAACTTACTCAAACGGATTCAAGAAAGATCTTGAAGTCTGCTTCCTTGACACCCTACCCTAGCAATCCTCAAAACTTAGGACTTCGGCAACCCTGAAAAAATATTTATATGTGTACTTCTACGACTTGGGTGAATATTTGCATTTGAATATCTTCCTTGTCCAAAATGAATGATCAAACAAGAGGGCCAAGATGGCCGTTAATAGCTCACCTGATTACCATATATTTAAGATTGCTGCTGAGTAGCCAATGGGTAGGGCCAATATTGACCTTAGGAACAATATTTGAACAATGTTGATAGTGGATCATGGGCAGTGGTTCTGCAGAACAAGGTTTTCAAAGATTTAGAATATTGATCAAGACAATCATTCTGACCAAAGAAGATTGGGCTGAAAATGTGCCATCTAGAGTATTTTTTCTAAGATTTGACTTCGTGACCTACTTTTTATTCCCACCCCACCCATGATCACACTCAACCTTGATATCACCAAGACAAACACTCTGAGTGTGGCCGCTGGAGTGTAAATAAGATTTTTCTAAGATATGACCCAGTGACCTACTTTTTGACCACATGTAACCCACACGTAACAAATTTTATTAGGACAATCATTCTGACCAATTTTCATGAAGATTTGGCTATAAATGTGACCTCTAGAGTGTTCACTTGTCACCCAGGGTTTGGGCCAATTTTGACCCCAGGGGAATAATTTATATAGCTTTTGTAGAGGACCTGAACATGATGTTGTGTGTCTAATACGAAATCTGAGAACCTTCAGTTTCATAGGTTTCCAAAGTTTTCACTGCATGTTTCTATAGAAAACTGGCCACCTACTGGTGAGCTAAAAAGCATGATCATCCATAACAAACCAACTGTGGATGTACATTATACTTATTCTTAGTTTTATGGTTCACTTGTCAACAGCTTTTATGAACTTCATGTTAGAAATAATTACTTTATGAATATCAATTAGCTGGAATTCCATAATGGCTTGATGGATACAGATGTTTTATGATAACAAAAAAGCAGAATGAGGACAATCTACATACAATATAACATAAGGAAACACAGGACCTGGATGAGATAGCTCCTACAGCAGCCTTCTGATCTGAATCTACAGTTTTCAAATGATGAAAAGGCATTTACATGAGGGAAAGGGTTAACATTGATGTAATGCCATGGAGTAACACTGATTAGCAATGAAAATGACCAGTGAGCTGTCCATCTTGAGCTAGGCCTACTAAGCAAGATGTGTTTGTTGAAAAACACTTTGTTCCCAACTGAGGTTTTGACCAATAATTTGTCATCTGGCTATTAATAATTATTTTGATATGACCTGTCACCAATCTCAATTCAGGAGATTAAAAAACATCCCAAATCATGCATGTTAAAACATTTTGACAAGACAAAAACTGTTTGCCTATAGATAATAACATACCACATATAAAAAACCATGTTTAAATTCACTGACTTATGGCAATAAGTAGCTGGTGAATTTAAGTACTATGGTAAGGATCTATAATTCTATGGTAACAGTTAAATCATACCTATCAGTAGTGTTCTATACCAGGACCATTTATGTTTTAAAAGTATTCAAGTTTATAAGCAATATGAAATAATCTCTTTTAGTCCTTTCCCTCAAATGTGTTTTCGTCCATTTTCTGAGTCGACCCAGGTCAGATGCTCCCTGTAGTATCTGTCTGATCAGAATCTGATCTGTTTTATAGTAAATCTGACCATGCTATTATTTCTGACATGAAGATCCAAACAGGTAAAGGGTCAACCATATCAGAGTATATCCTTGAGGAAATGTTAAGTTTTACATAAACCACACCTTTTATCTGATGCCACTGAAGATAGTTCCAATGTTCTGATTTCCATCAGTTTGTCCCTTTGCCTGCATTGGTGATGTCTGTGTTAATGTTGAAATTCCTGAAGTACCAGGCTTGGCAGCTTTTTGTTGTTTGCATGAGGTCCCTGACATAGCAGCCGTCTTATGCTTATGCAAGTATTACTGTAAGGGAAATAGATATTTAGTGTTCAGCTAACACTACTATAATAATTATAAATAATGATACATGTACATAAGGCATATAATGGCAATACATGTATTTTTTCAGACATATCATATGCAAGCCTCAGTCAAAAATCCATTGACAAAAGACATGAAAATATGACAAACAAAATTAAAGATGCACAATATGACAAGTGTCTTTTTACATTGCCCTTACTGTACATAGTTAATTCAGTTAATCCTTACCCATACTTTCATATACAAATGCATAATAGTGCATTGTTATGACATTGCAAATAGAAAATACCTGTTTTGTGTTCATATACCATCAAAAACTTATGAAAATGTAGCTAATACTTGTCCGTACTCATGATGTCATTATTTCTTACATGAATATTAAACAGGTAAAGGGCTGAAACTGACAATATTTGCTTTTACAATTTGGTTTGAGGAAAAATAATTCATTAATTTATGACATGGTGAAACTATAAAGAGAGATAATTATTCATTTTCTATTTATCATTAAACCTTTCCTTCATACAAATGCCTTTTTAAGCATTTGCAAACAGAGTAGACCCAGATCAGACAGCTCCTAGAGGATATGTCTGATCAGGATCTGCTGTTTTTGCTAATGAAATTATAAAAGATCTGACTAGATACAATTTCTACCAATACCAATGTCTGTGACTATGTGTACACATGCCATTATAAAACTTCGGCTAATAATATTCATGATGTCATTATTTCTCACACAAATATTCAACAGGGAAAGGGTTACTTGTGTGATTAACTTGTATCTGATTTTTATTTGTTCATAATGAAAATACATGCCATCCTCATCGATTCATTCACTATTTGCAAATTGCTGGAATACAGAATATTTTTGTGCTGCACTGACAAAAATAAACTCCAACCGATCTTATATGCTTTTAACCATCCCATAAAATAATGTAAATTCTACTCTAGTAATTACTGTAAAGAGTTCATCCCATTGTAGTTGAAATTTGTGTACTCTAAATGGTGATATCGAGCTACTTTCGGTTTTAACGATATCCCAGCTGTAAGACGGCAACCATCATAAAATTAGCATTCTGTCTTACAGCTCATTAATGATGATTATTCAGAAAAGTAAAGGGAGACTGATGTCAACCTAGAAGTTACAAGACGACATGCTAATTTTGTGATTGTTGTCGTCTGCCGGGATATCGTCCAAAACCGAAAGTAGCTCGATACATTTAGAATGGATACATACATTACACACAAAAACAGAAACTGTTTTGTGTATACTGTAGATCTACCATTATAAAAATTGACATGTCTGTGGGCGAAATCACATGTGTCGAAGTTACTCCATGAGTAATTCTCTTTCTGCAAATGAGCTGTGCAATAAGATTAAATAACACAAATTTAAAGTTTATTTATAAACATATCAATTGGATTTCGTCCATTAATACAAACATGTAACATGTTTGTATTAATGGACGAAATCCTTGTACTCAACCAGACAGAAAAACAGATGAATTGTACCGTGGTTTGAAACTGGGTAGAAATCTGGCCATTTCTGAATCTGTTTTCACACCGATGTCATCTTTCAATATTCTCCATCGTTCAAAATAGTGTTCTGATACATCCCAGGTACTGTTGATCGTTTTATAGGAATCTTGTCGTCGTCTTTTTCTCTCTGTTGTCGAATTCACCGAATATCGCTTACGTTTGCCAGCCTCCGGCCGCCATATTGTTGTGTTTATATCAGAAATTAATTATTTACCCACGTGACCTCCCGACACCAATCGAGATTTCCGCGGCAAGCCGAAGTATTTTCAAAATGTAAACAACAGCCGTATAGTGCTATGATAGCAGTATAAGAAATCAACACATTCATAAACTGATTACTAACGACCGGTTACACAAAACAGTGTTATTATAATGGATTCCATGGTTATTTGTATCAAGGATAATATATCAATGTTAGAAAATACGCGATTTTAACATGATTTTGAGCGATATTATGACTTTAACATAAGTCTTTCAAATGCAGAAGGTACCATAAAACCTGGTTCTTCCTTTTTTTAAAAAAAGAAACAATGGTTAATCATGCGTTGCAGTAACTAAAACATCGTTTTAAAAACCTTTTAAAACCGTTACAGATGCCATTTAAATTTAAAGGCTATTGTGACTTTAAGACAAACATTTGCGCCTTTTAAACATTTTCATTACTGTTGCTTCTAGGCAAAACTGTATCTCATTTGACTGCATTAAAAAGATAATCTTTCCATCATCATCTAAGCTTTCGAATTGCGGGGTTAAGAAAGCGTGCCTTAGATATAAACTTTTCACGTAAATCTGAGTATATATCACACTTTAAAATGAAATGTGTTTCATCTTCAATGGAGGTTGTATTGCAGAATTTACACAACCTGTCTTCAAGAGGCGTTTTCAGTTTACTATAACGACCGGTTTCGACATGAAGCGGTAAATTACACGAACGTAGTTTAAAAGGAATGCGGCGGTGATCTCTTGGCATTGGTAAAATACAATAATTTTCCGGAATTAACTCCTTCTTAAATTTCCTATATGTCCTAAGTTCATTAGTGTGCTGAAGTGATTCATTCCATGTTTCCGAGTCTTTCAATATTAGACTTTCTTTAAGTTTTACTATTCTGCGTTTCACAGACCATGTGACGTCATCAATAAAATGTTGCATATTTAAATTCGCACAAAGTTTAATTACCCTATTTTCCCAAGTCTTCCCAAACCCTTTTGATCAAGTAAATACCTGTTTTACTATTCTGTCTTTATCAGAATTCAGAAGCTTCATATATAATCTAAAACATTCCACTGTAGTACCTTCAGAGCACGAGCTCCAACCACTGTCGCCCGTAAGTGCTACATTACAGGCATATTTCCCTCCTCCTACGAAATAACGACATGCTTTATGTTGTATTAATTGAAACATCTCTATACTTATTGGTGCCCTATATACCTGCTGCATGATATAGCTCTGGCTCCACCAGTGATCTATACAGTTTAGTATATACATTATACGTCTTGCCACCTGCATTAAGACATTTCGTATAAAGAGCAGACAGCGCACGGCTAGCAGACTTGACCGTTTTCGACATATTTAAATGTTCGTAAATCCAAACCCCGAGGTATTTGTACGTGTCTGTATAACTTATTATGTTTTCACCACATATAAAAACTGCGTAGCTACATGAAATGGATGGATTTCTGAAGTGAATAACTTTCGTCATAAGTATCTACATTGATAGTTAATCTCCATTTATTACACCAATCATTTACAACTGTTAACATTCTTTGCAGGCTTATTTGGTCTGGGCTAACAATAGCAAATCGTCTGCATAGGCTAGTATTGAGATCATTGCATTGTCAATTTTAACCCCGCAATTAAGATCATTGGTTTCACCAATAAGGTCATTTACATAAATTGCAAACAGTGTAGACGAGGCTTTACAGCCTTGTTTCAATCCAACTGATATCGGGAACCAGGGGGTTAAGATACCGTTTATTCGCACAGAACATTCTACATCAGTATAAAGAGATTTTATGGCGTTAAACATTTTCCCAGTTATCCTAACAGATAACAATTTATACCACATACAATATCTTTGAACACTGTCAAATGCTTTTTTAAATCAATAAAACATGCAAATGTTGACAGTCGTGCGGTTTTTCGATTATTTATAACGGTGTACACTGTATATATATGTTCTAGACAGCTTCTGTTTTTCGGAAACCATTCTGCTCGTCTACTAGAATACTGTTGCTTTCTAACCAGTTAGCGAGCCTTTTATTAATTATGTCGGCATATATTTTATATGGAACAGATAACAATGAAATGCCACGGTAATTTAAAGGGCCTCTAGGGTCCGCAGAGTCAGACTTTGGAATGGGATTTGTTATGTCCTTTGTCCAATCGGTTGGGATTTCACAATGCATGAAACAGTATGAAATTATTTTATATAGCATATTTATGCAAGCATCATTTTTTAGCACTTCCGATGGTATATTGTCGAATCCACAGGCTTTCCCAAGCTTAGCACGACCAACCGCCTGTTTCCCCTCATCATAATTATGTGATATCACGGTTCAAATACGATACATCGATATTTTCTGGAATGAAATAACTTTTTTCATGTAATAATGTTGACTTCATACTACAGTTCCTGAATTGGTGATACATTATTTGTATTCATGTACCAATATAAAAAATACAATCAAGTTCTTATACGTAATGTTATTATTTCTGACATACAGTAGAACCCCTCTAATGCGACCACCTAGTGGATAAACATAGTTTCTTTATAAGCAGGTGGCTTTCTTCCTGCATTAAGAAACAACCTGCTACCACTTGCTACCATCTGCCTCTGGCCCCCATAAGTATGCCCCTTTTTGTTGGTCGCATTAGAGGGGTTTACTGTACATAGTTTCTATGAAAATGTTAGACCTGTCAAGAATTTAAAGGGACAACATTTTCAAACAATGTAATTATATAATCATGATGTAACACTGTGATATTATTCAATTACGATGTTACAGCGTGGAATTAGTCAAAATTATGATGTTGCACCTTGGAATTATTTAATTACGATGTTCCACCATGGAACTATTTAATTATGATGTTACACCGTGGATTATTCATCGTGGAATTATTCAGTTACGGTACTACAACGTTGAACTCAGCGGCTCATCGATACCTAAATGTTTGATACTTTGCTTTGATTCTTGGCTTAAAAATGACCGAAACGTTGTTCTCCAGCACATGAAACAGTCGTTTGTCACTTGGAGTTGAATAAAATTTAACCCTTTCCTTCATACACATTTTCACACCTTTGCAGAGTAGTCGCAGGTCAAACGGCTCCTCTGAAATTACTCACATATTGTATCAATAATTAATTAAATAAATTTTCCCATATATATTTTGGAACTCACCATTTCCCATTCTACATGTACAGTAAACCCCTCTAAACCGGACGTTAAATTTAGTATAAACATATCGGCCCTGAAAACAGGTGGCAACTTAATGCATGGTGAAAAGTATGCAGAAAGCTCCTCTAGGAACATTTCTGCATGGCGTTTACCATGCATTAAGCAAGCACCTTCCTTAAAGTATCTAAATTCTTATCTGTAAGATTTCCGGTCTAGATGGGTTATACTGTATCACGCTGTGCATTGTCCGGCTGAAGAAACAAAATGTTTGGTAACAACCTTTGCCAAGTGGTATCTAACAAATGGTGCAGACCCCGATCAGAGTTCTCCTTAACCTTTACAACGCTAAAGTTTCAAATGGACTAGTCCAAAACGCTAACGTGTCAATGAATATTTAAGGATGTTTCTAAAAAAAGTGTAACATTGCAAACAATGCAGGCCATGATGAAAGGACTCATAGAGGGGTCCTCTCATCTGGGTCGACATTGTTTGCAAAATATATTAGTAACTCGTTTCTCGCACTGTAAGGGTTAAGGTGGATCTAATGTGGGTCTTTATTGTTTGTCTATGTGACATATCACGTAACACAAACAGCTGAGTCCCTTAGCATAGAGCTCATAAAAGAGTAATCTGGTCTTTGTCTATACTGTTTTCTGATATCGCTTTCGGGAACAATAGACAAAATTGGTGAACGAGGTCATTGTAACATCATACGCCGTGGTAGCGTTAATCAATATCCCACTATCTCCGGACGCATATAATCGCCATAAGCAGATAACCTACTGTCCTCGCACATTCTCATGTAGGGAACTTCTGTTTCAAACAGTCGACTTTAAGGTACACAGTCTGTTGGACAATGTAAATAGTAGCCACGTGATAAATTGTCTGTCAGAAAAGAATTTCAAAGTGGTTCGATTGTGTCACTGTATTTAGACGTAAAATACTTTTAGTCAGCAAATGTATTCTGCTTTAAATATTATAGTGAACTGTTGTCCAATATATTCTTTAAAGCGTCTTATCAGTGTTACTCTGGTAATGTTTTAGAGAGTGAAGGAAATAAAATTAAACAAACGAAAACTTGCAATCGACATTATTTGGAGGCGTAACAGTTAAAGGGAGTCGTTTACAAAAGAATAAGGGCACGATGTCTACAGATGGTTATGTACAGTATTAGCTCTTTAAACCGACCACTTTATAAATGAATATAATTATATATAGCTTAATGCTACCAGCTGCATTTAAGACTCAATATTATGACCATTTGCGGCGGTCGATTCAAAATTGGTTTTACTATACATTGTGTTTTCCGAGTGTTTTGGGTTATATAACTGATTTTGCATAAACAATAAATCATATTCATATTCTGTTTGATTTATTTTCAGGATATCTTCGATTGAATTCGAGAACTACTACGAAGAAATGGACAGTTTCGTTAATTAATTCGTTTCTCGCACTGTAAGGGTTAAGGTGGATCTAATGTGTGTCTTTATTGTTTGTCTATGTGACATATCACGTAACACAAACAGCTGAGTCCCTTAGCATAGAGCTCATAAAAGAATAATCTGGTCTTTGTCTATACTGCTTTCTGATATCGCTTTCGGGGACAGTAGACACAATTGGTGAAAGAGGTCATTGTAACAGCATACGCCGTTGTAGCGTTAATCAATAAAATTGGTTTTACTATACATTGTGTTTTCCGAGTGTTTTGGGTAATATAACTGATTTTGCATAAACAATAAATCATATTCATATTCTGTTTGATTTATTTTCAGGATATCTTCGATTGAATTCGAGAACTACTACTAAGAAATGAGCAGAGTTTCGTTAATTAATTCGTGTGCTGCGTGTGCTGACACAACAGGTATATGCATAAATTCACGCGCGTGCATGTCTCCATATATCTGCATGACACAATTCAATATCACATGCATATATATGTTATGGTATAAATTGCGATTCAGGACTATCGTCGATTCTCCAAGGACAGATTGCGATCACAACCTCTCCTAGGACAAACTCCGATCCTCTTTATAAAGTCAAGTAATGAATTAAATGTTACAAATATATCGGTTCTGGAAACAGATGGCTGCTTAATGCAGGTCAAATGTTTACAAAGCATATCTACAAAGTCATGTTTCCACTTTGAATACATTTGATACATTCATGTCTTGTTTGTCACATCTACTGCTTAACCCATTCCCATTCCCTCATATTCACGTCCTTTTTGCGCCTCTGTAAACATCACTTTTTGAAACCATTGTGATAAATGGAGCATTTATTCCATAGGATCAGATGCTCTCTTTATCACAATGTTTTCAAAACTACACATTTCTAAAGTGTTCACTTTCTCTAGTAAATGCTCCTTTTCGTTAGATTTATTCAAAGAGGTTGGATCTAAAAACAGCTTATGATGGAATGGGTTAATACAATTGCATGCGCTCAGACGATTAGACCTTTACTTGGTAGAACTGTAAACCCTCTCCTTGTTCTATATTTATTCCTAATTTCAAAACCTACTGAATATTCATAGATAAAAATAGTTATAATGACAAATGGATGGCAGAAATTATAGCCATTTCAGAAAGTAAAGAAATAAATCCTTCATGTTCCACTAGCTAACAGAACATACTCTGGTCAGAGGGATCATATCGGTACCGTCTGATCTGGGTCTACTCTGTTTACAAATGAATGAAAACAGGTTTGTATGAAGAAAGGGATATGCTACACCTTTGCAAACAGAGTAGGTTCTGATCAGACGGCTTCAAAAATAAGATTGTGGTTCTAAATCGAACAAACTTAAACCTTTTATTCCATTAACCCATTTGCTCTCTGTGAGTTCTTCCATGTTTATATATTGGATTAGTCCATTTATTATCTAAGAGGTGCCTGGCCTAAATTTTCAATTTCGTTTTGCTTGATATTGAAAATCCTATCAGCAAACAGTGTAGACTCTGATCAGACGCCGCATTATGCGGCGTCTGATCTGAGCCTACACTGTTTGCCTACGTCCCATATATGGGATCATGGGGGCAAATGGGTTAAGATGCTTTTTTACGCTTTTGCGAACAGAGTAGATCGAGACCAGACGACTTCTGTAGGGGCCATCTGATCAGGGTCTGGTCTGTTTGCTTATGATATAATACAGATATGATTGTGACAGTTTCTGCCATGGCCAAACATTCCTGTGTCCATGTTCTACGAGTAATATTACAATTGTTATAATTGATATATTTGAAGTAGTGCAGAAAACTCCTGTCTAACTGTAGTCCATCAATAAGCCACCATATATCTCTTCTATAACTATAGTCATACAATACGCTACCATATGTCTCTAGCATAACTGTAGTACTACACTAAGCTACAACATATCTTCTATATAACGGTAGTCCTACAATGAGCTATCATGTGTCTTCTGTATAACCGTAGTCCTACATTAAGCTATCACGTGTCTTCTGTATAACTGTAGTCTTACAATAAGCTATCAAGTGTCTTCTGTATAACTGTAATCCTACACTGAACTAGCACGTGTTTCCTGTATAACTATAATCCTACACAAAGCTATCACGTGTCTTCTGTATAACTTTAGTCCTACACTAAGCTATCACGTGTCTTCTGTATAACTTTAATCCTACACTGAGCTATCACGTGTCTCCAGTATAATTGTAGTCCTACACTAAACTACCATAATTATGTCTTTCAAACACAGTTATAGACGTGTGTTAGTGGTCGCATTAGTAGGATATTACTGTATGTTATTGGCAAACACAATTATATGTTTCAGATATCCACAAAGACGTTCTCAGACGTATGCACGGTTTTCTCATGCAGAACCTGATATTTGACCCACTCCATGACTACTTGATAACGAAATCAGTCTTTGACCAGATTACGCTTGATGACATTGAGGTAACATTTTATAATAATATGAACCATTTGCCGAACTGGAATTTGAAAACACCTTTGGTGCATGGCCCAATGTCATAAAACTTGTAAACCTGAGACTGAGCCCATTATCAAGTATCTGATTGGCGAGATTCTGATCAAGTTCAGAATTCGACTAATCAGAATGCTTGTGAATGATTGCGGCGTCTCCTCAGCATCTTAGTTGCCTGGCACGGAAAGTGAAAATTGAAAAAATCTCATTTTTATAGCAGGCAAAGATTTAATTTGAAGCGAAAGTGTTTAACCTTTCCATTCCTTGAATTGGACCGGAGTATACGTTGGACTATGTATGCTGTTTTGTTCTTTCAGGTTTATAAATTTTAGCTTGTTTAATAATTGTTCGTCCGCTTACCCCCCTCCCCCTTTACGCCTATGAAGATAGGTTTGCCCCCTAAGGCATGAATATGCGTTACCGTCATGTAAAGGGTTAAATGCCGTATTTCTAATTGTACAAATTGAAATATTATCCTTATTTAGGAGGGGACAAAGACTTCCGAGAAAATCCGTTCTCTGCTCAAAATTCTCCGGAAAAGTGACCAGGGAGTCTACCACATATTTCTCGATGGGCTCTACAGTACCAAACAGAACCATCTCGTGCAAAATCTGAAGGAAATGGAAAAGGAGATTATAAAAGAGCTAACTCTGACACACGTCTCTGCTGGACGGGTCTCCGGTAGGTTCCACATTCCCAATCGGACCACATCAGTTGTATTATACAAATAGGTCATGATCATTCCCAATCCGAACGCCTCGGTTGTATTATACAAATAGACCACGATCAGTCCCAATCGGAATTATTCGGTTGTATTATACAAATAGACCACTATCATTCCCAATCGGAACTCCACGGTTGTATTATACAAATCGTTTACATAATCATTCCCAATCGGAAATCCTCGGTTGTATTGTACAAATAGACCACTATCATTCCCAATCGGAACTCCACGGCTGTATTATACAAATAATTTACATAATCATTATTATATATATTGTAAAACCTGTCTTAAGCCTCCATCAAAAAGAGGTCTAATTATGAGGTCAAACGTTATACAGAAAACTTCTATAATAAGACAATTCGTTGGTAATGATGATAATTGTTATAACGATGATAATGATGGTGGTGGTGGTGGTTGTGATGTGATGATGATGATGATGATGATGATGATGATGATGATCACGACGTTTTTGTTGTGTTAATGATAGCGGACATGATGTTGTTTACGTTGTTCATACATTGCTGTGTTTTTAAGTTTGTATACTTAGAAAAGGACGGTTTTATTTTATTCCACAGTCCCCTATATCAACGTCAGTAGAAGTGGTCCACGAGCAGTTCCATGTTCTCCTATTACCCAGCCCGTGTCTTCCGTGTTCGGTAAGTACACTAAAAACCTCTAAATATCACGAAAAACGAACACCGATATTGTCAGTGAATAAACCTAGGTTATCTGGCGTCTCATCAGGATCCAATCTTTTTGACACGTGGGCAACAGTTTCTGGAAAGCGTTATCTGTTTGACACGTCGGCAACAGTTTCTGGAAAGCGTTATCTGTTTGACACGTGGGCAACAGTTTTTGGAAAGCGTTATCTGTTTGACACATGTCCAACAGTTTCTGGAAAGCGTTATCGAATCGGACGTATCTAGCATTGAACAGATCCAATTTTGAGCAGATTTAGTTTTCACAGCAAGATTAAGGTCCAAGGTTATAAAATTTATAGTATGAGTCTGAAATTCTCAAGTATCTGATTGCTCAGAATCTGACCAATCAGATACTTGATAATAATCTCAGACTCAGAAGTTTTATAACCTTGGACCCTGGTATACAGTTAAACCCCGTCTAAACCGAAATTCTAGTAGAGAAGGTTTAAGATACGTTCAGGCAGGTGGCTGCTTAATGCAGGGTGAACGTCTTCTGCCACTTGTCTCCAACTTTGCATGTTGGAAATTCTGACTTTAGAAACGTTGTGAGAAGGAAGTTATTGACTGAAATATAATAGTTTTTTTTTTCCAAGTATTAGAATAGTGAGTTGTGTTCATTTTTGTATTGGTTCGACCTAACACTTATTGTCGTATAAACTGTCGATAAATTACCGTTAGCTGATCACTGATTACCTAGCCTGGGCCGAGCGACTGTTGTATACGGGCAGTACAATGGCCGAGGGCTATAGCAGCGATATGCAAAATGTGAGCGATAACGACAGGCGGGTGTATGCCGAGCTGCAACCGGTAAATTTACACCATGAAAGGGATAAGGGGCATAACAGTCAAGACGACAATGAACTTTGGGGAACGAGAATGTTGACTCTTGGAAAGGGAGTTTAGCTAATATGACCTTTACTGAAACACAATCTGACATGTCTCAAGTTTTGCAAACCCCTACGGCTGCACCGCAACTGGTATTCGAACAAATTCAGACGAACCAGGACGAACCAGGAATTCATTTACGTACTTGATGAAAAGTTGGAATCCCTTTAAAAAGACTTGTTTATTGACAAAGTTTTGTCCGAAACTGACTCTTGCGACTCCATGATGTCAATATACAGGTCAAAAGAGCCAGGGGTCTGCCAAACTGTCCCCATGGTCATCTTATAAAAGTACAAATATGAGTCATGCAGGAAACACCACATACAAAACAAACAGTCGTCCGAACAGCAACCCAAGGGAACAGCAAATGTACATAACTATAAAAACATCACGAGACGCACAAAGACAATACAAACATACAATAGGGGGAAGATGGAAGTATCGCAATTGAACGGTCAGTGACAAAAGTCACTGGGGGTTAAACCGGTTTTTGGGTGCCCAACCTCACACTTATTCCATCCCCATCCTAAAAGAAAAACAGTGTAAATAAACATATCCCCTCTCCGACTAAGGTACAACAACCGCGATGGCAAATAGTGGTAAAGTGCATGTATAACGAAAACAGTTAAGTGAACAAACTGAATTCACCTTTCGCTAGTGTACTCAATGATCGAGCTGCAAACAGAGTAAATGTAGAATAGTAGTAAACGGTACGACATAAACGAAATAGTACGGATATCCGACGTTCTTCTTCCGTTTCTGGACTTAAGAGGTCGACTTCATATATTACTAAACCTTTCTTGTCGGCGTACATGCAAAGAGGCCAGCGTGATTGCCAACTGTAAAAGGGTTGACATCCAAGCATGCAGTATCTTGTAGTACTATAGGAACATATCCCGTTTTAATGAATTGTTTGACATATTTGGTGAACAAAGTGAGAAAATGTATATGTCCAATAATTTTACGAAGTTTGTAAATCACATTACAATAAAATTCATGATGTGCAATACCGTGTCGCAGAAGCGCCTTGAGATAACATTGGTACTCGCCAATAAGCGAGATATTTCGATGGGAAAGTTTTCTTAGTTTATGGTATCTACATCCTTGCTTAAGCAGCTTTTCAGTTAAAATGAGATTTCGACTGTTACAATCGTCAGTAGATGAACAAGCTCTACCAATACGAATAAGCAGCACAAAGTAATGTGTTGAATAACCCCATGGACAACCAATCGATACAATGTGCTCAGCCTAGGGCTAAACGGTTGTTTCAGAGGACCCGCATATCAGCACAACGGAATAAGATCATTTCTCAAAATCGTTCGGTGTGCGAAACACTTATGTGTCCACCGCTTCTGGTGCTAATCAACACTCATTATATAGAAGGGATTGTAATAGTGATTCAAAGTGCTTGCTATGTTCAGCTATAAATACTTTTATAACGGAAGAGTTTAGTGCTGAAACTAACATGCCAGAAATAACTCGGACTATAGTAGTAATCCACCACCCGGGAGGAAAATAGGAGTGCACATAACTAGAAAAATTCCTAGTGATAAAACGGCACTAGGATATGATAGCTCTGTTCGGGACAGAGGGAATGATAATCGGCAGCTTGATTACAATCAACGCAACGAAACTACAGGCGGCGAAGAGCCAGTATTTCAGAGCATTGTTTCTAAACGCACTACCAGATACTATGTTGGTGGAATAGATCCAAGTTCAAATCGTGCAGGCTTGGAATTGTTCTTGAAAGAGAACGGTGTTGAGCCTGTAGGTATTCGAATGTTTCAGACCTATAATGGCAATTTAGTAGCAAAGTTGACTATTGAGAGAAATCAAAGCTACATTGTTGAAAATAAATCGTTCTGGCCAAGAAAGGTTTATTGCAGAAAGTGGTATGGGGAAAATCATCGGAATTCCCTCTTCTTGGAACCGAAAGACACTGATAATGGGTACTTAGTTGAATAAGTACATGTGTTGTTTGTTTGTTTGTCATGGTTACTCATTCTTGCAATCTTCTCACGTGGAATGTTAGAGGTATCATACCGAGCGCTGGAAGCTTAAACAAACTCTTAGATCGGTACGACATTGATATTGCCTTCATTTCCGAGCACAAACTTAAACCAGAACACACACAGTTCCTCAGCTCTTTACATGATAACTACAATGTTTTCTGTATATGTGATGCCTCTGACTCCCGAGGTAAGAGGTTTGGGAAAGCTTGTGTAGGTATTCCATACTAGAAGGACTGCCAATTGTCTGTGATAGGATATGTGGAATTCAGATCAATGACAGTTCATGTAACACATACGTATATATTGATGTTTACCTCCCTCAAGTGATTCCTCAGGTGTATTGTCCAAATAGACCATGGTCATTCAAAATCGGAACTTCACGGCTGTATTATATGTATTGTAAAACCTGTCTTAACCCTTCGCTTGCTATTCACGTCAATATACCTACCTGTAAATAGTCTCATCAGGGTCTGAACTATTTACAAGTTGATTGTGTAACCAGTGCACTCCACAGCAGTGATTGCACAGCGAATTACTTGTTCAGAACCACATATGTAATAATACAACAAGGCATGGGTAAAGAAGGAGAAATGTGATTTAAAATTCAGCAAGAGAAGGGTAAGCCTCCATCAAAAAGAGGTCTACTTATGAGTCTGTAGGTCAAACGTTATACAGAAAACTCCTATAAGACGATAATTCGATGGTAATGATGATAATTGTTATAATGATGATAATGCTAATGGTGGTGGTGCTAGTGATGATGGTGGTGGTAATGATAATGATGATGATGATGATGATAACGACGGTTTTGTTGTGTTAATGATAGCAGACATGATGTTGTTTACGTTGTTCATACATTGTTTGTTGTGTTTTTAAGTTTGTCTACTTAGAAACGGGCGGTTTTATTTTATTCCACAGACCACTACATCAACGGCAGTAACAGTGGTCCACAAATGATCAATCAGCCCGAGTCCTCCGTGTTCTGTAAGTACACTAAAACCTCTAAATATCACGGAAAACGAGCACTGGAATTTTCAGTGAATAACCTAGATTATCTGGCGTCTCATCAGAATCCAATCTGTTTGACACGTGGGCAACAGTTTCTGGAAATCGTTATCTGTTTGACACGTGGACAACAGTTTCTGGAAAGCGTTATCAGTTTGACACGTGGGCAACAGTTTTTGGAAAGTGTTATCTGTTTGACACGTGTGCAACAGTTTCTGGAAAGCGTTATCGAAACGGACGTTACTAACATTGAACAGATCCAATTTTGAGCAGATTTATTTTCACAGCGAGATCAGGGTCCAATGTTATGAAAGTTATAGTATGAGTCTGAAATCATTCTCAAGTATCTGATTGGTCAGATTCTCAGCTTGCTCAGAATCTGACCAATCACATACATAATATGGATCTCAGAATCAGAAGTTTTGTAACCTTGGACCCTGGTATACAGTAAAACCACGTCTAAACTTAAATTCAAGTAGAGAAGAATTTAGATACGTTTAAGAAGGTGGCTGCTTAATGCAGGGCGAACGTCTTGCAGAAAACTCCTATAAGAG
The DNA here is from genome assembly GCA_963576725.1 of Azorinus chamasolen. NCBI lineage: Eukaryota > Metazoa > Mollusca > Bivalvia > Cardiida > Solecurtidae > Azorinus > Azorinus chamasolen. Next base: position 2,278,079 of record OY755253.1, on the reverse strand, counting down.
CGTGCTAAGTGACTTTCACCCTGCATTAGGCTGCCACTTATCTCCAATACAGATATTTATATTAACTTAAGGTCCGGTTTAGAGAGGATTTACTGTATTATAAGTTATTTGAAGCACACGTGCAAGCACAAACTAAGTATGCAAGAAAACACGTTTTGTTATAATGCTATAATGTTTTACAGCAGAACATATTTTAAGCGACCATTTAAAAAGAACTGTAACGCCGGGACTGCAGGACCGGTCGGAAAAGCTTTCTGCATTGCTATTGCACCTGCATTAAATAACCACCTGATGTTTTAAAGATTCGTGTGTTCAATCAATATACGATCGTATATTCTTCTGTATACTGTACACAGTTACAATCTCTCTAATGCATTCACCAAAATAAGTCCTTAATGTGGGTCGTGGGGCAGGTAGTAGCTAAACGTTGTCATTCATAGTGACACCTTTTGAAAACTTTGCAAACAGATTAGATCCCGATCAGACAGTTGTGTGCCATTATAACAAAACCAGCTGATTGAAATTCTCCTGTACACAGTGCCATTATAACAAAACCAGCTGATTGATATCCATACTCATTATTTCTTATCAAATACTCAATAGGTAATGGGCTAACCCATTACCTCCTATGCTATTTTAGATACAACCTCTTTGAATAAATCTACTTAAATTGAGCATTAAGTAAGGAAAACGAAAAACGATATTTTGCAGTTTGAAACCATTGTGAAAAATAGACAATTTGCTCTTATAGGAGCAAATGTTCTGTTTATCACAATGGTTTCACAAAGTGACTTTTTACAGAGTCGTCAAAAGTCGTCAATATGAGGGAGTGGGTTAATCCTTTTATTCGGAGCTTTTTAACTTTTTCGCTGCCAAATTTTGTCGCCTGCTAACTTTGTCGTCTACTAGTTTTTATGAAAAAAATAAAACAGTTACAGTAACAAGCAGTTTGGAAGCTGATGAGACACTGCGTTAATCTGCGTCTCCTCTGGATCCAAACTGTTTGCATAGGTAATCTCACTAGACTATACTACACTAGATCCGTGAAATTTATGTTCCATTGCATACATGTGGTATTATTTCAGAAAGTCCTGCATTCAAGGATGTGCACGGAGACAAGTAGCAGCATGCTATGGGACACCGGGAACTATTTACAGTACACCCCCTCTAAACCAGACGTTCAATTTAGTTTATATATTGGTTATAAAGACAGGTGGCAGCTTAATGCAGGGTTAAAGCCATGCAGCAGAAAGCTCCTCTACGGACTTTCTGCATGAGTTTCACCCTACAATAGGAAGCCGTTTGCCTAAAACTGTCTTAATTCTTCTCTACTAACATTTCGGTTTAGAGGGGATTTACTGTATTGTCGAGAAGATGATTGAAACACAGGGATGTGTGTAAATCTAATGCATCAACACGCAAACCAATGCCATCGACATGGTCTGTGCTGGAGGCCTACTCTGTATACAAAATGTTGATTTTCTTTAAAGATGTATGTTGCACAAATATTCGCAAATTTTGTGTTTTAAACAGACTTTAGAATCGGAATCTGTGAACATAAACACTTACATTGTACTTAACACTAAGCAGCACGGTCAGTAAAGTGTTGTTTGTGTCAAACAATAGAAAGATGGATTGCTACAGAAACCAACGGAATAGAGTTCGCCATTGACTGGAATCTGTCGTATGATTCAATTTGCATACCGGAAGTACTCATTCGATGTATATGTAGGTCAACAACCAGTGCGAGCCATTGTTACATGTGATAACAACCTAATTAATATTAAAAGCGTTGTTCCGAAATAGAACCAGAGTCATTCGGAATATGGCCGAAGATTTCTGAACAAAACTGAGTTCCGTACAAAATCCCCGTTTCTAAATAGGAGGCTCATTTTACGAATTTAGCAGTATTAGGATCGCGATAATATTTAGCTGAACTAATATATCCGGAAATAAAACTCTGATAAACAGATCATTTTCAACAGCAGTTTTCCCAGATAGTCTTAAAATAGCTGAAGTCACACCCTTACACAAAAAGAATAGTACCCTAGAAAAGAATAATTATAGACCTGTGAGTATACTACCCATCATATCTAAAAATTTTGAAAGAGCAATTAACAATCAACTATCAGACTTCTTCAGCCAGCACTTTGACACATTTAATCAGCATTTCGGCCAGATTATGGCTGTGAGACAACACTACTAAAAGTCATCGAAGATTGGAAACTTGCCTTAGATGAAAATAAATTTGTAGAAGCAATACTCATGGATTTAACGAGCTTTCGACTGTCTCCCCCACGATCTCCTTTTACTTAAACTTAAGACATATGGTTTATGTAATGACGCTATTAGCCTTCTCAAAAGTTATTTAACAAACAGTAAACAATGTATAAAAATTGGAAATGTAAAAAGTCAATTTAAAGAAATCATTAGAGGTGTACCTCAAGGCTCTATTCTAGGTCATGTTCTGTTTAACATCTTTATAAATGACATCTTCCACTTTGTAAAAACACGTGAATTATACAATTACGCGGATGATAATACTTTGTCTTGCGCGAACGTCCAATTAGATACTGTTAAGACAAACATCGAAAATGACAGTAAAAATCTGATCCACTGGTTTGATGTGAATAAAAATGAAAGCCAATCCAGATCAATTTCAAGGAATAGCAATAGGTAAAAAAACACATAATGAAAACTTAACGTGTAGCTTATAAAATATTGAAAATAAATGTGAAGAAGAAGTCAAATTGCTTGGGGTAACAATAGATTTTAAACTTAATTTTAACAGTCATATTTCTATTATTTGTAAAAAGGCATCAAGGCAATTAAATGTTCTAAACAGAATTGGTAAACATCTATGTAAATTGGGTAAGTTAAACATCTATCACTCATTCATCTTGTCAAATTTCAATTACTGTCCCCTTACCTGGCATTTTTCTGGTGAAACTAATACTGAGAAAAATTTTTAAAAAAATCAGGAAAGGGCTTTACGCTTAATATACAATGACTATAAATCTGGATATGAATATCTACTTGCAAAATCAAAACTTCCTTATTTCAAAATAAGAAGATTGAGAATTATGGCACTGCAGACTTTTAAAATCATTCATAAACAGACACCAGTATATTTACATGACCTCATATCCATAAAACAGCATGTATATTCCTTTAGGTATGAGAACACTGCAGCAGTTCCACAGGTAAGAACATCAAACTATGGGCTTGGCTCCATCCGCTCTGGTGCTGAAAGATTTTGGAATTCCATGCCCCAGCATTTCCGGGATGAGGGGAATGTTAACCACTTCCGAAATATTGTGGCGTCCTGGGAGGGGGCGGGGCTGTGTCTGTAGTTTCTGTTCTGATGTTACATAAATTTTTATTTACTCAAGCATGACCCCTGTGATGTTTGTTTGTTTGCTTTTAATTTTTTATCGCAATTATGCTTCTTCTTTATTTATTTATCATGTCTTAGTGCATGCAACCCCTTGCTATGTGCTAGTTAAACTGCTTTTATTTATGCTTGCTGTTGCTTATGCTGATGATATATGTCTCTGTTTTCTTCAATCCACTCCATGTTAAATATTCATAAATTTTCATAAATAGATATTCTCGTATTTAACGAATCCGATAGTCAAAGCTTTGCAAAGCAATTAAAACTTGATGAGGGACAATGAGGATCCTGACCAGGCAGCTCATATGGGTGCAGCCTGAGAATGATCAGCTCTGTTCACTATTAAAGTCATTTCTATATACAATCAATTAATGATTTCAACTTTATGTGCCGTTGAATATTTATGCTCTGGTTTATTTATTGATCGCTTTTTGCTTGATGCTTTTGCTCATTTTCTTTGCTGTTGAATGCAAATTTATTTATTGTGTTGAATATGCTAATTAATTTATGGTAAGAATTGTCTGTGATATACTCTTAACAATTCAATTTGTATTTTAACACAATATGATTTTAAGATAGTACTTTTGATGCAGTCATGATATATGGAATGTTTAAATATTTATGAGACAATGTTTACAGCTTCAGCTTTCGGTTTACAGACAATTCTTTCCCTTTATCATATGTATATGAATATGTTTAATTGCTTTCATGTTTTCAGAAATTTTCAGTTTATAAATTTTATTGCATGTACTGTAATTGTTAAATTTGTATGTTTAGGACGGTCAATAGCTGTACATAGCTAATGTTTACATGTAATTATCAAACCGACTCTAAATAAAAATTTGAATCTTGAATCTTGAATCTTGTCGGGTTGTAAGCATTATTTTTCATTTTATATATACGTGTACAACTTCTGGTGTTGATCAATACGAAAAATGCGCATAATAAATCTTGAACTGTTTACATTGTACCCTCGTATACCCAGATCAGACGGCTCCTATAGGATCCGTCTGATCAGGATCTGCTATGTTTGCTTATGGCATATTATAGATCTGATTCTACAGCTTCTGTTTAAGCCAACATGTCCTGTGTAAATATGCCATTATAAAAAGAATCTAAATACTATCCATGACGTCAATATTTCTTACATGAATATACAACAGGGAAAGGGTTAATATTCAGACAGGACGTAGAGATCATGGGTATTTCTTAGATACCTTTTACTTATGGCATATGAAGATAGAAAAGTTTTTTTCCATGGCAGAAATTGTAGAATCACATTAATTATCATTTTATAAGCAAACAGGGCAGGTCCTGGTCAGACAGTTCCTGCAGCAGCCGCAGCGTTCTGGGTCTGAAATGATATGAAATAGTATAGGAAACAACGAGCAGTGAACCGTGAATGTACTTTGCATTTTGGTACGTTCAACGATTTAGAGGTCTCGGCATTGCTGCAGTCCATCTAAGATATGTACTTGGACTAAGCTATGTGCTTTAAATACGACAGTCAATCACGATTTTCTCATGCAGGTTTTTATGTTAACAGAATGCTGATTCCCCCGAAAAGTGGACTGCGCTGATGTTTATGGTCCACAGCTCGTTGTTTACTTATATAAACCATATGAAATGATTCATTCTGAAGTCTAATTAAAAAACATCTTCTGACTAGTAATATTTCTAAAATGAATATTCATGAATATTTATCAGGTAAAATGTCAAGAGACGATCTACTGCATCAGTATTTATTTCTTAGTGCCAGTATGATAAACTTTGCTCATTTGTTTATTTTTTCAAGTGAGCCTGTATAGACAAACAACGAGCAGTGAACCGTGAGAGTACTTTAAATGTTGGTACATTTCACGGTTTAGGGGTGTCGGTATTGCTGCAGCCCTTATAGCTAAGGGTACAATCACGAGTTCCTCATGCAGGGTTTGATATATAAAGCAGACAGAATGCTGATTCCACCAAAACGTGGACTGAGTTGATTTTATGGTTCACTGCTCGTTGTGTTTGGCTTTTTGTGACTACATGTCTGTCTGTCTGTCTGTTTGTCTGTCTGCCTGTCTGTCTGTTAGTCTGTCGAAGGTTTGATATTGTAAAAACAGTTCATGTACGTATATATACAGTAGAACCTGTCTTAAGCGACTTATACGCCTTAAACAAAAAGTTTGTTTTTATTACCCCTATGCTCTGTGTTCTGAGACACCTATGTTAAATAAATGAGTCACAGTTTAGGAATAGATCTACTTTATGCAGATTAAATAATCATTTGTAAGAAATGATACGAAAGGATAAAATTATGTTAACTGTCGATTACGAGCTACAGTAAAACCCCTCTATTTAGTCTCTGTGGGATTTGGAGCTACACCCATAGGCAAAGCTACAACCATAGGCAGCACAAATTACCATTTTACCACTCAAAACGAAGCAGAAGTACATAACGTGCGATTCCTTTCGGTTGTAACAAAAAGTATCACTGTTTCTTTAAACGAAATACAGATCTCGTCTAATTTAACGATCTACTGAGATATAACTCTTTACAAAACACAATCCGCACAACTTTAGGTATATATAAGGGAACACCCAATATGCCCTGCAAAACCATATATTGACGATTAACTTATAAGTGAGTTTAAACGCGTTTGTAAGTGAATATATAAACGCGTTTACTAAACGGGTTTAAAACGCGTTTGAAACGCAATAAGTGGGAAAGAATAACGGTTTCTCCACTGTACATGTACTTCTTTTGAGTAGTTCATCTCTTGTGATTATTTTGAATGTACAGTAAACCCTCTCTATAAAGGCAACTAAATTATATCAAGTATGTTGTGTTAACGGCAGGTGGTTACTTTCACCTTGCTTTAAGCAGCCATCTGCCCTAAATACAAGCTAATTAACTGCTAATTTAGTGACCGTTATAGAGAGGTTTTACTGTTTTAACACACCTGTCATTATTGATTGTGGGTAAATCAGATCTTATATATGTAAATATTTACATTCCTGTTCAAGCAATGGACCTTATTTTTTATATCTTTCATATCAAATTATTTATGAATAAAATAATACCCCTTTCTTTCGCTTATGTTAGTACTTTTAAAGCGAAAATAATAAGAGTAGAAAAATAATATAATCCATCTAATGTTGTTGTTTGATTAATAAGTATAGTTTTTAACATATTTGCAAACAGGGTAGAACCACAGTGGTCTGGACCGCTTCATGGGGGTCTATATGTACTATATAATAACAAGGGTTCCAACTAGCAGAACGGACATCCGTGTACCACAAGTATAAATATGAATGTAACTCTTGCAATTTCAATGATAATTTTGTAATTCTTTCGGCTATTGAAAACCACTACATTTTACTATCAAACAAATATACTCTTCTCACGGTAACTTATGCGCAATTATCAATCCAACAACGATTTTCTCAAACTTTCACGTGTTTTCTGGGTCATTGATACGTGTTTTCTGGGTTCGTTCACCCCGGTTTCACTGTATCACAGCAATAACCTAGCGATTTTCAGTTCAAAAAATGGCGTGAGTCAATGCCGGATCTGTGATTTCCTCTGCAAACAGTTTGGATCCAGATTAGACGCCGAGGATCCAAACCGTTTGCTACTGTTACTATGATTTTGAAACAAAAAGGAAGAAAATCAAAAGAATGAAAATTTATAGCAGACGACAAAGTTAGCAGACGACAGAGTTTGGCAGCGAAAGGGTTAAAACACGTTGCAAGTAGACACTATCACTTTATTAGCACATTCCCTCCTAGTGACGTACTGTGGCGCCTCTGTAAAAGTCACATTTTGAAACCATTATGATTAATAGAGCATTTGTTCACAATGGTTTCAAAACTACACAATTCTAAATTCTCCTGTACTATAGTTAGTCCCCGTTTTCGGGTAGATTTGTTCAAAGTGGTTGGACCTAAAAATAGCCGATGATGGAATGGGTTAAGGGAGTGAAATCGGTACTCCTTTGGTAATTCGATTAACATGAGTTATCTATTTGTAAACTATTTTCTACGCTGACGGCGAATTTGAGATAGCCTGTGCAAATAGGTTTTTTATCCAGAATAAATTTCAGGTACATCTATCAGGATACTAACTGTGTGACAGACTGGCTACTTTTTTTTAAACAAAATGCATATGTATCTGAGAAAATCAACTTGAAAACTTTACTGCACTTAAAAACAATGACGACCCCCCCCCCCCCCCAACACACACACTACGGCAAAGATACGCTTTTACACGCCTTTGCAAACACAATAGATCTGAATCTGACAGCTTTTGAAAGAGCTGTTTGATCAAGGTCTGTCATGTTTGCTTATGATTATATAGTGTCTGCAATTACCAAAATAGACATGTGTGCAGTTTCATTAAAAGTATTCACGACACATAGATATTTATGGAGTTAAAGGGAGTGAACTCGGCACTCTTAATGTAATTCGGTTATTATCAATTATATTTGCTAACGACGAATGCGTGATTACACACGCAAAACGGTTTTGAATCAAAATCCAAGCACATATGTATCAGGATCACAACTGTGTGACAGTCTGATCATCGATTTGTTGGGGTGGAGAAAAGAAAACAATGGGGAAATTCCATTTGGAGATTTTATAGCAGTTGACAACCTTTTCAGACACAAATTACATAGACTACAGAGAGTTCGTAGTTAACTATCAGTCAGGACACAGATGAAACAAAATTAGCCGTATTCGACTGGCCTTGTATCATTAGCCGTATTCGGCTGGCCTTGTATCATTAGCTGTATTCGACTGGCCCTGTATCATTAGCCGTATTCGACTAGCCTTGTATCATTATCCGTATTTGACTGGGCCTGTATCATTAGCCGTATTCGACTGGCCTTGTATCATGAGCCGTATTCGACTGGCCCTGTATCATTAGCCGTATTCGACTGGCCTTGTATCATTAGCCGTATTTGACTGGCCCTGTATCAGTAAGCAACGAAAACAATTCCCAGTCGAATACAATGCACGTTGGGCAACGAAACAAAATCATGCAACGCGGGTTGAAGACCGTTGAGATTGTTGAGTAACGCAAGGTAAAGTTACTCCATAAATTATAATTTGATTGGTTGAATCAAATAGGTGGGAGAAGTTTATGTGACGGAATAGCAAGAAAAACCCAGGCGAATACGGCTTATAAGCAACGAAAATAATTCCCAGTCGAATACTATACGCTTTGAGTAACGAACAGAAATCAATCAGCGCGGGTTAAAGACCGTTGAGATTGTTAAGTAACGCAAGGTAAAGTTATCCCATAAACTATAATTTGATTGGTTGAATTCAATAGGTGGGGGAAGTTCATATGACAGGAATGGCAAGATAAAGCCTAGTCGAATACCGGTGAAAACTCCCTTTATCAATTTACTTCACACAGTAAAACCTGTCTTGAGAGGGCATTAAAAGCGATCTAATTATTGGTCTGTAAGATAGGTGGTAGCTTAATACAGGTCGACAATAAGGCAGAAAACTCCATTAGAGTGTTCTGGATTACTTTTACCCTGCATTAAGCAGTCATATGCTATTCAAGACCCCTATGTTCAAGAACTGTATGGCCGCTTAGAACAGAAGTTGCGAATCACTAACCTTTCTTTTGGATAACATATGTGTACGTTATGGAATGCTATATACCGTCAGGTAATTGGTATTCCTATGGGTACGAATTGTGCTCCACTTGTCGCAGATTTGTTTTTGTACTGCTATGAGAGAGATTTCATGTTGCGTTTGAATCCTCAATCACAAGAAGATGTTATAAAAGCCTTCAATGAAACTTGTCGATATTTGGATGATATTTATAACTTAGATAACCCTTTCTTTGGCGCTCTGATTCCTACAATTCTATTGTATGCTATATACCGTCAGGTAATTGGTATTCCTATGGGTTCGAATTGTGCTCCACTTGTCGCAGATTTGTTTTTGTACTGCTATGAGAGAGATTTCATGTTGCGTTTGAATCCTCAATCACAAGAAGATGTTATAAAGCCTTCAATGAAACTTGTCGATATTTGGATGATATTTTTAACTTAGATAACCCTTTCTTTGGTGCTCTGATTCCTACAATTTATCATAAAGAACTCAAATTGAATAAAGCTAACCCGTCCGACAATTGTGCAGCGTTTCTTGATCTAGACCTTAAAATTGATAATGGAATGATTTCTTCTAAAATATATGACAAAAGAGATGATTTTGATTTTAATATTGTTAATTTTCCTCATCTTGACGGGGATGTTCCCCGGGCTCCATCTTACGGGGTTTATATATCTCAACTTATTCGTTTTGCTGGAGATTGTTCATCTATTGACGATTTTAACAGTCGAAATCTCATTTTAACTTAGAAACTGCTTAAGCAAGGATATAGATACCATAAACTAAGAAAAACTTTCTCTAAATTTTACTATCGAAATCTCTCGCTTATTGGCAAGTACCAATGCAATCTCAAGGCGCTTCTGCGACACGGTATTTTACATCCTGAATTTTATGGTGATGTGATTTACAAACTTCGTAAAATTATTGGACATACCCATTTTCTCACTTTGTTCATCAAATATGTTAAAAAATTCATTAAAAAGCGATATGATCCTGTAGTACTACAACATACTGCATGTTTGGTTGTGAATCCTTTTACAGTTGGCAATCACGCTGGCCTCTCTACATGTACGCCGACAAGAAAGGTTTAGTACTCTATGAAGGCGATCTCTTAAATCCAGAAATGGAAGGAGAACGTCGAATATCTGTACTATTTCGTTTTTGTCGTACCCTTTATTACTTTTCTACAGTTACTCCGTTTGCAGCTCAATCATTGAGTACACTAGCGATAGGTGGATACAGTTTGTTCACTTAAATGTTTTCGTTATACATGCACTTTACCACTGTATTTGCCGTCGCGGTTGATGTAGATTAGTCGGAGAGGGGATACGTTTATTTACACTGTTTGTCTTTTAGGGTGGGGATGGAATAAGTGTGAGGTTGGGCGTCCATAAACCGGTTTAACCCCCCCCCCCCCCCAGTGACTTTTGTCACTGACCGTTCCAAGGCGGTACTTCCATCTTCCCCCTATTGCATGTTTGTTTTGTCTTTGTGCGTCTCTTGTTGTTTTTATAGTTATGTACATTTGCTGTTTCCTTGTGTTGCTGTTCGGGCGACTGTTTGTTCTGTGTGTGGTGTTTCCCGCATGACTCATTTTTGTACTTCTAATGTAGATACGCCTTATAGCATTGCAAACGCGGTAAGACTCGGATCTGACAGCTCTTGTAGTAGTTATCTAATCAGTGTTTGTCCTGTTTTCATATGATCAAACATTGTCTGCAAAGTACATATCTCTCCATCTTTCATTATGAAAAATACAGTAAACCCTGCTAATGCGACTACCTACATTTATAAGATGTATAATACTGGTTGCTAGATGCATGTGTTAGCTTAATGTAGGACAAAAGTAATGCCGAAAGCTCCTCGTGGAGCTTTCGGCATCACTTTTGTCCTGCATTTAGCAACCACCTGCTTATAAAGACACCCATGTTTATTCATTAAGTGGTCGCATTATAGGGTTTCTGCTGTACCCGCTTATCATTATGCTACAGTGCAAAGATTTTCTTAGAGTGAAAAGTTAAAGGGAGAGAACTCGATACTCTTTACGTAATTCGGTTAAAAATTACCATTATGTTATCGCCCTTTAACGCATTTTGCAAACAGAGTAAATCTAGATCAGGGTCCGCTCTGTTTGTTGATGGAACTTGAAATATCTGTTTCTTTACTTTCTAAAATGGCTACAATGTTCCACCTTCGATATTGCATTATAACTATTGTGGCTATGAATATTCAGTATGTATATAAAAAACCAGAACAGGGAAAAGGTTAAACTCTTGTTCTGATCATCATTATACGTTTCACAGTGTGGTTAGGATGAAAGCACAGGATTTAGAGTTTTCTGTGTGATCACAGTGGGGTTGCTATACTCTACGCATATGAATCATGCAATCCAATTCTCCAGGCAATAAGTCTCCACTTCACATGCCTTAGCCCTTTACTCCATGTATATTCATGAAAGAAACAATGATATCAGTAGTAGGGTGCGAGGCGTTGGGCAGAATGCCTGCTGCCCCTGTTGCTACTGCTGCCGTCACGTGACCGATGATGTCACATCGAGGTCACGTCGACCATTCCACATTCCTATGTATTCACACTAGAGGTCAAGGCCACCCATCCCACAGGGATCATGACCATCCCACATTCCTTTGACTGAGCGGGAGCAATGGAGATCAAGACCACCCATCCCACCGGGGGTCATGACCATCCCGCATTCCATAGAAGGTAACGTTTGCCCGCAGCTCCTGTCACCCATCCCGCATTCCTATGACGTCACAATGGGAGAGTATCCTATGACTGAGCGGGAGCAATGGAGGTCAAGGCCACCCATCCCGCATTCCGTAGAAGGTAACGGTTAACAGTCTTAGAGTCCGAGTCATCAGAATGCGGCTACATCAAAAAGTTTCCACGACGTCATTTTAACCGATAGATACTCACGCAAAAGTCGTAGATCGGGGTCTACTCCGTTCGCTTACGGAATTATATAGATATATTCGCGTATACAGTTTCCGATATCGTTCTCGTTTAATCCGTATTAAATGTGTGATCATCCCAAATATTTAGTCGCGTGGCCCTTATTGGGTTTGAAGTGTTTACCTTTTCGACCTTATCTCCCAGTCCCGTCGACTCACACTTTACCACGCGATCACTGGAATGTAAAACGTCGTTAAACTTAACATCGCCAGATGAGGCGTCGCGTTTGATCTGGATCCAAACTGTTTGACTCTCATCTTTCGGTTTCTTTACTTCGCGTAAAACTTAATCGGACAGAAATTGCACTTTCGGAACGGGCGTTACTATAAGTATTTTGGTATTAAGGGTCTGTTAAGCCTGAACACACACAACTTTTATCAATGTCGATTACCGTACTGCCTCTCTACAACGGATCTTCCCAACAGCGATTCCCTCTTTACAACTTGCCGCTGTTCTCTACACAAGACGATATTATGTTTAACCCTTTTACAATTGTAATATCCTCCGCTTAAAATTGTCCACTGCTGTTTTTTTCTTCTCAAAGTTACGTATTAGCGGTCAACTATAATAACCAGTGACGCTGTATAGCGGTCTAGATTATATGTCTTCTATTGCTCAAGGTAAACAATTTAATGAATTGACTCATACTGGCTCGTAGAGAGAACGAGTCTGAACACGTCCAAAAGGTGCGGTCATTCTTTTGTTTAAATATAATAGAACATATTAAAGTATATACCCAATGACTGACGCATCAGATCTAATTATAGATATTGCTGAACTCTGGGTTTACTCTGTTTGCAAAGACGTTGAAATATGGAGTAAATGATGCAGGAAAGGAGTGGTGTTTACTGTCAGTTGCAAACAGTGTAGATCCAGATCTCTAGACATCCCCTGATCACGATCGGCACTGTTTGTAATAGTAACGCCCGTTTCGAAAGTGCAATTTCTGTCCGATTAAGTTTTACGCGAAGTAAAGACACGAAAGATGAGAGTCAAACAGTTTGGATCCAGATTAGACGCGGCGCCTCATCTGGCGATGTTAAGTTTAACGACGTTTTACATTCCAGTGGTCGCGTGGTAAAGTGTGAGTCGACGGGACTGGGAGATAAGGTCGAAAAGGTAAACACTTCAAACCCAATAAGGGCCACGCGACTAAATATTTGGGATGATCACGCATTTAATACGGATTAAACGAGAACGATATCGGAAACTGTATACGCGAATAGATCTATATAATTCCGTAAGCGAACGGAGTAGACCCCGATCTACGACTTTTGCGTGAGTATCTATCGGTTAAAATGACGTCGTGGAAACTTTTTGATGTAGCCGCATTCTGATGACTCGGATATTTATACCCCGGAGACTCTTTCTAAAATAGACCGATGGCGTCGTGGAAACTTTTTGATGTACCCGCATTCCGATGACTCAGACTCTAAGACTGTTAACCGTTACCTTCTACGGAATGCGGGATGGGTGGCCTTGACCTCCATTGCTCCCGCTCAGTCATAGGATACTCTCCCATTGTGACGTCCTAGGAATGCGGGATGGATAACAGGGGCTGCGGGCTAACGTTACCTTCTATGGAATGCGGGATGGTCATGACCCCCGGTGGGATGGGTGGTCTTGATCTCCATTGCTCCCGCTCAGTCATAGGAATGTGGGATGGTCATGACCCCCGTTGGGATGGGTGGCCTTGACCTCTAGTGTGACGTCATAGGAATGTGAGATGGTCGACGTGACCTCGACGTGACCTCGATGTGACGTCATCGGTCACGTGACGGCAGCAGTAGCAGCAGGGGCAGCAGGCATTCTGCCCAACGCCTCGCACCCTACTACTGATATCATGAATATTGATAAAATTACTTTTTACAATGACACATAAACACATGGATTTTTGGTCATGGCACAAACTGATGAATCATATCTGTATTATTTCATTTATAATCAAAAAGAGCAGATCATGATCAGAAGGCTCCTATCTTGGTCTACTCTGTTTGCAAATGTGTAGAAATGCGCATTTATTAATAAGAATGGTTCACGCTAATCCTTACTCAGCTGTGAAACAAACACACATGAGTGTTCAAGTGTAGATTTTGCGCCGATTTGACTATCTCCTATTTGACCAAGCTGTTGAGAAAGTCAAATAGCAAAAACCCGGATAATGCGTCTAGTCAGGATCTAAACTGTTTGACACTCGGTCAACACGTACTCAGAGCTGTTTGTATGGCCACTGAACGCATATAATAAACGTGTACAGTAAAACCCATCTAAACCGGACGTTAAACCTTTCGCTGCCAATGCCGGATATGTGATTACCTATGCAAACAGTTTGGATCCAGATGAGACGCCGAGTAACTCGGCGTCTCGTCAGGATCCAAACTTTTTTGTTACTGTTACTATGTTTTTGAAACAAAAATGAAGAAAATAAAAAATGAAATTTTGTTGCAGACGACAAAGTTAGCAGACGACATAATTTGGCAGCGAAAGGGTTAACTGGTCTCTCGTACAGGTGCGCTTACTGCAGGATAGGCTATTACTATTAATGCATGAAAGTAGTGATTTGTGTTTATCAGGGTACATGTAAGAGCATGGTTGAAGTCATACGGACAGCTCCAAAAAAATTTGACCCTGCATTAAGCAGCCGCCTGCCTAAACAGACCTAAAATGTTACTTGATCCGGTTTAGAGGGGTTCTAGTGTAAATCTTCAGACAATGAAAAATACAAATCACAGACAATGATAAACACAAATCACAGACAATGATAAACACAAACTAGAGACAATGATAAACACAAACCACTGTTTCACATGCATTAATAGAAATAACTTGTGTTACCCCATATTCTACTCTGAGATAAATACTGCTTACTCAATTTTGGATCTTGTGTATGTTTGACATCACCCGCTTCGTACAAGAGTTTGAGAAGCTATTGACCGAGTGTCAAACAGTTTGGATCCTGATAAGACGCCGAGTTACTCGGCGTCTCATCTGGATTCAAACTGTTTGCAAATGCGTGCACGGTCGGTAATAGCGGGCTAAAGATTAAGTTGACGAGCCTTATGACTAATATAAAGAATTTCATTACATTTCCTTTGGTATTGTGTGCACTTTCAGTCTTGGCTAAGAACGAAATATTTTTCTGGATCGACGAACGGCTGCCATAGCTACCGTATAACATTGAAAATATGATGTCTGCTTTACCATTTACTCCATGAGTATTCTATTAGGAATTAATGTCGTCATGAATATTAATTAGATTGATTGTTACAATAGCGCATAGACATAGGTAATTAATTATCATGGCAGAGACTGAAGACTCATATCTATATTATAACATCACCCTGAATATTGAACAGGGAAAGAGTTAACGAATAACTGAAATTCTTCAAAAGAAGTGTTGTAGAAAGCTCCCAATGCAGATTTCAGCATGACTTTGATCCTGTATTAAGTAACCACTTGTCTAAAACTCCTAACACGAGACTACTTATTGGGTGGCTGTTATAGAGAGGTTTAATATTACAGGTAATCCAATCACTACGAGTGTTAATGACAGTTGAACCTGTCTTAAGTGACCATTCATTTACATATTGCATGTTAAAAGGCACGTAGTCGTTTAATGCAATGCAAGAGTAATGCAGAAAGCTCCTATATGAGCTTTCTGCATTACATTTGCCCTGCATTATGCTACCACCTCTCTAGCAGATCGACAACTAGCCCTCTTTGAGATAACCACTGAAGACAGGCCCTACTGTAGCAGAATCGTACTAAAATTAGATCATTTGTAACCAATGAAAACTAGCGGCAACTAGTGCAGACCCATATGAGGCAGCGTCTCTTCGGACTGCCTCATATGGGTCTACACTTTGTCCAAAATATGCAGATCAATATATAAGGGTACGTACTAAAATGCTGAAATCGTCATTTCTCCACAAACAGTTTTTCTCCACCAAACCCCTCTTCCAGACGATTCTAAAGAGTGGTACATTTGACAGAATAGGGTTTGCTGGAGAAATAAGGAGCTTATTCTTGAAAATGTTTTATATACGCATCTATATCTAGACCTCTGGTATTGTCTACGTTGTGTTAGCTGACAATATATTAACCTTTTTTTAAGCGGAACAGTACAAACAAAGTACAAAACAATGTATCATAATCTTGTTTGATCCTCCCCGTGAACAGTATAGCAAGGGAATGTTGCTTTTGATCTTTTTTACTGTCCAACGAACCATAAGTTATTACAAACATAATTATGTTGGAAACAGATAACTGAATCGGAGCTGGCAGTATTTGCCTGCCTACAGGTATGTCAAGCCGTTTCTACTGTGTGGTACCTAAACACGTGCAGAGGAGATAAATCATTTTAAAGGTGAGTGTATTGTGCTTCTATTTCATTCATTTTTTTTTTTTGGTAAAACAAATAATCGTAAAACTTGATTCGAAACGGTTCAAGTGTTTATTGAAGTCTGAATAACGTGACAAGACGGAAATCCATGCGGCTTACAGGTGGGTTTTTAGAGCAAATACTGCAAATCATCTATGAAAAGGATAAAAAAAATAATATATACCTGGTAACTGTTACAGTTAAACATGTTTTAAGCAAAAATAGAAAAAAAAGTTATTCCGGGTCTTTAAGATCGATAGCAGCTTAATGCAAGGTTAAAATAACACAGAAAGCTTCGAAAGGAACATTATGCATTAGATTTACTTTCAATTAAAAACGTGCTTTTAAAACATCCTGTTCAGTAACAGATCATTTAACCTTTAGCCTGGTAAAAAAAATAATGACTACTTAAACTCCGAGATTTTGCATTTTGCACTTTCATTCGATCCTTCAGTTGTTTGATAAATGAGTTACAGAGTATCAAACAGCTTGGATCCTGATGAGACGCCGCGTTACTCAGTTTCCGAGTTACCGAGTTGCCGAGTTACTCGGCGTCTCATCTGGATCCAAACTGTTTGCAAAATGCCCTTAACCCATTTCCTCCTATTGACGCCTTTTGACGCTCCTGCAAACGTCACTTTTTGAAACCATTGTTATAAATAATGGTTATCACAATGGCTTCGAAACTACAAAATTCTTCAATTTTCCTTTTCTCTAGTATATGCTCCTTTTCCGTAGATTTATTCGACGAAGGTGGATCTAAAAATAGCCTGTGAGGAAGTTGGTTAACGGACTACGGGTTGAGGAAGGTTTTGCTGTATTTTTTTTATTAAATGATAACACTATAAACAACGTACAGTCAATAGCAAAATAAATAATGCCAAAAGCAACAGTGACTTCAGCACAAGTTTGTCGCTGCCAAATATTGTCGTCAGTAAAATTTGTCGTTTGCTACAATCTGTGTTTGTTTATTTTTCATCCCATATATGGGACGTAGGCAAACAGTGTAGACTCTGACCAGACGCCGCATAATGCGGCGATTATGCGGCGTCTGATCAGAGTCTACACTGTTTGCTGATATGAATTTCAATATAAAACGAAATTGAAAATTTAGACCAGGTATCCCTTAGATAAAAAATGGACTAATCCAATATATAAACATGGAAGAATCCACTGGGCGCAATAGGGTTAATGAACAATACCACTGTAACAATCAGTTTGGACCCTGGTGAGATGTGGATTTACTCGGCCTCCTATCTGGATCCAATCTGTTTGCATAGGGAAGCAGCGATACGACACTGGTAGCGAAAGTGTAAAGCGACCCTCTCTAGACTTGTCCGTAATGCATTAATGTTGAATATTAACCCTTTCGGTGCCAGCATTGTCGTCTGCTGTGCATAGTTTCGTTTATTTTTAGTGTAAGTGTGTGCACTTCTTCCATTTTCTTTATAAAACAGTAAACAGAGTGTCAAACAGTTTGGATCCTGATGAGACGCCGAGTTACTCGGCGTCTCATCTGGATCCAAACTGTTTGCATGTGATATCATAAACCCGTCATTGTGGCACGGAAGGGGTTAAAACGGAATGGCCCATGCATTCAGTATAAATTGATAAACCCATTTCCTTATGTTGACGCCTTCGTAAAATGCACTTTTTGAAACAATTCTGATAAATAGAGCATTTGCTCCTACTTATCACAATGGTTTAAAAACTACGTTTTTTCTAGTAAATGCTCATTTTCGATAGATTTATTGAAAACAGATTATGTCTTAAAATAGCCTTTGAGGGAATGGGCTGAACAGTGCAAACCCTGATAAGTGGACTCATCTAGTGTAGGGGTCATCTTATCTACGCGTATATCGTTTGAAAAGGCTGGTTTTCCCTTGGTTCCTTGCATTCAACTGTTGTGTTATGTCGCTGGTTATACAGTACAATCTCTGTGTACATAGACATCTTTAACCCTTCGCTTGCTATTCACGTCAACATACCTACCTGTAAATAGTGAAGACCCAGATGAGACAGCTCCTGCAGGAGCTGTCTCATGAGGGTCTGCACTATTTACAAGTTGATTATGTAACCAGTGCACTCCACAGCAGTGATTGCATAGCGAAATACGTGTACACAATGAAGATATATGTAATTATACAACAAGGCATGGATAAAGAAGGAGAAATGTTTTTAAAATTCAGCAAGGGAAGGGTTAAAACATGTGATTGCTTAATGCTGAACTTAAGTAATGCAAAAAGCTCACGTGTACGTCGTCACAGAAAAGTCTCAGTCATCTTGCTCATATTTTTTCTTCTTACATTCGGTTATTATTTCTTACACAACTATTTATTAGATAACTTCTGCACTACGTAACTTGCGGCAATAAAAACACATTTCGCCTGCTGCTGTTGTTTCACGGTGCATACTACGTCCTTTTCCTATTTAAAACATATTTCTGAGTATCAAACAGTTTGGATCCTGATGAGACGCCGGATTAACCGGCGTCTCATCTGGATCCAAGCTGTTTGCAAAGACAATCCCATAATGCATCACTGTGTGGAATGTGTGAAATCGTACATACTGCACTTATAATTATGAATAAACGTCACTACAAGTGCACTGTTTAATACGACGAGAATGTCATTAAATCTTTCGCTGCCAAACTTTGCCGTCTGCAACCTTTGTCGTCTGCTGCAATTTTCATTTTTTAACATTTCTTCATTTTTGTTTCAAAAACATAGTCACAATCACAAACAGTTTGGACCCTGATGAGACGCCGAGTTACTCGGCGTCTCATCTGGATCCAAACTATTTGCTTAGCTAATCATAGATGCGATATTGGCAGCGAAAGAGTTAAACACCACCACGAATCTAGATCACACACCGAATAACAGGGCGAATGATCAGGATCCACATCGCTTGATTCTTAGCAAAGTGTGACTGTACAACATAAGGACCATAGGTGTTGGGTGAAATTAAACAAGATGAAATTGCAAGTCACTGCATTTTCGCATAGCAATATAAGGGGCACAAATCCAATTAAATAGCAAATGAATTCGCGGAAAATGGCAAACTAGCATGTACCCTTATCCTGCTATGAAAAAATAATGTCTGCTCAAATTTCCATCTAGCGCAATTTAGAATGCTTTTGATATAATCAAGCGTTTTCGAATCTATTGACAGAGTATCAAGCAGTTTGGATCCTGATGAGACGTCGAGTCACTCGGCGTCTCATCTGGATCCAAGCTGTTTGGAAATGCTAGCCAGGTTGCGAATGATGGGATAATGTTTAACTCTTATACGGCTGGTTAAGTGGTGGTCGTTTGCTGCTATTCAGGGGGTATTTTCTCATTTCATTTAACCCTTTCCTTCATATAAATGATTTTCACGTATTTTTGCAAAAAGAGTAGACCCAGATCAGACGGCTCCTACAGGAGCCGTCTGATCAGGGTCTGCTCTGTTTGCTTTTGACACTATATATATCTGATTCTACAGTTTTTTGTCTAAGCAAAAATAAAATTCCTTGAAAAGTTTCCATTATAAAAAAATTGAGCTAATAAATATTCATATTGTTATTACTTATATGAATACTGAGCAGGGAAATGATTAAACCAACGAAAAAATGTGTAAAAGAACTCTGAACAATATGTCAAATAGCGTTTGAATCAATGTAGCTTTTGAAACAATGTGTCGATGTATCAAATAGCTTTGAATCAATGTGTCAAATAGCTTTAAAAAAAACAATGTGTCAGATAGCTTTGAAACAATGTGTCAAATAGCTTTGAAACAATGTGTCAGATAGCTTTGAAACAATGTGTCAGATAGCTTTGAAACAATGTGTCAAATAGCTTTGAAAACAATGTGTCAAACAGCTTTGAAACAATGTGTCAAATAGCTTTGATCATGATTAGATGTCGAGTGATTCAGCGATTCATCTAGATCCGCATAAATTATCACAAATCCCTAGCAATCTGTTAACCTTTATCCTGCTGTGGGCGGATGAGTGAATACCTATGCAAGCAGTTTGAATTCAGATGAGACGCCGAATAACTCGACGTCTCATCAGGATGCAAACTGTTTGACATCCTGATTGCAATTAGGTAGGCAACTTGAATAAAGCTTGAATTTTGAAAATGTAGTAGGTGAAAAATTCTGTAAATATGATTTGCTCAGCAGGCTAAAGGTTAATGTCCATAATTGCAGGTGAAATACTATGACTGAAGAGGCTCTTAGCTTATAGGGTTATGACGATGTTGAGTGAGGTTAATGGTGAATATGTTGATGTTGATGTAAATAAGCATGACTATGATCATGGTGAGAGTTATCTATATAATGACCAAGGGGGGAGACAAAACTGAAAATGATGCTTTCTTTGATGGATGCGAAGAAGAAAGGCATGGTAGTTTCAAACACAAATCATGAAATCTGATGAAACGCAGAGTTACTCGGCGAATTATTTGCATCGAAACAGATCACAAAATAGCTGGTTAACCCTTCACGAGTATTGAAAAGACGTTTGAAATTAGTGTAAACTCAGCACCTATGATCATTTTAAAATCATTTTTGTCAGTCATGAATTTTGATATAACTTTTAGTTTAAATAATATAATAAAAACTCTCTAAACTTGGCGTTCAATTTAGTATAATTATCGGTCTTAGAGACAGGTGGCAGCTTATTGCAGGATGAAAGTCATGTAGAAAGCTCCTGCAAGACTTTCACCCTGCATTAAGCAGCAACCTGCCTAAATGTATCTACATTCTTCTCTACTAGAATTCCGGTTTAGAGGGATTCTGCTGTATTCAGAAAAGGGAAGAGCCAGCTTTAACCATTCTCTTGCTGAATTTTTAAATACATTTCTCCTTCTTTATCCATGCCTTGTTGTATAATTACATATATCTTCATTGTGTACACGTATTTCGCTATGCAATCACTGCTGTGGAGTGCACTGGTTACATAATCAACTTGTAAATAGTGCAGACCCTGATGAGACAGCTCCTGCAGGAGCTGTCTCATCTGGGTCTGTACTTTTTACAGGTAGGTATATTGACGTGAATAGCAATCAAAGGGTTAAGTAATTAGCAGGTTAAAGGTTGGTGGCATGTTTTAAGTACACGCGCACGTATATATCTTGCGTGGGGTCAATGAACTTCCCCCATGATCTGTTACCAGCTGGTTTATTAATTTTGTTTAGATCAAAGGCAACGGACTTTGAACATAACTTTTAGTCTGTGAATATACATGTTAGAAATAATGACGTCATGAATATTAATTCCATGAATTGTTTTAATGGCATATGTACACAGAACGTTTAGGACATGGCAGAAACATCTGAATCGGATTTATATTATCATATAAACAACAGGGCTGACCTTGACCAGAGGGTTACATTAGGAGACGTCTGGTCTGGGTTTACTCTGTCTACAGATGCGTAAACAGGCGTAAACATAGGTTAACGACATAGCATTTAATGAAATAATAATAATAGTAATAAAGAATGTATTTAAATAGGGAACGCATTTGGTCAAAAACAACTTTCATAACATAAATTATATACATTAACAAAAGTCAAATTAGCATCAATCAAACAAACGAACATTATTAGAAGTAACACAGTAAAAACTCGAAAATTCGAACAACCCGTTGAAGAATTTTGATACGGTGAATACAAAGCCTTTTCTTCATATAATCACCTTCTCTCGCCCTTGCATAAAGAGTAAATCCAGATCTAAAAGCATGTGATTGCTTAATTCATTTATGACCATGCTATTTAAGCATTTCCTCCATAAATACATGAACGCCTTTCTACGCCTTTGCAAACAGAGTAGATCCAGTCTGAGCCGTCTGATCAGGGTCTGCGCTGTTTGCTTTTGCTCAGATATATCTAGGTTCAGCAGTTTTTGGGATAAGCAAACAGTTTCCTTGAAAAGATTACATTATAAAAAATCAGCTGATAAATATTCACGATGTCATTTTTCTTACATTATTATTGATCAGTGAATGGTCGCCCAGGGACATTGGATACCAGTGGGTTATGGCAGGACGATAGAATTAAGAAAAGTTCCCACGGGAGTTTTCTGCAAATCTTTTGCTCTGCAGTTAGCTTAAATACTTGCTTTAGCCCATTCCCTCACCTTGACACCTTTTGGCGCCTCTGCAAAAGTCACCTGCTGAAACCATTGTGATAAATAGAGCATTTGCTCCTAATGGAGCAAATGCTCTATTTATCACAATGGTTTCAAACTACAAAACTCTAAAAAATTCCATTTCTCTAGATAATGCTCCTTTTCGGTAGATTTATTCAAAGAGATTGGATCTAAAAATAGCCTATGATGAAGTAGCGGGTTAAGGCCAATAACTGAACCTTCTTGGTGGTTGGTCGGAGTAGAGACGTTACACAATACAGGTAAAGAAAAAAACAACCTCTAAACCGGAATTTTGGTAGAGAGGAATTTATATACCTTTAGGCAGGTGGCTGCTTAGTGCAAGGTGAAAGTCATTCAGAAAGCTCTGCATGACTCAAACGCTGCAGTGAGCTGCTATGCACCTGTCTCCAAGACCGATATTTATACTAACTTTAACATCCGGTTTAGGGGGATTTTGCTGTATATCTAAACAATTGCTGTAAAGGCATAACCTGCATAACAGTGTGATAGATGTTCAGAGATAGTGGTAAGTGCATGTTTGTTTTGCTTGTTTTTCTCGTTTGTTGTGTAGTGTATTATTCTGTTTATTTTTGTGTGTGTAGTTTTATAGATCTATTTCTTTTGTAGTTAAATAATCCAATTTAAACCACTTTTTATTTGTCCAAAATTTATTTAGCATAGTTTACTAATTGGAAATCCTAAAATTGTTGCAGAAACCCCGATCATAGGCTACCCTGGTAGAATGATTTGAATTTTGTTTTGCTAGCTTGAAAATGCTACAAGAAATATATGGACACAACAGAAGATAAAGAGTATTGCAATGGGTGTGAAAACTATTCCATTTTTATAAAAAAAGAATCGTTGTCACTCATTTTTATTATACACCAGTTTGAAAAAATGGGATGTATTATGGAATGTCACTGTATGTCCATCTGTCCGTACGTCTGTCTGTAACATGTCTAACTCAAGTTCTGCTTGATGGATCCTTCTCAAAATTAATGACAATGTTTATCTGAGCATGCTACTGTAGCATGTCCTATCCAAGGTCAATGTCGCACAGCTGGACATACGTGTAGAATGTGAGTTTAGCATTTGCGTTAAACAAATATGTTAAATATCTGTCTGTCTGTAACATCTCTAACTCAAGTTCTGCTTGGTAGATCCTTTTCTAATGTCACCACAATGGCCACATATATCCAAGGTCATGGTCGCACAATTCGACTTAGAATTTGTGTTTAGAATTTGCGTTAAGCAAATATGTTCACCTCAATTTATGTTGTAAGTCCACTTAAATGCAAAACCCTTTGAGATAACGCTTTGAATCTTGGATCACTTTTCACCACCCCAAGTTTCATCTGTAGGCAAGAGAACATAACTCTGGCAAGCATTTTGACAGACTTATGACACTTTTTAATTCAGAATGTTTGGCTAAGTTTTTTTGTTATTTACACAATCCTTTAAGATAAAACTTGGAAACTTGGAACACATGTTCACCGTTCCAAGTTTCATCTTTAAACAGGATGAAAAATAACTTTGTCAAGCATTCTGACAGAGTTATGGCCCTTTTGAATTTAGCATTTTGGGTTAAGGTTTTTGTTATAGCCCACTTATTTACCTAACCCTTTGAGATAAAGCTTTGAAATTTGGAAAACTAGACTACCATTACAAGCTTCCTCTGTTTAAACGGGACGTATTATGGAATGGCACTATCTGTACGTCTGCCTGTCTGTCTGTAACATCTCTAACTCAAATTCTGTTTGGTGAATCGTTTTCAAATTACACAACAATGTTTATCTGGACATGCTACAGAAGCATGGGTGTGTCCCGGTATGTATATCAAAGGTCAAGGTCGCAACATTGGACTTAGAATTTGCGTTTAGCATTTGTGTTAAGCAAATATAGTAACCTCAGTTTATTTTTACAAAGCCTCAACGGGCGGATACTGTGCCCACTGGTTCTCTTGTTAAACATATTTCCAGCTACCCAAATCCAGTTTTCACACAAGACTAGAAATCAACATGCCTGTTGTTATTTAAGAAAGCGATGTTCTTTTGAACTGCGGAGTCTAATTGTAACTCATTCCATATTTTCGCTCGCTACCAGCTTAATCACTGTGACGATAGCTGATGACCTCTCCAATAATCAACCATAACCCTTTACTCCATGAACACGCACGTAAGAAGTAAAGATTTCGTGAATACCAATTAGACTAATTGTAACAATAGCACATGGACACAGGAATTCTGGCCATGTCCGAAACTGTAGAATCATATCTATATTAAATCATAATCAAACAGAGTACACCCTGAACACACGGCCCCTACACGAACTGTCTGATCTGGGTCTACTTTGTTTGCAAAGGCGTAGTTCTTAAGGCGTATTTATGGAGTAAAATTACTAGATGTAATATATTATGACGTGTTTATGGAGTAAAGGGGTAATAGTAGACAACTACTTACCGCAAAGTAATGCGGAATTTTATTGAAATTTTCGAATTAACTATACACACTGCATCAACCCTCTACTTGGTATACAGTAAAACCTCTCTATAACGACCGCTAAATTGTGTTAATTAGTTGGTATTGAGGGCAGGTGGTTGCTTAAAGCAAGGTGAAAGTAAAACAGAACGCTCCTATATTTAACTTCACCTTGCTTTAAGCATCCACCTGCCTTTAACACAAGATAAAGTGATGTAATTTAGTGGTCGTTATAGAGAGGTTTTACTGTATAAACATCTTTTTCACGCATCGGCAAACAGTGTAGAACTGTTTCAAACGATTCCTACTAGATACGTTTGCTCAGAATGTGCTGTGTTTGTGGTATAGGCCTAATATAGCCTAGATTAGACTCCACGGGTTCTGGATAAAGTACAAATACCCGTGTCTATATGCCATTATCAAAATTAATATGTTTAATATTTATAAACTTATTATGTCACGTTTTACATGAATATTCAACAGGCAAATGTTTAAGCTCCTGTCTAATATGTAAGTAGTCGTGTAAGATTCAAATATGTCCGGAGTGTAGCTAGCGATACGCACTTACGCACGTGAGTAACGGTGAGATCATTAGTATGGTCAAATGGGGGAAAATCGAATGCTAATGGGTGGGGTATGGTTTGATAGAGGTCTGTCTTGTCTTGTAAACTTTAACTCATCCCTTCATATTCATGCCTTTTGTCGCCTCTGTAAAAGTTACATTTTCAAACAGTTGTGATAAACAGAGCATTTGTTCCAAAAGGAACAAATGCTCTGTTTATCACAATGGTTTCAAATTTACACAATTCTAAAATTTCCCGGCCGGGTGTAATAAAATATCTATAAACACGTTGCCATTTAAATCAGGATCTACTGTAGGGTATAATTGGATTCAACATTACATTTCATGTAAACTGACATTGTTTAAATTTATGACAGAGGCACTCCTTTTTTATTGTGATTTATTGTTTACCTTGAGGTTTATAAATAGCAATCTGTACGAACGACATTCTGTGTTATAAATTTAATTAAAGTCTGGCTTAAGAGCTACTGAATTTATGTTGTCTGATCCTAATTCAATCAAAAGTCAAGCAAAGCAATGCACTGGATAAATAAGAAGATTTTAAGTTTAGTCGCCATAAATTGAAAACGTTAGACTTTTGATTTTGTAAAATTGCTTTTGGCCTATGCAAAAATTAAAAGTTAAATATTGATAAGTAGACAAATATAAAGAGCAATAGATCAAGATGCATACTCAAATATATAAAACTGTACTTTCTCCACTAAACCTTATGTTGTTGCCACTCTTTAGAATTGTCTTGAAGAGACGATTCTAAAGAGTTGTCACAACATAGGGCTTGGTGGAGCAATAAATAAGTTTTAAATTCACGCATTTTATATGGACCTCTGTAGACAATGCTTTACATTTCCATGTAGTAATGAAATTTAAAACAGTAATACAATAGAGTAAAGTGATCCCGTGATTTATTAACATAACAACGTGACCACGTGATTTATTAACATAACCACGTGACCACGTGCATTTTTAACATAGAAGACTGTAAAAGCAAGTGGTAAAGAAAGCTAATCACTAAAACGTTTATTACATCTCTGCAAACATATTATACCTAGATCAGAGTCTATACCTAGACCAGAGTCTATTCCGTTTCCTTATGACATTATGATAGACATGTGACACTGCGGTCTCTACCAATACCAACATATTATGTGTCCACGTGTCATTGTAAAACTCAATTCAATAAATATTCATGATGTCATTATTTCTTATACATGTATGGATATTGAAAAGAGAAAGTGTTAAAACGGAGAATTCATCGGTAAGGAAGGTTTTTATCAGAGTAGTGGAGTTACTGAAATGAATGGATGTGTTTATAAATGACATGACTGGATATAGGATAGGAACATAACTAACAGTAAACTGTTGTACAGGTTATAGGACAGGGGTAAACTAGTGTACCGTAACCTTAGAGAAGAATTATTTATACAAAAAGGACATTTGTAAAATGTGTAAAATTTGTTTAATTTCCTCTAGCTCGGCCAACTCTATGCATATCTTAGGTTCTACACATACGTCATGAAGAAACATCGAACCCTTACCACACTGTGATAAAACAGCTGCCTATATTACTTTATCTGCTTTAACTCAGACTGCTTCGGGTTGGATCAAGCGTTTGACAAACTATTTATAGACGCCGCATCTGGATCCAAGCTGTTTCAAACGCCGAGTTACTCGGCGTCTCATCTGGATCCAAGCTGTTTGCGACGCCGAGTTACTCGGCGTCTCATCTGGATCCAAGCTGTTTCCGACGCCGAGTTACTCGGCTTCTCATCTGGATCCAAGCTGTTTGCAAATGCTAGTCATGTCACAGATAGCGCGGTACTAACACTAGGTATCCTTTATGGCGCGATACTAACACTAGGTATCCTTTTTATCGCGATACTAAAACTAGGTATCCTTTATAGCGCGATACTAAAACTAGGTATCCTTTATAGCGCGATAATAACACTAGGTATCCTTTATAGCGCGATACTAACACTAGGTATCCTTTACAAGCGCGATACTAACACTGGGTATCCTTTATTTTCGCGATTACTAACACTAGGTATCCTTTATATCGCGATACTAACGCTATGTATCCTTTTTAGCGCGATACTAACACTAGGTATCCTTTTTAGCGCGACACTAGCACTAGGTATCCTTTTTATAATAATAATAATAATAAAGACTTTATTTAACGAGAGTACTCATTTGGTTATGACCAATCTTCCATGAGGCCCTCAAACAGAGAGAAAACATATATACAATTACATATATACAATTTGTAATGCTTTCATAATAATTTTGCATAGGCACCAACCTTGCACTGGTGATAAACAGATCTGAGTGTAATCCAATATTTGCTAAGCACAATTTTTACCACACACAGTGTAGACCCGGATGAGTGAGTTCCTGTAGGATCCCTCTCATCAGGATCTGCATTGCTTGCAATGGGAAAGAGAAATTGAAATTCAAAAATCGTTGGCTCTGGTGCAAAAAGGCTGCATGTGGAATTCATAGGTAAATGCAACCCCATTTCACCGAGTTGACGATTTAGATCGATTAGAACTCACGATATCAGTGACAAACTGCACCATGTACATAGACTGTGTCAGTAAAAAATGACATGGATAAATGACGTCATGAATTTTCAGGACTATTTTAAACTCTGGGAATTCCATTAATTTTATTAATAGTATACCATTGCCAAGGCTTAGTGCTTATGACGCGAATGTAAACGTCATCCATGACGTGAATAAATTACGTAATCAGATGAGATGACGCAAATCAGACGCCGTCAAAAGATGCTTAACAACCATAACTGATTTCGCCATGAGCAAGTGCCCGGGCCGACCCCGGACGTCCTCGGGCATTCTCGCGGCCGCGAAAATTCCACGAAAACAACCGAGCACGTCCCAAACACCGTCCCCGTACACCCACGGAAGTCGGCGGAAATCCAAAAAGCAATCATGGACGAAATACCTTAAATACCAGATCCATGCGTAGAATGCTGCACAGAATTACAGATACACGGATATGTAAGACAAGTAATATCCAAATACAGGTCGAATGTTGCACTAAAACTAGTTTGTTTCTCATCCTCTGTATATACAAGAATTTGGCTAGTAAATATTCATCGGAGGAGAAGCAATATAAACTTATGCCCCGAACTACTTTGCCGAGTTTACGAATTAAGAGATTTTTTTATAGAATTTTGCGATAATAAAAGAGTGCAAGATTGGTACATTAGCAAAATCATATAGATATACATAAATGAAATCAACACCAAACTCATAGTACGATTGAAGAGATATTATAACGGTATAATAGATCTGTGTCTTAACATAAAACACTGGCAACAAGACCATTAACAACAGTAGAATACAGCAAACATTGTAGGCCCTGTTAATAGGACCCAGATTGGAGTCCTCCGGTCAGAGACCACCCGGTTTGCTACAATATGTCATATCTCACACAAAACAGGCAATCTGTTATAAATCACATCAAGGGAGGCTATTTAAAAACCAGAAGATGTGCCACAAACAGTAAAGACCCTGACTATAAAGATTTGGCAATCACTTCTCCATAAATCAGGATCCACACCTTTTGCAGAATAAGAACAAAGACAAACAGTGAAGAGCCTTCAGAGGAACTTCTAAATAACAGTTAACTTGTGAATAAATGTCAAGAATAGGGGTGAAATTGAAACACATGTCTGTTTTGTGAAATAACTATAATACTGAAGATGTATTAATCGTTTAGCTTTGTCGACTGTAAATACAATTTTTTGAATTGAATAACCGAACTGGCATTTTTCACATGATAAGGCAGGCTGTTCCAAATAGATGATCCGGAATAAATAAACGATTTTCTAAACAATTCAGTTTTAGGTCTAGGTGAGTAGAGTTGAAAGTTAGAAGATGATCTCAGCGTTCTATCATGGATGTTAGAAGTATGAGTGAACATATTTCTCAGGTAATCTGGAGAAAGGTCATTGAATATTTTATATAATAAAACAGCTTTTTGAAATTTTACTCTTTCAGGAAACGTTAACCAGTTAAGTTCATTGAATAGGTCTTTAGATGGGGTGGAAAAATCTTTGTCAAGTATAAGTCGTGCGGCTCTTTTTTGAAATCTTATGAGTTTATCCACTTGTGAATTGTTACAGTTTCCCCATATAACACAACAGTAATCAAGATGGGGTAAAATATATATGTTGAAAAATAATTTTCGTATTGGAATAGAAATGAATGATTTAATTCTAGATAACAAATGTAACAACGAATTGCATTTTTTCAGAACAACGTCGACTTGTTTGTCCCAAGTAAGAGTTTTGTCAATTACAATTCCTAACAACCTTTCCTCGGAACTATAATTTATTATTTCATTGCTAAGTTCTATACAAGGCAACCAGTTTTGAATGCGTTTAGCAGTGGGTTTAGATGCAATTATCATCGTTTTGGTTTTTGCTACATTGATAGACATGCGATTTGAAACACACCAGGAGTTAACATTAAATAGATCTTGAGTTAGAGATTCAACAACTTGATTAACAGATGAACTATGAAAAGAAAGTGTGGTGTCATCAGCAAAGATATCAGGTGTAGAATGAGTGGTTGTAAGTGGTAGATCATTTATGAAGATCAAAAATAACAATGGCCCTAGAATTGAGCCTTGAGGAACTCCTGATACAACTGGTTTTTGGTCTGAGCTCACCCCAGATACTTGAGTTTGTTGGAGTCTATTTTCCAAATAAGAAGAAAACCAAGAATGAGCACCCCGGTCTACTTTATATTGCTTTAACTTTTTTAATAGTATACCATGATCAACCAAATCAAACGCTTTCGAAATGGCGCGATACTAACACTAGGTATCCTTTATGGCGCGACACTAGCACTAGGTATCCTTTTTGGCGCGATACTAACACTAGGTATCATTTATGGCGTTTAACCTGTGTGCCTAACCCTTTACCTGTTCAATATTCATGTAAAAATAATGACATCATGAATATTAATTAGATTATTTTGTAAAACAGTCCATGAACACAGAAATGTCTGACTGAGACAAAAACTATTGAATTAGGTCTGTATAATATTATAAGTAAACAGAGTAGACCCAGATCAGATGGCTCCTGCAGAAATCGTCTGATCTGTGTCTACTCAGTTTAGATATGCCTGAAAAAAGCGTTTACATGAAGGAAATGATTAATACAAAAATACGCATATGTTCGCTCCTCAATATTGTATAAAAACGAGACTTACTCTGCTCAGTGATATTTGTGCAGGTCAGACATAACGCTGAAAGCTCCTATAGGAGCTTTCTGCATTATTTTTGCCATGCCTTAAAGAGGAGGTCCCTACAATGATCGCATATTTTCAATAATACCATACAACTTGGTATTTGTTATGCTCTATCATTATTATGAAGGTTCCCAATTTAAACTTATATCGAAAAATGCCCCTGTGATACAAATAAACCGATTTCATCAATAACTGATAATTTTTGTTCTACAACACAATATTATCGGCCTTTTCCGTAAATTCTTCCGCGTTTTGCCGATGATCACCCGATCCCTCCATTGTTTACGTAATAGCTTTCTCGGAAGTGGTCGGAGAATCGCGAATAGGGCGAACAGTTACGAAACTAAAACTCAACCCGAATAAAACTGAAACATCGGGTAGTAAAACCGGGATCGGTGATATCAAACACATGGATGTTTTGTCATTATAAACGGTAATTGGATGGGGCTTTTTGTGATAAACTACTTTTCAGCATATAAACAAAAGAGTTTTGTATATTTTAAGTGTTTATGAAACGCGTCAAATGTAGGGACATCCCCTTTAAGCAAACCCCATGCTTTTTAGCTCCTATAAATGAATTACTGCTTAGGAATGGTACTACTGTAGCCCATCCTTTTCATATAAACCTCTTACTAGATAGAGGTGCATATTTATGCATTTACAAGACAGAATAGACCCAGATTAGATAGCTCCCGCAGGTGTTGTCTAATTAGTATCCGCTCTTATGGAATAATATTTATCTAACTCTGCTGTTTCTGCAATCCCCAATAGTCACATGTTCATAAGCAATGATAATAATGTGAGCTAATGATATTTATGAACAACTTTCTGTACATGAATAGTCTGCAGGTAAAGGATTATCCCACTACTTCATGGATATTTATGTTAGATACAATGACATTATGAATATTAATTAGCTCAATTAGTTATAATAGCAGATGGACACAGGAATTTTTTGCCTAGGGAGATATTGTAGAATCATATCCATATTGCATCATAAGCAAACAGAGCAGACCCTTATCAGACGGTTCCTATAGGAGTCGTCTGATCTGGGTCTACTCTGTTTGAAAATGTATGGAAAGAAGCCGTATTTATGGAGTAAAGAGTTAATCCATGCCTTCATAAACTTGCCTCTCTACGCTTTTGCAAACAGAGTAAACCCAGATCAGACGGTTCCTATAGTAGTCGTCTGATCAGGATTTGTCCTGTTTGCTTATATTATATAGATATGGACAGTTTCTCTCAATGGCAAACCGGTTTGAGTTCATGTGTTATTATAACAACTAATCTTATTAATATTCATGATGTCGTTATTTCTTAGATAAATATTCACAGAGTAATGGGTTAATATACAATTATCATTCCAGCTGATATACCGTTTAAACGATTATTCAAAGAAATCATAATTAATTAAAACCAATTCTTATTAAAAATGAAGATATGTGTTATGTTGTTCAACTTCTTTGCAAGCAGAGTAACCCCAGATCAGAGGCTTCTACTGGAGCCGTCTAATCAATGTCTGTTGCTTACGATAGTGTGACGATCTCATTCTGTAGTTTCTGTCATGGCCTAAACAGCTAATACATAGTCATGTTATCATTATTTCTAACAAAACATGTATGAGGGATAGGGTTAAAATCAATACATTGATAAGACTAGTGCGGTTTAATCTGAGCTACAGATAAAGGTGCGTATCCAAATAATAAAATCGTCATTTCTCCTCCAAACTCTATACTAAGACCACTCTTTAAAATCGTCTCTTCAATACGATTCTAAAGAGTGGTCACAGTATAGGATTTGGAGGAGAAATAAAGAAGCTATTATTGAAAATGTTTAAATTTACGTATCTTATCTGGAGCTCTGGTTTTATATATAACATCAGTCCAGACTGTGTGACCGTACTCTGTCAAAGATAAGAGCTATTGAAGTAGTTGGAATACAATAAAACCTCTCTATAACGGCCACTAAACTGTGTTAATTAGTTGGTATTTAGAGCAGGTGTCTGCTTAATGCAAGGTGAAAGTATAACAGACCGCTCCTATAGGGTTAGGTTTTACTTTCATCTTGCGTTAAGCAGCCACCTGCCTTTAACACAAAACATTTCATGTAATTTAATGGCCGTTAAAGAGAGGTTTTACTGTATAAAAAAAGCATGGCACGTGTCTTATTTCCTCCATATATCGTACTTATTAGTGTACAGAATCATTACGAACGTTTTACCGTTTCCTTCTTATAAACGCCTTTTCACGCATCTGCAAACAGTGTAGAGTCAGATCAGATTGCTACTACAAGAGCAGTCTGATCAGGGTCTTCTCTGTTTGCTTATGGAATTTGATAAATATTTCTTTAGATTCTAAAATTGATACAATGTTCCAACTTCTATATTCCATTATCCTTATTTTTCTTGAATATTCAGTAGGTACTGCATTTTTTGATAATCAAAAAACGGGGAAGTGGTTAAAATCATCACCGCTGATCTCCTTTTTCAGGAATTCTTTCTTTGTCGAAGTTGCAATGGAAACGGATTGTTCCGGAGTTGCCGAGGCGTTGCCAAATACCGTAAAGACAGAACTACCTGCGCTCCTGCTTCAAACGAAAGGAAAAACTAAACAAAGCTTCCGCAGACTTGGTCAGGTCTACTCTAAAGCCCATGGCTCATACGTAGCCTGGAACACAGATGTCAATTTAGATTCTCCTAAAGCACTTGGAAGAAAGGTAATTAGCATACCTCAATATAAGGAGCGTAATTAAACCTTTTACTCCATTAATATTCATGTTAGTAATAACGACGTCATGCATATAAATTAGATTCATTTTTATTATTGCGCATGGACACAAGAACTATTGACAATGGCAGAAACTGTAGAACCACCAATTATTTCATAGGCAAACAAAACAGACCCTGATCAGACGGCTCCTACAGGAGCCAGATCTCCCGGCGTCTCACCATCTGGTTATAAGTTGTACATGTATGCAAATACGAGTCAGATAGTAGCCAGGGGCGTAGCTAGCAATACGCTTTTACGCACTATTATCCAAAATAGAACACCAAAATGGAAGGCTGTAGATTGACTGCGTTGATTAACGTCAGTTTATGCTCACTACAATGTATGAGCTAAACAGACACCCCAGAGAGAGGGGAGAGGATACAGAGAAACCCGGGCGCGATGTCGTACTCTTATTATCGAGAGAGTTTCTCTGATTCTTTAGTGTTTAGCACCAATACATCGGACCTCGATTTATAGTCTCGTCCGAAGGACTTGGTCCGGCGAGGGATCAAACCTGGGGACCTCTGGTATTGTCGAAGGCTGTAGAAGGGTATTGACGGATATACTTTGATAGACGTTCTATCTTATCAAGTAAGCTTTAACCCATTCACTCATATTGATGCCTTTGATGCCTCTGTAAAGGTCACCTGTTGAAACCATTGTGATAAGTGGAGTATTTACTCCTTTTGGAGCATATGCTCTATACATTTATCACAATGGTTTTTAAAACTACACAATTCTAACTTTTCTCATCGAAGCATGCCCCGCCCCTAATCTTTCCCATCGAAGCATGCCCCGAACACTCCCTTCCTAATAGCCACGTGCGTACATGACATTTGGATACAGCTACGCTCATGTCGGCTAACATGTTACCAGTAATTAAGTATTGTTTTTTGCAGACTCCATCCGACGTTATCCACGCAAAGGAATATTATACTGCACTCCAGTACACGCTGTTTGAGACAGGATTTCCCGAGACCGTTGATAGGACAACGGAGCCTAGGACACGAACGACAGACGAGGAAATCACTGTCACAGTTCTGAGCTCCCCAGTAGAATGTATCGGACTACTTATAGAAGGTAAGTAGAAGTTTACATGGTTGCCCATGTGTACCTCGACAATGTATTCACTAACCTCAAGTCAGGTTAGGTAATGTTTAACCCTTTCCCTGTTCTGTATTTAGGCCTAATTTCAATACCTACTGAATATTCATTAACAAAATAGGTATAGAGAAATATGGAAGATGAAACATTGTAGCCATCTTAGAAAGCCAAGAAACAGATCTAATCATATTCTATTAGCAAACGGAGTAGACCCTGAGCAGACGGCTCCTCTGGGAGCTCTAATCTGGGTCTACTCTGTTTGCAAATGCGTGAAAACACGTTTACATGAGGGAAAGGGTTAAGTAAAAGTAGGGGGTTTATAACAACAGTAATAGCACAAAATCTGCAGAGCTTTTAAACCGACTGACAAACAAAACGAGTTGACAAATACACAAGTAAAACAAAACACCATAACATTAAACACAAATGTACATGTAACATGTAAGGCATGCAATTAATAGTACAATTTCTAAGTTAAAACCTTACTTATCTGGGTAAATAAAAAACCGTGTGAATAAAGGTATTTAACTACGTAATCAAAACATACTATTACATTATGATAAGAATGATATTATATTAAATTATTTAATTTGTTATGAACCCTCTCATCTGGGTATATACTGTTTGCAAATGATATTAGTGACTATTTTCTCGCACAGCAAGGGCTAAACTATATAAGTTGTTTGACTCTCGGACAAACGTTTCCCAAAACTTACAGGAGTTGAATGAGTGCAATCACGGCAATTAAGGAATACGACAGGCGTAATGTAATCAGCATGCTATCAATAAAAATAGAAGTTACAGAATATTCTCCAGCATTAATGAACACTTTTCTAGTGTTAGTCATGTTATAAGATACATTTATATCCAAAACATTTTATTAGTATTAAAACAAAAAAACACGTTGCATCCATTAGGGGGTAAGCGGTGTCCCGATGGTTTTGTGTTGATCCTGTCTACATCTTGGATACAAAAGGTACCATTGAGTGAAGATTCCTTCGCTTTACTCGTCTATAAAGGGGTCACGTTTGGCAGAGGGGGCAGCACCTATCTGGATGAATACGATCCTCCGAGAAAATGTACCTACCTACTGAATTTCTTCACCTCCAGTATCACAGGAGGTCAGCGAAATGATGGCTTTGCGATCGAGGTAATCATAAGTTTTCGGTTGTCTTTTATTTATTTATTTTTTGCACCGTGCAGCTACGTAAGTTCTCGACTCGTAGTGCCAATATATGTATAATTATGGAGTTTATAGGTATATATCACACAGTACCGCCAACCTAGGCGTCTACGGAATGAATAAAGCTAATGCCGTCATGCAAATGTATCTAATGTATCAATTAGAAGTTTGATGTAGACCTTTTCTCTTGCATTCAACTATCACATCTCTTAAACCTTAACCCATAGATACGCGTTTCTACGCCTTTCTTTGCAAACAGTGTAGACCTGTAAGACCATCAGGTCAGGGTCTGCTCTGTCTGCTGATGGTAGTTGATTGAAATGCTTCTTCGGTTTCTTTTATAGCCAATACAAATCTCTTCGTTAGGTCATGAAATCTTAAATAATGATAAAGTTAAGCTTCACCCCAGCAGCGTAACAACCATGATTAAACTCCGTAATATATTCTCATATTGAGATATAAATAGCACAAGTGTTGAAACTCAATCAATTACACAATGATAACTCAACAATGAAAATTAGAAAAGTTCATATACAACCTAATCCGTCATTTCCTCATATGTATTGACACACTCTCTCTGCATCACTGACACTAGATCGCACAAGACTATAGTCCCGATTTATAGTACCTATTACAACTACAACTATATTCAACATTTTATTGCATTAAACATACAACGACGTTTATAGAAAATTCAATATCGCAAAGATAAAGGACACATAGTTATCAGAGACACAAAAATACCGAATTAAATATATGTATAGAAAAACAAATAGTGTATAAATTCATGCTATTTCTCATCAAAATTACTTATGACTTCAGACTCTAATCAAGTTTGCATTATAAATGAATTTTGCCAGATTATATAGTGTTGATTTTGAGGTACAGCGCTCCCTCCCTACAACGACCCTCTCGATAACGATTCCCTCCTTACATCAACGCATGCCACTGTTTCCGAAACAACAAGGCTCCAGAAACAATCTTTTTCCATCGTATTTTCTTTATGCCTCCATCAAACGCTATGTTGTGACCACTCTTTAGAATCGTCACAAAGTGACGATTCTAAAGAATGGTCACAACATAGGGTTTGATGGAGGCATAACGGATTTAGTTCTCGAAAAACACCTTATCTGGGGATCTGCAAACAAGCTAGTTATGTTTAATTTTCCCTCCCTATAACAACTCCCTCTGAACAACACATACAATCTTCGTATCCCAAAGGGTGTCGTTGTAGAGAGGGAGCACTGTATTTGATAATACAGTTGAACTTCGATATATCGAACTCGGTCAATTCGAGCTTCGGGATAATTAAACGTTCGGTCCTTCCAAAATGTACGATACAGAACTGTTCTAAAATATATCACTACACATATTTAGAAACACATGTGACAGCTTCATGCCGTCTGTAGGAGCTTTCAACATTACTTTAGAACTACACTAAGCTGTGAACTAGAGATATTGGTCAGAATGACTCGAACTAATCTGTATGGTCCCTTGAAGTTCGAGATATCGAAGTTCAACTGTAATGAAACAAGTTTATTTATGTTGGGTCATGAACAATAATATGGTTTAAAGTACCTTTTCCTCAGATCTCTAAATTTTGGAAAGATAAGTAAAAAGTGATCATTTTAAGTTGCAATTATTGCATATGCGTTGCTCACGTGTCATTTTTGTGTAACGACCTGTTTCTTTATTTAAACCATGTGAAGATTGCATTAATACACCATGTATTAACCCATTCAGTTTTAGATACAACTCCTTTGAATAAATAGACCGGGAATTTACTAGAGAAAAAGAAATGTTTAGAATTGTGTATTTGAAACCATTGTGATAAATAGAGCATTATAGGAGCAAATGCTCTATTTATCACAACGGTTTCACAAAGTGACTTTTACAGAGTCGTCAAAAGTCGTCAATACGAGGGAATGGGATAATGTAAAGAGGTGTTATAAATATAGTCCTTTTCGATCTAGTGTCAGTGACTTGTGTACTAAAGTTGTCGTTTTTATGCTTGTATATACATCAACTACATGTATTAATTGATAGATTTATGGCAGGGTTTAATAGAAATGTACGACGAAATGACAGTTCCGTTACCTGCTTATGTGTATATGAAAAAGTAGTAAAGTCAAGCAGGAAAAGCCACACACAAAACACCAACATCTTTCTGCATTGCATCTGACCTGCAGGAAGCTACCGCATGCCCTGCAGTCCATACGTAGACCAATTATTGATGGCCGCTTAAGACAGGTACTACTGTATATGATGGAAAAGAGTGATAAACCAGTGTTTGTTTTTCTGCCATTTAAACAGACCAATCTCGATTGCCCAATGAGCGCGTCTGTTGAACTGGCTGCAAAGGTTGACGACAAAGTATGGACAACAGCCATCATGGCCCAAGTTGGAATGGATTTCCCAGCATTTCTTGGCATTCGTTACCGCCCGAAACAAACTATTACAATACATCATGAAAAGATTCGAATAATTGACATCGACAACAAAGAAAAGGGTTATGAGATTGTTGCTGAGGAAGTAGAAAGATTTCTACATCAATCATTTATACAGAAAATCCAACAGGCAAGTAGAAATATTTTATTCACCCATTTCCTCCTACGGTCCCAAGATAACAGTGGAATAAAGGTTCAATGAATTCGTTTTCATTATGAGGCCTGCATATCTACAGTAGAACCTGATTTAAACGGACATTCAAATATTAAACGAAGGATTCTTTAAAAACAAGAGGTTGCTTAGTGATGGGCAAAAGTAATGCATTACAGTAAAACCTCTCTATAACGGCCACTAAATTGTGTTAATTAGTTGGTATTTAGGGCAGGTGGCTGCTAAAAGCAAGGTGAAAGTAAAACAGAACGCTCCTATAGGAGCGTTCTGTTTTACTTTCACCTTGCTTTAAGCAGCTACCTGCCTTTAACACAAAATACTTGATGTAATTTAGTGGTCATTAAAGAGAGGTTTTACTGTACTTTCGACCTGCATTAAGCTACATGTACCACCTTACATACCCATAATTAGACAACTTTATGATGGCCGCTTAAGACAGGTTCTACTGCACAAATTTATTAAGTGAAGGGTTTACGGTATACGACAGAACAAAAATCATTAAACATAACTTATCCCGTTTCTTGACACGTTTTTGTCGAAAATATCCTCTTTTCTGATTCACATATCGTTGTGAAGCCATCATGTCCAATGTCTTGTTTTCTGATTCACAGATCGCTGTGGGTTCATCAGGTTCAATATTTAGTTTTCTGGCTCACAGATTGTTGCGAAACCATCAGGTCCAATGTCTTGTTTACTGGTTTCACAAATCGTTGTAAAGCCATCAGATCCAATGTCTTGCTTTCTGGTTTCACAGATCGTTGTAAAGCCATCAGGTACAATGTCTTGTTTTCTGGTCAACAGATCGTTGTGAAGGCATCATGTCCAATGTCTTGTTTACTTTTTTAAAGGTCGTTGTGAAGCCATCAGGTCCAATGTCTTGTTTTCTGGTTCACAGATCGTTGTGGATTCATCAGGTTCAATATTTTGTTTTCTGGTCCACAGGTCGTTGTGAAGCCATCAGGTCCAACGTCTTGTTTTCTGGTTCACAGATCGTTGGGAAGCTATCAGGTCCAATGTCTTGTTTTCTGGTCCACAGATCGTTGTGAAGCCATCAGGTCCAATGTTTTGTTTTCTGGTCCACAGATCGTTGTAAAGCCATCAGGTCAAATATTTTGTTTTCTGGTCCACAGGTCGTTGTGAAGCCATCAGGTCAAATATTTTGTTTTCTGGTCCACAGGTCGTTGTGAAGCCATCAGGTCAAATGTCTTGTTTTCTGGTCCACAGATCGTTGTGAAGCCATCAGGTCCAATGTTTTGTTTTCTGGTCCACAGATCGTTGTGAAGCCATCAGGTCCAATGTTTTGTTTTCTGGTTTCACAGGTCGTTGTGAAGCCATCAGGTCCAATGTCTTGTTTTCCGGTCCACAGATCGTTGTGATGCCATTATGTCTAATGTCGTTTTTTCTGGTCCACAGATCGTTGTGAAGCCATCAGGTCCAATGTTCTACGGCAGCATCGGTGTGAGCATACACAGGAGAGAGAACACGCATGCCATCATACTAGCCGCCGCTGCCCTGCTGAAAGATCTGGAACCAACCTGCTCTGTTCTGGTTCAATCCTTCATCCCACCCCTCAAGGCAAGAGGTATTATACAGAAGCACCATATTGTATATACACGCGTATTGTATTTAACCACTTCCCTGTTAGATTTTCATATAAGAAATAACAATATCATGAATATCTATTAGCTGATATTTTTATTATGACTTCATAAGCAAACAGAACAGACCCTGATCAGACGGCTCCTGCAGTAGCCGTCTGATCTGCGTCTACTCTGTTTACAAAGGCGTGAAAAGCGTTTCTATGAAGGAAATTAGTAAACGATATGTTTGATACTCGTCAGATTTGCAGTACTGTGCTGCACCTGGAGATAGTGGTAATTTAGATCAGTAGCTGTGTAAGAACGTTGATTTATGTGCATTACTACAAGCTGTTATTAACTATTTACCCCGTAAATACGTCTTTATATGCATTTGCAAACAGAGAAGATCCAGATAAGCCGTCTGATCAGGTCTGCTCTGTTTGCTTATTTTATCATATAGGTCTGAATCTACAGTTTCCGCTTTGGCCAATACTCCGTTTGGTAATAGGCCATTTTAAAAATTATCTAATTGATATTCATGATATCATCATTTCTTTTATGAATTCCATGGAGTAAATGGATAAGCGCTCTTTTACTAGTAGCGTGCAGTTGAACTGCGATATCTCGAACTTCAAGGGACCATACACATAAGTTAGAGATAACTGGGTCCATGCTTATAAAGCTTTTAGTTGAGTCTGAGTTTCGTTCTCAGGCTTTTGATTGGTCAGATTTGAGTTCGCAAGCTTTTGATTGGTCAGATATGAGCCAAAGGCTCAAATCTGACCAATCAAATGCTTGAGAACGTTCTCAGACTCAACTAAAAGTTTTATAAGCATGGGCCCTGAAGTTCCAGTTATCCGCTTTCTAATCTGGACAATTTCTCCTATAGGAACGTTCTGTTTTACTTTCACCTTGCTTTAAGCATCCACCTGGCTTTAACACAAAATACTTGATGTTATTTAGTGGTCGTTGTAGAGAAGTTTTACTGTAGATACTAAAACATCGCCGAATAACACCATGGCATCCGATATCAAACACATAAAGGCGTTGTCTTCTTCAACATTTACTCTATTCGTTTTCTTGCAATACTCGTCTTCAGTTCAGCATATAAACAAATGATTATGTAAAACGCGTTGAATGTAGAAAATTCACTTTGAACCAGGTAAATATGTAATTATCCCCGTAACATTCTGATTTTAGAATCTGGCAATTCAAGGACGGAATTTCATAGTCAAAGGTATGGGTTTCGATGCCGAGTGAATCTAAGCAGGGACTTTATGAACCGACCAAAAGCAGACCTGGTATGCAAAACGTTATATCTTAACCCTTTACTCCACAAATACGACGTCCTATGCCTTTGCAAACAGAGAAAACCCGGATCAGACGGCTCCTATAGGAGCGATCTGGTCAGGGTGTATTCTCTTTGCTTATGATATAATACAGTAAAACCTCTCTTAACCGGACGTTAAATTTAGTATAAATATCGGTCTTGGAGACAGGTGACAGCTTAATTCAGGGTGGAAGTCATGCAGAAAGCTCCTCTAGGAGCTTTCTGCATGACTTCCACCCTGCATTAAGCAGTCACCTTCTTAAAAGTATCTAAATTCTTCCCTTCTAGAATTCCGGTTAAGAGAGGTTTTACTGTATAGATATGATTGAACACTTTCTTCTAGAGCGAAAACCTCTTGTGCCAATGTGCTATTATAGCAATTAATCTTAATAATATTCATGACGTCATTATTTCTTTCATAGATATTCATGGAGTAAAGGCTTAAATATATCAATGACGAGTATTAATGTTATTATAACATGATTTATAATTTTACCTTTAACCCTTTATCTGTTGTGACGTCATTAACATGTATTTATTGAATGTTTAAAATGGCATATGCACCCAGGATGCCTTGATATGGGTAGATACTATAATTATATATATATATATATATATATATATATATACAGTAAAACCCCTCTAAAATTCTAGTAGAGAAGAATTTAGATACTGTTAGAC
This sequence comes from Azorinus chamasolen, assembly GCA_963576725.1. NCBI lineage: Eukaryota > Metazoa > Mollusca > Bivalvia > Cardiida > Solecurtidae > Azorinus > Azorinus chamasolen. The sequence goes on along the minus strand of OY755253.1, from coordinate 2,235,985 downwards.
AGGCGGCTGCTTAATGCAGGGTGAAAGTCATACAGAAAGCTCCTAGAGGAGCTTTCTGTATGACTTTCACCCTGCATTAAGCTGCCACCTCTATCCAAGACCGATTTTTATACTAAATTTAGCGCCCGGTTTAGAGAGGTTTACTGTATTTTAATTTCATAAGCAAACAGAGCATACCCTGATCATGTAGAAACCATCTTATCTGGGTGTACTTTGTTTGCAAATGTGTGAAAAGACGTTTTTATGAAGGAAATATTTATAAACGAAATGAGTATTATAAGGTTGTAAGCTGTCTGTCACCTGGTCAAAGGTTTCTCAACGTTTTTGTCATTGGTGCTTGGTCAAAATTTCTCAAAGTGTAATCAGACTAGAAAAAGTCTGACATGTTTGTTTCACAAAATGGACATTTCTTTGTTTGTGCAGATATCACTTTATCGCAAATATATAAGAGTAATTGACGAAATATCCGTATACCGCTCCAAAGTGATTATTTTTTTACCGTCGTGTACAGGAAATTTCAAAAGCATCCTGCTATTGATATACTGTTTTACAAACAACCTTGTTTTTTACACAACTTTCTTTATATCATTTTTAAAAACGGAGCTGTTCAGCATCTCATCAGTAGCTAAATTGTTCAACTGTCAGCCAAGATAGACCAATATCAGACCGTTCCATTAAGGTTTGCTCTGTTTTCTAATGAAATTGTAACATATCTGACTCAGGGTCTGCTCTGTTTGCTAATGGAATTTGAGTTCTTTGTTTCTTTAGTTTCTCAAATGGCTACAATGTTCCACCTTCCATATTTCATTATTACTATTTTGTCGATGAATATCCCGTAATGTCATCTGCTGATTGGTTTTAAAGGAACGTACTCGCAGTATCAAACAGTGTGGATCCTGGTGAGACCTCGAGCTATTCGGCCTCTGATCTGGATCCAAACTGCTTGCTTAAGTAATCACAGATTCACTTTTATGAGCGATACAGTTATAGGTAATCACAGTTTCGCTTTTGGGACCTAAATGGTTAATAGGTAATCAGATTCACTTGTGGGAGCGAAATAGTTAATAGGTAATCACAAATTCGCTTTAGGGAGCGACCCGGTTAATAGGTAATCACATATTCACTTTAGGGAGCGAAACGGTTAATAAGTAATCACATATTCGCTTTAGGGAAGCGAAATAGTTTACAGGTAATCACAGATTCGCTTTAGGGAGCGAAACGGTTAATAGCTAAGCACAGATTCGCTTTAGGGAGCGAATCGGTTAACAGGTAATCACAGATTCGCTTTAGGGAGTGAAACTTTTAATAGGCAGTCACAGATTCGCTTTAATAGGGAGCGAGACGGTTAAAAGGTAATCACCGATTCGCTTTAGGAAGCGAAATGGTTAATTGGTAATCACAGATTCGCTTTAGGGAGCGAAATGGTTTATAGACAATCACAGATTCGCTTTAGGGAGCGGTCCAGTTAATAAATAACCACAGATTCGCTTTAGGGAGCGAAATGGTTAACAGGTAATCACAGATTCGCTTTAGAGAGCGAAATGGTCAACATTGTTTTTCGTGTATTTCTGTGAACACAGATATCTTCTTCAGGTGTCTTGCGGGGTAAACCTAAAAACCTCGCCAATCAACGGTGATAATACCGTTCACCAATCGCTCGATACCACACTCCGCTATTTCGGCGTGACTGATCAACGAGAAAGACAACTGCTAGAAACAAATATCTGTGCAAAAAGCGAGGCTGTTATGCAGTACATAATGGATGATGAGATGACATATCAAGCCACTAAGAAAGTCAGGGGAATGATGGATATGATAGGTAAACTTAATTTTAGATTGGCCATGTAATGGACGGATATGATAGGTAAACCTAATTAACCATTTCCCTCTTATATGCGACTTTTGGCACGTTTGCAAACAGAGTGAATCCCGACCAGAGGGCTCCAGTAAGAGCCGTTTAATCCGGACCTTCTCTATTTCCTTGTGGTACAACATAGAACCATTTCTACAGTTCCTACCAAGGCTAAAATGTCCCGTGTTTTCATGCCATTATAACACATATTGTTATTATCATTCATGGTGTGTGAATATATATTAACCCTTTCTCTCATATGCTGTTGTTAGACCCAATCTCTTTTAATTAAATCTACTGAAAAAGAGCATTCAGTCTCTTTGGATAAATCTATATATTCGGCTTCGGGTCTTAAACTATCTTCGGGCTGACTGGTAGGTCACTATAATGCAATAAGGCCCTCAGTGGGCTGTATTATTTCTGATATAGTGAATTATAGAAGGTGGAACATTGTAGTCATTTAAAAATGAAGTAAAGGAACAGATCTATCAAAATTATTAGCAATCCGAGCAGACCCTGATCTGGATCTACTCTGTTTGTAGATTCGTGAAAACGCGTTTATATGAAGGAAACGGTTAAACCTTTTTTCACGCCTATGTGACAAGAGTACTGTAGAACATGTCCTAGGCGATCATTCACTATTGAACATAGAATTATTATAAACCAGGCGGTAGCTTAATGCAGGACAACAGTAATGCAGAACGCTCATATAGGAGTTTTCTGTATTTCTTTTGTCCTGCATTAAGCTACAACCTTAACCTTACAGAACCATAATTAGACCTTGTTAACAGCTGCTTAAAACAGGTTATACTGAAGATCAATGACAGACGGTTCCTGTAGGAGCCGACTGACCAGGGTCTACTCTGTTTGCTCATGGAAATTACAATACAGGTAGGATTCTACTGTTGCTGCCATGATCTAACATTCCTGCGTTTATGGTTTTGGTTGAATCAACGGTAAGTCACGGTATCTTACATGGAAAGGGTTAAATGTACATGTACTTCTTTATTTGTTCAATAGGGCTTGATCTTGTTGTCACTGATGCATCCGATGGTCGGTTGTCCTTCGCTGGGATTGAAGTCAATAGCCATGATTGCCTTATTAACTGTCACATCCTGGAATTCCTTACCAGTCTGGTCGACAAGGAACCTGTGTGTTTCAACACAATCGTTAAGACAATGGCGACGAGATCGCAAAAGTATGTTATGGAAGGCAAACTGGTTCTTTTAATTGGTGCAGGTGGATACAGCAAGAGGAACATCTACAGGGATGCTCTTCAGCAAGGAATACAGGTATAACTATGAGATTTGAAAAATGGGTTACAAACACAGCAATATTTATCACATGATCTTCGATGTGGGAGTGCCGTAACAGAGTGCCGTAAACCGCGATAATGAACTAGTACATTGTTTTATTCAAATGAGCAGTTTGAATCCGGCTGAGAATGAATCATAAAAAGAACACACGAGTCCTATGCAAGTCCAGAAACAGAATTATTCTTAACAAATGTTCTGCAGTGATTGCAATTAGCAAACTAGAACAAGTCTATAAATGCAAAGATATACTTATTCAATTTAAACAAGTCATATTCAACGGCTGATATGACTATTCTACTAGAGACAAAGTACTATTTATATTTGACCAAAAATCAGGAAAGGAAAACTCTCAATTATATCATTAAAAACAAATTTATAGTTAAGTATACAGGTCTGAAATACATAGCAACAAGGGATAATTATCTTGAACAGTGCATTATGTTTAATTATGTATATTATCAAATGCATATAAACTCCCCTTGAACTATAAACGAATAATACTTTTTCACATAGCATTGTTTAAATTGTCTTCCTTTGAAATGTTTCTGCTTTGTTAATTTATGTAACTATTATACTTACCGTAAACATGACACAATGCTACTAACCTACCAAGCCATTGTATGGTATGATGAGGGGTGGTACTCCCCGACACACATACATGTACCTATGAGGGGTGGTACTCCCCGACACACATACATGTACCTATGAGGGGTGGTACTCCCCGACACACATACATGTACCTATGAGGGGTGGTACTCCCCGACACACATACATGTACCTATGAGGGGTGGTACTCCCCGACACACATACATGTACCTATGAGGGGTGGTACTCCCCGACACACATACATGTACCTATGAGGGGTGGTACTCCCCGACACACATACATGTACCTATGAGGGGTGGTACTCCCCGACACACATACATGTACCTATGAGGGGTGGTACTCCCCGACACACATACATGTACCTATGAGGGGTGGTACTCCCCGACACACATACATGTACCTATGACGGGGTGGTACTCCCCGACACACATACATGTACCTATGAGGGGTGGTACTCCCCGACACACATACATGTACCTATGAGGGGTGGTACTCCCCGACACACATACATGTACCTATGAGGGGTGGTACTCCCCGACACTCACATACATGTACCTATGACGGGGCGAATAAAAGCATTTGAAAAAAACTTGATATTAGAATGTAGCTCGTATCTATTCTTATTAGGCATTATAGTTTTATACTTTAATCCTTTACTACATGAATATTCATGCGAGAAATAATTGCATCATGAATATTAATTAGATTAGTTGTTATAATAAAACATTGACACATAAATGCTTGACCATGACAGAAACGGTAGAATTATATCTATAATAATTAATAAGCAAACATAACAGACCTTGATCAGATGGCTCCTGATGAACCGTCTGATATGGGTTTACTTTGTTAGCAAATGTGAAGAAAGGCGTATTTATGGAGTAAAATGTTTACTGTGGTTTGTACATGGTCCAGCACGGCGTATCTTCTTAATGTAGGACATTCATTGCAGTTTGTTCTAGTAGATTCCATCTCGAACAGTGAACTAGCAACACATGCGTTCAAGTTCATCCACTATGATTTCACCAACCACAATGATGATCACAACCATGCCAGAAACATTGTTAATACGCTTCGCTGTGACAACCTCGACGTCGACGGATGCTTAACATTCTGGGAAGACAATGCTCCTCTGTCGTCGGCTGTTGCGGAACTGTTGGGAACAAATGGTGTGATTACTATCTATATTCAGTTTAACCGATCTAGCCAAACCATTTCTACATTGTCATAACTCATTCCCTCATACTGACGCTTCTTGACGCCTCTGTGAAATCATATTTGAAACCATTATTTTAAATAGATAAATATACATTGAACATCTTGTCACATTGGTTTCAAAAGTATACAATTCTAAAAAAAACACCTTTTCTAGTAAATTCTCCTTTTCAGTAGAATTATTGATAGGCTGTTTCTAAAAACAATTTGGGAAGGAATGGGTCTAAATAAGTCTAGGAGGGAATTGTCTAAATTAGTCTAGGAGGGAATTTCTAAATTTGTCTAGGAGGGAATGGGTCTAAAATAGTCCAGGAGGGAATATTCTAAATTAGTCTGGGAGGGGACGGGTCTAAATTAGTCTAGGAGAGAATGGTCTAAATTAGTCTAGGAGAGAATGGTCTAAATTTGTCTAAGAGGGAATGGTCTAAATTTGTCTAAGAGGGAATGTTCTAAATTAGTCTAGGAGGGAATGGATATACATTAGTCTAGGAGGGAATGGTCTATAATAGTCTAGGAGGGAATGGATATAAATTAGTCTAGGAGGGAAAAGGTCTAAATTAGTCTTGGGGGAATGAGTCTGGATGAGTCTAGGAGTGAATGGGTATAAGTGAGTCTAGGGGGAATGGGTCTAAATTAGTCTAGAAGGGAATGGGTCTAAATTTGTCAAGGAGGGAATGGTCTAAATTAGTCTAGGAGGGAATGGGTCTAAATTAGTCTAGGAGGTAAAGTATCTAAATTAGTCTAAGAGGGAGTAATTCTAAATTAGTCTAGAAGGGAATGGGTCTAAATTAGTCTAGAAGGGGATGGGTCTAAATTAGTTTAGGAGGGAATGGTCTAAATTAGTCTAGGAAGGAATGGGTCTAAATTAGTATAGAAGGGAATGGGTCTAAATTTGTCAAGGAGGGAATGGGTCTAAATTAGTCTAGGAGGGAATGGGTCTAAATTAGTCTAGGAGGGAATGGGTCTAAATTAGTCTAGGAGGGAATGGGTTAACATCAAACATTAACCTTTTAACTCTTAGATAAGCTTTTAAATGAATTTGCAAATTGGGTAGTCCTAGGTCAGACAATAGGTGTCAGACGTGTGTCAGTTTCGTATAGTATAATACTACATAGTATTAGATACTACACGAAAGAAATCTGTCACGCGCCTGGCATCTATGGATCAGACCACAGGAGCAAAACACGTTTGTATATACATGTATGCAAATACTCAAACGTGTATTGGCCCTGTGGACCAGACGGCACCTGTAGGATCAGGTCTGTTCGATTCGTTTATGAAATTATTTAATTTCTGTCATAGCCAAAACATATTTTGCGCTTACGCCATTATAAAAAGCTAATTTATGTTAATGCATAGTCGCATTCATGATTTCGTGCATGAAGATTCATAGAGTTAATGGTCAAGACAGTGTACATGCTAATATAGGTGAAAGGCTATACTTACCCTGTAAATTTTTTTTAACCCTTTACTCCATATACGCGAACAGAGTAGACACAGATCAGACGGCTCCTACAGTACAGTTGCACTAGAAATTCTGTTCATTGGACTGAACCTTCTTCTTATCCATGTCATAAGCCATACATACTAAGAGGTTAAAATATGGCCTGTGTGTGCCTTCTGGCCATAATGGCACACCTGGTGCCATAATAGCCTGAGGGCTTTAGCCCGAGGGCTATTGTGACACCAGGTGTGCCATTATGGCTAGAAGGCACACACAGGCCATATTTTGACCTTTTTATTGAATACCTTAAACATTAATTTTTACTAGATAGATCTATATGCCACCTATTCATTTCAACACAATCTACAGTAGATGTAACATCCCAACAAACCACAGACATAGATCTAGAGATCTATAATTTTGCAAAAATGAGGAAGGAATAGATCTAGTCATACTTTCATGGGGATTCGAATCCCCGTCGAAAATATGTAGTCCGACGTTATAACCACTAACACTAACGATGACTTTACTTTTGACTACACTGTTTTAACTTATTTATAAGTTTGTTTGAGAACTTCCGATGGATGACGTGAAATTATGACGTCATAACTGTCATTTTTGAATAACATAAACAAAGTTAGGTAGATCTAGTACCGATCGATACAAATAAAGAAATTGATTTTTAATAGAATTTTACGATTGTATAAACTTTACAGATTTCCAGATCTAGAATACGGTTTGACAACGACGTCAAACTCCTTTCTCCGGCCATGTTTGAATAGATCTAGATCTAGAGCTATGTTGCTAACGTCAACGCAATGCACGTGAAAAAGATCGTGGGCCGATTATGGATAATCGACCCGCCGGGATATTATGGCTTTGGTCACATGACTCCGTAATGACAGTTTTCTACGGCTATTTTGTTACTATTAACAGTAACGGTATTCAATAAATTATTATCATTGCAGGCCATTTGAACACTTTTGAGTAGATCTAGTAAATGTTCATTGAAATAGAACCAGATTCCGCTTACTTTTCCCACCTTCTGCAAGTGGCGCCCAATGTGGGGCCTACACATGATTGTATATTTATGGTGATGCTAGAATAAATGTCAAGGACAAACAAAATACATCACATTAAAACAAGCCGAGCATATTTTTAAATAAAAGGAGTACAGGTTAACATTTAATCTGCTGAATAATTAAAACTTGCTTCTCCCTTTCTAAGTATTAAAGGGGAAGTCCCTACATTTGACGCGTTTAAAAAAAACCTACATTATACAAAACACATTTGTTTACTTGCTGAAAAGTAGTATAGCGCAAGAATTCCTGTCAAATGAACGTTGAAAATGACAAAACATCCATGTGTTTGATATCGACGATCCCGATTTCATTCCCCGATATTTCATTTCTATTCATGTTGGGATTTAGTGTCGTGTCTGTTCGTGTTAATTGCGTCCCTCCGACCTCTTCTGAGAACAGTTGTTACGTAAACAATGGAGGGGTCGGGTGATCATCGGCAAAACGCGGAAAATTTTAACGGAAAAGGCCAATAATACATGTACTTTGTTGTAGAACAAAAATTATAAGTATTGATAAAACTCGGTTTATTTTGTATCACAGGGGCATTTTTCGATACAAGTTCAAGTTGATAATCTTCATAATAATGATTGAGCATAACACATACTAAGTTTTATGATATTATTGAAAATATGCGCTCTTTTTAGGGACTCCCTCTTTAACTAAACAAAAGTTGTATCAACATTTATAGAACCTGATCTAGGGGCTTTAATCTGGGTCTGCACTTCAAAGGTTGTCTCACATAAAGGCTTAAAATAAGGTTGGTCGAAGTTGTGGAAACAATCCGCTGAAGGTATTTGAGCGTATGGTACAGTAGAACACGTCCCAAGCGGCCATTCATTTATCAAAGATAGAATACTTTAAAGGAAGTGGTTGCTTAATGTAAGGCAAAAGTAATGCAGAAGGTTCCTACATGAGCTTTCTGCATTACTGATGACCTGTTTAAACTACTATATGCCTAACAGGTCCATAATTAGGCCTATATGTGATGGCCGCTCAAAACAAGTCCTACTGTCAGAGCTACAGATAAAGGTGCGTACATAGGTACTAAAATCGTCATTTCTCCACCAAACCCTATATTGTGACAACACTTTAGAATCGTCTCTTGGAGACGATTCTAAAGAGTGGTCACAGTATAGGGTTTGGTGGAGAAATAAAGTAGCTATTCTTAAAACTGTTTAAATTTACGCATCTGATCTGGACCTCTGACAGTGCATTATTGCTGCAGGTAATTGTCCTGATGCTTCTCTCAACGCCAAGAAAAAAAGTCGAACCCAGATGATTCTGCAACGTCGTGTGGATGACATCCCTCATTGGCCCAGAACATGCCACTATGCATCGAAAGTCTTCCCAATAACTGGTGAAGATGATCTTGATGTTATCGATACAAGGTATGCGAATAAAGAAGTAAAATCGTGAACTATGCTGACAAACAAAAGAAAGTGTGCACTTGGTAACAGGGTAATTTTGTGTACTTATGTAAACTTTTACTTCATATAAACGTGTGTTCACGCATTTGCAAACAGAGTAAACCCAGATGAGACGACCCTGATCCTATAGGAGCCGTCTGATCAGAGTCTGATCTGTTTGCTAATGGAATTTGAAAGATATGTTTCTTTACTGTCTAAAATGGCTACAATGTTCCAACTTCCATATTTCATTATACATGTAACTATTTTGTTCATGAATATCCAGTAGGTGTTGGAATTTGGAATAAACACAGAACAGGGAAAGGGTTCAGCAATATATTGGCATATTCAGTATCAAAATTTGCAAACATGTATTGACCACACGATAGCTTACTTTTGATTTAAGTTTAGTATTATCAAAATTTCGTTTTACGTGTAAAGAACGGAGCGATGAAAATTGAAAGTTGCAGATTTGGGAATTTTCAGTTTAGAGGAGTTCTACTGTACACTATTTTTTTTAAAAATCCCTAAAAGGTCAGAGTAAGCTTCACCTGTTTTGATTTTGAAATAGTCCATTTGAAAACTCAGCGTGGAAAAACTTAATTCAAACAGTTTGGATCCTGGTGAGACGTTCATACTCGATACATTTGAGAGAGACACCTGTGTTAGTATTTTCTAACTACTTCCAGGATTAGCTTCCCCTGTGTCCTGAAGCTAGAATATGGATCAAGTGCAGTTGGCGTGTTTCTGTGTGACAATAGTGACGTCATTGCATGTCAGTACAAACAATTGACCGAGGCCCTATCCAATGAGGAGGATTTCCCTGGCATTGGGCTTGGCTTTAGCAACTGTATGATGGTCATGGAGTACTGGACTGGAACTGAACATGATGTTGATATTGTAATATACAACAGGAAACTTGTTACAGCTATTGTGACTGACAATGGGCCAACTCGAGTGCCAGTCTTTGCAGGTAGTGTATGTAATAATGCCTAATAACATTTCACTGCTAAGCCTTTCCATATACAGTAAAATCTCCTTATAACGACCACTAAATTGTGTTAATTAATTGGTATTTTGGGCAGGTGGTTGCTTAAAGCAAGGTGAAAGTAAAACAGAACGTTCCTATAGGAGCGTTCTGTTTTACTTTCACACGCGTTCTGTTTTACTTTGACTTTGCTTTAAGCATCCACCTGCCTTTAACACAAAATACTTGATGTGATTTAGTGATCGTTATAGACAGGTTTTTCTACATTTATTTCACAGTTCAATACCTACTGAATGGTCATGGACAAAGCCGGATGTGACGCCGAGTTTCTCGGCATCTCATCTGGATGGAAGCTGTTGGCAAAGGTTATCGCGGATTTTCCTATGACGATGAAAGAGTTAAATGCATGTAGTTATAATATTGAAATAATGGCATAGTCATCGTTATATTGTTGTAAAATGACTCTAACAATATTGCTTTACAAGAGTTAAAGCAAAACTACACGCTAAAAGTATGTAGAAAGCAATGACACTAGATCGGAAAAGACTGTAGTTTATTTATAATACTTACTACAGTAAAACCTCTCTAAATCGGACGGTGCATTTTGGTATAGATATGGGTCTTGGAATCACATGGCAGCTTAATGCACGTTGAAAGTCATGCAAAACGCTCCCCTAGGAGCGTTCTGCATGACTTTCACACTGCATTAAGCCACCACCTGCCTAAAAGTATCTAAATTCTTCTCTACTAGAATTCCGGTTTAGAGGGGTTTACTGTACATTAATACAATGTACATGTAGTAGTTGATATAATACACAATGTACTACTAGTCATTTTCGATCTAGTGCCAGTGGTAGAGAGCTCTGACTGCATTAAGCTTTCCCCTGCCTTAAGCACCAAGCATTATACTTGTATAGTTTAACTTTTCTGTAGCGAATAGTTTATGAATAACCCTTACAACACTGGCTTTTCAAATTAATGGACTATTCCGAAATTCAAACAGGTCAAGCTTATTGTGAATATTTAGAGATTCTTCTAAAGAAAAGTGTAACATGACAAACAGTGCAGACCATGATGAGAGTGTCCCTTTAGGAGCCCTCTCATCTGGGTCTACATTGTTTGCAATGGACATTAGTGACTGATGTCCCGCACAATAATGATTTAAATAGCAGGGTGGTTATGATTAGATGCCGTGTTACTAGGCGTCCTATCTGGGTCAACCGTTTTATGTCCCCCAAACGAAGTTAGAGCGAGAGGGGCATATTGTGTTCACTCAGTTTCTTCTTATTATTATCATTATTTCTTATTCTTATTCATCCACCGTGAACTTTCACAGCTACTGGTTACGTACAGATGTGCATTCATTTTTTTTAAAATGTTGCCATAGTAACCGAATGGTTGGGCCCTGTGTGGTCGACATTTAGAGAATGTTCGATTTTGCAGAAAATTGATATGATTGGGTATTTTGGAACCCCGAACTCAACCATGTGTGTTGGTAGTTGGTTACAATGTAAACGGAGTGGTTGCCTTTGATTGGTCAACGTGTAGATCTTATTAGATTTTGTTGAATAGGTATTCCGAACTTAATGGTGTTTCAAATGTGTTGGTTGTCATGGTAATCCGGCGATGGTCATGGTAGGTGAATATTTAGATATTTTGTTCTTCAATACCTGTTGTCCGTTTCGTTTGGGGGAATATTCTGTAAAGCATCCGTTACAAATGGATCTTGTTGTAAAGGTTATAATACGTGCGTCTTTAGTATGCTGTTGGAAGACAACCGAGACATGAGACTGAATCTGGAATATTCGTTACAGAGACTGCCGCATGTATGCCATCTTGTCTTCCTGAAGACAAACAGGGCCAGCTTATTGCCACAGCTTACCAGTGCTGTACAGAAATAGGTAAACCTTGTATAACAAGCAGGGTACCGAGAGCTCTGCAACTGGGTTCATGCTTATAAAACTTTTTAGTTGAGTCTGAGTTCGTTCTCAAGCTTTTGATTTGTCAGATTTGAGTTCTCAAGCTTTTGATTGGTCAGATTTGAGCCTGTGATCTGACCAATCAAAAACTTGAGAACGAACTCAGACTCAACTAAAAGTTTAATAAGCATGGACCCTAATCTAGAAACGTACATGTTCTCTTTCCATAATTATCTTAGGCTCATATAACGGGGCAACATTGATGGAACTGCTTCATAGATGTCTAACAGTAATATAGCGGAGAAATATCGAATATGTATTAACCCTTTCGCTCATACGAATGCCTTTTCGCGCATGTGCAAACCTAGTAGACCTAGATCAATCGACTCCTATAGGAGCCGTCTGATCAAGGTTTGTCCTGTTTGCTTATGGTATGATATAGATCTGATTCTACAGTTTCTGTCTGAGCCAAACTGCTTTGTGTTCATATGCCATTATAAAAATAATCTTATTCATATGCATGGTGCCGTTAAGCACCTTTCAACGCACATATCCTATGTGAAAAGAGCGCTATATAAATGTGGTATAATAATACTAATAATACATATAATAATGATAATAACATAGTAATAATTTCTTACATAAATATGCAACAATTAAAGGGTCAGTTTGATTTTCTAAATACGCTTCTTATATACAGCTCGGAGTTATTGGCCACTCCCTTCATACAGTTTGAATTGTAATTGATTACATCCGTCATTTAGTTTGAACTCTAATTGATTACTCCCTTCATATAGTTTGAAATGTAATTGATTGCCAACTTCATATATGTTAAATTGTAATTGATTACTCATTTCAATATATTTTGAATTGTGATTGATTACTCACTTCATATAGTTTGAATTATAATTGACTATTCCCCTTATATAGTTTGAATTGTAATTGATTACCAACTTCATTTTGAATTGCAATTGATTACTCCCGTCATATAGTTTGAATTGTAAATTATTACTCCCATCATATAGTTTGAATTGTAACCGATTTATACCGTCATATAGATTGAAATCTAATTTATTACTTCCTTCATATGGATTGAATTGTAATTGATGTATACCTTCATATAGTTTGAATTGTAATTGATTATTACCTTCATATATTTTGATTTGCAATTGTTTACAACCTTCAGTCAGAGTTTTAGCTACATATATTTTGAATTTTAAGATATTGCGTAAGACAACTTAAACAATGAATACATGTACATGTATAACAGTTAAACACCAGAGAAACTATGATAATAATACACTCTATAATAAAAATACTACTAATAAGAGTAGAGCTGTTATGTCTGCCCTGCCTTATGCTACCACCTGCCAAACAGACCCGTAGTTACCATAGCTACCCATAGGTTACCATAGCTACACGTCTTTTTGTTGGCCGCTTAGGACACGTTGTACTATATACCCATTCACGTTTTGTCTCTGTCGCGTCTAATAGTTCTATAAGCACTGGTTATATTTTTTGTTTATTATGGGATATTTAAACCATTACATGTACCTGATTGAAACATCTTTTTACGCATTTCTATCTAAACAGAGTACACGTAAACCTCTCTATAACGGCCTCTAACTTGTGTTAATTAGTTGGCATTCAGGGCCGGTGGCTGCTTAAAGCAAGGCAAAAGTAAAACAGAACGCTCCTATAGGAGCGTTCTGTTTTACTTTCACCTTGCTTTAAGCAGCCAACTGCCTTTATCATAAAATACTTGATGTAATTTAGTGGCCGTTATAGAGAGGTTTTACTGTACATCCTGACCAAACGGCTCCTGTTTACCTAGGGTACCATATAGATTTGATTCTACAGTTTCTGCCACTGTGTAACCTCGTGGCCATTATAAGCATTCATCTAGTGAGCATGCATGACGTCATCGATTCTTGTAAAGCTATTCATGAGGCAAATAGTAAATAATTATAAGAAATAAATATTCATGATAATAACTTTCACACTTGCTTTATCTACTGTTCAGTCACGAACGCTAATCAGCACTATCATTCAGTCAAAATATATTGTTCAGTATAATTCATTAAATAAGAAAACAACACTATTACTGTTCCAATCAGGTCTCGAGAACGGAGTGTTCAACGTCGAATTGAAGATGACTGCCGTCGGACCCAAGGTGATTGAAATCAATGCCAGAATGGGTGGTTTCTACACCCGGGATTGGGTTAAGAAACTTTATGGAATTGATCTATCGCTGAGCGCCATGATGATTGCATGTGACGTGAAACCTTTTCTCTTCAAGGAAAATGTTAGTGAAGTAATAATGGGTGTTATGCTGATTCCCTCCGCTCATGGCCATATCCTTCAGGACAATAAGACAATTGAGGAGCTGAGGAACATGAGCGCAAACAATGACATTTTGTTGACCGAGTTTGCAGAACATCTGGAAGAAGCGGTAGGTTCTTATGAAGAGCCTGTAGCCAATATAGCCGTCACTGGACGTTCAGTGGAGGAATGTAAGGACAAACTGATTGAAGTCTGTCAAAAGTTCAAAATCATAACTGAAGATTATGACGTTGCAACATACATACAAGATTTCTAGTTGTTTCGCATGGAATTAGCCGTTTACGTCATGCAATAATCATGCAATAATCATGCAATAATCATTGACATGGATATTGATTAGCTTAATTTTATAATGGTGTTTCTACGCACCAGATCTTAACAATGCCAGACAGTATTAAATCAGATCTATTATATGTCATAAGCAAGTAGAGCAGATGCGTATTCATGCGATAAATCTCCTACTATCAATAGTATCTTGTTAATTTGTGATGAACATTATATAGAGGATCGTACATGAGTGATCATTACCATTTATTTTTATGGAACGAGTTTACTATACTATCGCTTTAACCCTTCGCTTGCTGAATATTAAAATATAATTCTCCTTCTTTACCCATGCCCTGTTGTATAATTCCATATATCTTCCCTTAGTACAAGTATTTCGCTGTGAAATCACTGTTGTGGAGTGCACTGATTGCACAATCAACTTGTAAATAGTGCAGACCCTGATGAGACAGCTCCTGCAGGAGCTGTCTCATCTGAGTCTTCACTATTTACAGGTAGGTATATAGACGCGAATAGCAAACGAATAGTTGACAGTATTTTAGTCATATCACGACGTTCAGCTAATTACAGATGAAGGAAGAGCACAGAGGTTCCTCTGTGCACGGGCCAAATTGCATTGTACAGAAGAACCACGGACCTACCGCAAGCCAGCTGAAAGCCTTTCCTCGCATGAAAAATCCAAATGCCCAGACCGGGATTAGAACCCACACATCGATGAGGGGGCTAAGCGATTGTCAGCTGAAGATCATAATCATTTGGCCACGGAGGCCACATTAGTCGGGGAGGGGATACGTTCATTTACACCGTTTGTCTTTCATGGTGGGGTTGGAATATGTGTGAGGTTGGGCGCCCCTAAATATATATTGAAACGCGAGATGACTCACATTTGCAAACAGTCTGGATCCAGATGAGACGCCGTGTAACTCCGCGTCTCATCAGAATGCAAGTGGTTTGAAACTCATTCATAGTTTCTTAAACGTTTAAATTTGAACAGACATTATTTTATTTAGGTGGCTAAAGATCAATAGCCTTTAACCCTTTACTCCATGCATATTCATGTAAGAAATAATGAGTTCATGAATATTAATTCGATTTATTTCTTATAATAGGGCTCAGGAAGTTTTTTCCATGACAGAATCGGTAGAATCATGTCTATATTATATCATAAGCAAACAGAGCAGCCCCTGATCAGACGATTCCGTCTGATCTGGGTCTACTCTGTTTGCAAATGTGTAGAATGGCGTATTTAAGGTTAAGAGATGTATCAATATGATTAATATCTCGGTTGTACTAACCGCAAGGACATTCACGTAGACCCGGTCTAATTTCTTTTGATTATGACAAATTATATGAGACGTGCAAACAATGTTTTGTCATACAATCGTAGCTTCTGGCAACACAATAGGATCTATCTATGCGATATCTAGGTGTTTGGGGCCATTGTGTTGCAGTAAAACCGCTCTAAACCATATATAACAGAGATACATTTATTCTTTATGCAGATGACTGCTTAATAAACAGTGAAAGTGGTGCAAAAAGTTCATTTCAAATTGCATTAAGCTGCATTTAACTTGTATTAACCCTTTACTCCATGAATACGCATTTTAACATCTTTGCAAACAGCGTAGACTAGGATCAGACGACTTCTGTAAGAACAGTCTGACCAGGGTCTGCTCTGTTTGCTTGTGGAATGATATAGATCTGGTTCACCATGGCCACGTCTGTGCTCATACGTCATAATTAGAAATCAACTGATTACTATTCATGACGTCATTATGTCTTACATGGTTATTATTATCGAGTAAACCATGGCTAACACCGTCTGTGCTCATACGTCATAATTAGAAATCAACTGATTACTATTCATGACGTCATTATGTCTTACATGATTATTTTTATCGAGTAAACCATGGCTAACACCGTCTGTGCTCATATGTCATACATGTAATTAAAAATCAACTCATTAATATTCATGACGTCATTATGTCTTACATGATTATTTTTAGCGAGTAAACCATGGCCAATACCGTATGTATTCATACATGTATGTCATAATTAAAAAATCAAATGTTTAATATGCATGACGTCATTATGTCATTTATTGAGTAAATGGTTACATATCGGCATTTATACTAATCTTAAAGTCCGGTTTGGACAAGTTTTGTAGTTCATAATTCAGTACAATAGATCCTGTCTTATCCCATTACATAATAGGCTATTTTTAGATACAGCCTCTGTGAATAAATCTACAAAAAATCAGCATTAACTAGAGAAAAGGAAACTTTTTAGAATTTTTGTAGTTTGGAACCATTGTGATAAATAGAGCATTTGATCCAATAGGAGCAAATGCTCTATTTGTCACAGTGGTTTCACAAATTGACTTCTACAGAGTCGTCAAAAGTCGTAAATATGAGGGAATGGGTTAAGCGTCCTTATATTGATTGAGCGAAGGAATAGTAAAAACAGATGGCTGTTTAATTCAGGAAAACAATAAGGGTAAAAGTTCTTAGAGGAGCTTTATGCATTATACTGTATTAAGCCACCAACTGCCTTACATACCTATAATTAGCTCTGTTTTTGATGGTCGCTTAAGATATGTGTTTTCATACTCTTTCACCATACAGTAAAACCTCTCTAAACCGGGCGTTCAATTTAGTATAAATATCAGCCTTGGAGACAGGTACTTACAGGTACATACTTATGCAAACAGTTTGGATCCAGATGAGACGCCGAGTAACTCGGCGTCTCATCGGGATCCAAATTGTTTGATATCCTGATTGCATTTTGGTAGACAAATTGATTATAGCTTTGAATTTAAAACTGTAGTACGAGAAAAAAATCTGTAAAAATAATTTGCCCAGCAGCCTAAAGATTAATGCAGGGTGAAATTCATGCAGAAAGATCCTCTAAGAGCCGACAGGCCACATTTCATAGCAGAAGGGATCGTACTTGTGACACATTGATCCCATAGCTAATGGTTTACCTATGGAGTTAACCGGGTGATCCGGATCGGTAGAATATGAATGATCGCGTATCCTTTAACCTGCCTGCGTGTTGAACCAAATTGTTTGACGCCCTGGTTACCCTTTGGTAGACAACTGATTAAAGCTTAAATTAAAACAATGCAGTGGGTGGAAATCCATTAAAAACAACTTGCTAAGCAGGTTATAGGTTAATGCATGTTTAAGTGTACTGGTTCCTGTCAAACAACATTGATTCCTAGATTATTCAATTTATGAATACTTGTAGGAAATTACGCCGCTATACCCATGGTACAAAATATCCTACTTTAAACAAACCCCTACTTTAAATATGATTGTACAGTTACATGTCGGAAACAGGCTCCATTTCCTACACCTACATACTGTATACCCTGTCTTAAGCGGTCAAAATAGTATGACCGTAAGGCAGGTGGTAGCTTAATGCAGGTCAAAAGTAATGCAGAAAGCTCCTACGGGAGCTCCTACTGCATTACTTTTGCCCTGCATTACGCAACCACATTTTCTTAAACACCTTTTTGTTTAATAAATGATTGACCGCTTAATACATGTTCTATCGTATAGTACGTGTGCGTACCTCCAAGCTCCTCTCCTCCCCACCCCGTCCCACAGGTGTCCAATGCCATTGTATCTAGCCATACATGTATAAATATGACGTTTTTACCCCCTACTAACTTTGTTAAAATTGGTATCTGTTTAACCCTCTCACCGCCAATGTCACAAAAATGCACCACGATAAATAGTGCAGTCCCAGATCAGACTCCGCCTCTTCAAGGTTGCGTCTGATCAGGGACTTCACTTTTTGTCTCAAATTCTAGTTCTATATCTGTGTTTTATTCCTTTGAAATTTGCATTTATTTATCTTATTTCATTATTTTACAGAATGATTTAACAAAATTGGGTTGCAGACGACAGTTAGAAATTTGGCATCGAAAGGGTTAAACACAGATCTGACTAGTTTTGTTTACTTCACATTCGTTGAAGCTTTTAACCTTTATCCTGCTTAAAACAATTGTTTGCCAAAACTCTGATCTGTTGCATTTTGTTCGTACTTCTGACTCGTGTCAAGCGCTTAGAAACTGTTGAGCGAGTGTCAAGCAGTTTGGATCCTGATGAGACGCCGAATTCCTCGACGTCTCATCTGGATCTAAATTCTTTGCAAACGCAAGCCTGTGTCGCTATAATCAGGATAAGGGTTACTGGTTTTTTTATTTGATCAACACTTTTCTAAACAACAGATGACATTTGCTACTGTACACAAGTCGGTGGAAAATTATTTACTCCGACTTTTTGACAGAATGATATAAAAGCATAGACCTTTTGAATGTGGGTGTCTCATTGTGGAAGAGAACCACAACGTACTTCGGCTAACTATTTACCTAATAGATACACCGTTCTGTGCATTTGCAATCAGAGTAGATCCAGCTCAGACTGCTACTATAAGAGCCGTCTGATCAGGGTCTGCCCTGTTTGCTTAATATTTTTCTGTGGCCGTGTGCTGTTGTAACAATTAATCTAAATAACAGTCTCATAGTGTCAAAAATTCTTACATGCATATTCATAGAGTAAATGGCTAATCAGATCTCAATTTTTATCCTGCAGTCAGCTCTTACATTTCTAAGGCTACACTGTAATATGTACATACATCTATATCATGCGGGAAACGAGTGCACTGCCTTTTGCAATCAGTGTAGATATAGATCAAAGGGCTCCTATGGGAGCCCTCTGATCGGGATCTGCACTGTTTGTCATTCAAAATCTTCTCCCAAATTTTACCATTTCATACTGTATGGACTCTGCCAACAAACAGTTATAGACTATTCCATTCTGAAAATACAGCGTTGAAAAGTGAAAACCATTATTATGTAATTAACCCTTCGCTTGCTGTTCACGTCAATATACCTACCTGTAAATAGCGAAGACCCAGATGAGACAGCTCCTGTAGGAACATTATTTAAAGTAACACAGTAAAACCTCGATAATTCAAACAACCCGTTGAAAAATTTTGGTAAAGTTAAAGGCAGGTGATTGCCCAAAGCAGGACGGAAGCAAAGCAGGAAGCTACTGTAGGAACCCTCCCCCCCCCCCCCCGCTTCACCCCATCCCGCCCAAGGCCAACTCCTGTCGTGAACATTGTCAATGGGCTTACTTCAAGCTATCTAAATGTTCGAACTTTCAAGATCTCACTGTACGAGTATATACAATCACTTTACAGTAGTTTAACTAAATACTCACGCCAAAGTACTAAAGCAAGTGGTAGACTTAGATCAAAGTGATATTGCAGACAATAAGTCCGAACATTACGTAGAGAATCTGTTTCGAGTTATCTTTTAAGATCACATGTTCCTAAACTAGCCTTAGAAAATGTCATTAAGCGAGCCTTGGCGGTGAGTGTAGGAACATATCATCTTAAAAGACAACGAGCATCAGATTCTTTTCTCACATAAGAAAAAAGTATATTTTTGCCGTTTAAATGACATGTAAACATCGGTTTCCATTGTTTGGCGTCATATATGACGTATGACGTCATATATGTTCTAAAGTGATCTTACACGTGTTACAGATCAGGGAATCTTAACCCGTTGTTCTAACTCGGAGATAAGGGAAGGTATGTGAGAAAGATCTTGATTGAAGGGCTCCTTCTGGTTAGGGTCTACATATGTTGATATTGATCCTTACTCCAAATTAAAAGAATATACATGTCTGCCATTTTTTTTTAAATCTAGTGCAATTTTGATGACTTCCGTTTTAGTCAAGCGTTTGAGAAACTAATCAAACTATTGACCGAGTGTCAAACAGCTCAGATCCTGATGAGACACCAATTTATTTTTCGTCTCATCTGGAACCAGGCTGTTTGCAAATCCGAGTAAGGCCGCGGATTGCTGGAGAAGGGTTGAACCAGGGACGCGGCTAGCGATACGCACAATGAGCATAAGATTAACGTGCGTCATATCAATTTGAAAGGTGACAACATTCTTATGGCACAAAATGGAACAAACTCGTAGGCTAAGAGGGTAGATTTTGATAAACACCCTGTCTTGTAATGTAAGCGTTAATCCAATTCCCCATTGACGCCTTTTGACGCCTCTGTATAAGTCACAGAGCAAATGCTCTATTTATCACAATGGTTTCAAAACTACACAGTTCTACCCCCCCCCCCCCCCCCCCCCGGGAGAGAATTCCCCCGTATCCGTATAGCCACGGTGTGTACATTACACTTAGATTCAGCTACGTCCTGACTTGGCCTTATATGGGATAACACTTACACGTATATGGATAACAACTGGATATTGGTGATCTAGTAGAATCATTGTTCCATTAACCCTTTACCTTATAGGCTATTTTTAGACCCAACCTTTTTAAATAAATCTACCAAAAAGGAATATTAACTAGAGAAATGGAAAACTTTAGAACTTTGCAGTTTGAAACCATTGTGATAAAAGAGCATTTGCTCCTATAGGAGCAAATGCTCTATTTATCACAATGGTTTCACAAAGTGACTTCTACAGAGTCGTCAAAAGTCGTCAATATAAGGGAATGGGTTAATGGATTAGCTTACAAAATCTAAAACAATAAATAATAGAAACAATGATATTCTAATAGCATGTGTTGTTGATATTGTCTTCTCTTTAGCAGTCTAACCGACCCATGAACTGTTATTAGAAATCTCTGTATATTCCTTTTTAACCCTTCGTTTGCTGAATTTTAAAATACATTTCTCCTTCTTTACCCGTGCCCTGTTGTATAATTACACATATATTCACTGTGTACAAGTAGTTCGCTGTGAAGTCACTGCTGTGGAGTGCGCTGGTTGCACAATCAACTTGTAAATAGTGCAGACCCTGATGAGACAGCTCCTGCAAGAGCTGTCTCATCTGGGTCTTCACTATTTACAGGTACGTATATTGACGCGAATAGCAAGCGAAGGGTTAATATTTATGTCCCGCAAACGAAGTGGGTTGGGGGTATTGTGTTTGCTCCATTTCTTCTTATTATCATTCTTTCGTCGGTTAGTAATAATCTGACCCAAATGAAACTTCACATCAACATTACAACTTGCATATGTATCCCGAAGTTCGAGTTATCCGAGTTCGAGATATCGAAGTTCAACTGTATTATATAAATTCTAGAGGTAAGGGTCAAGTTTTAGTATGCTTAGGTGTTTTTTAATGTAAAGAGAGGTTCCCACTGCCGATCAGATAAACTCGATCAAGCCCGATCAGCAGAACGGGGACTGGTCTGGCTTGCTCGGCAGGAGTGATCGGTAGTGATCGGGTAGGCCTACCTTGGTCATTATCGCTCGAACTTCCACATTGGTCACTTTTAGAAACCAATGTGATAAATAGAGCATATGGACAGCTTTAAACTAGTACATGTATCAGTAGGCGAACGCTTAATGCAGAATACAAGTGTGAAAAATATATTTAAAAAGTGGTAGTTTCGAAGACTTCTACATGTAAGTGTTATTTTGTTTCAATGCATACTGCCGGTATAACGAATGTGCTATTGTAACGAACGCCGTTATAATGAGAGTTCCTTTCGTTCATATAAACGTGTTTTCACGCATTTGCAAACAGAGTAGACCGAGATCAGACGACTCCTATAGGAGCCGCCTGATCAGGGTCTGCTCTGTTTGCTAATGTAATATTTAAGATCAGTTTCCTTACTTTCTAAAATGGCTACAATGTCCCACTTTCCACATTTCATTGTAACTATTAAGTTCGTTAACCGTTCACTACCCGTTTCTTACGCGTAGAAAAATCCGTAAATGGGTAGGAATAGCGTATTTACCACTGTAAGTTTGTTGATAAAATTTGAACAATGATTCATTTTTTTGCGATTAGAGATGATGCACGTGCGGTTTTTAGTTTCCCTTTCTGCATGAAATTTGACGTGTTACAAATGTGATTTATGTCACATACAAATTGGCATCGATCACAAAATGTGTTACATACGTGCTCGATTTCCTGCTCACATTTTAACACGTGTTGCGAATGTGATCACATTCGTAACACGTGTTACGAATGTGATTTGTTACGAATGTGGTCTAACAGAGCCGTCTGATCAGGGTATGCTATGTTTGCGTATGATATACAATAATAAAGGTATAATTTTACAATTTCTGTCTAGACCAAAAAGTCCTTATCCGTTAGCCGTTGTAACAAGTAATCAAATTACTATTTATGATGCCATTATGTCTAATATAACTATTCATACAGTAAAAGGTTAAATGATTTCACCTGGGAGGATCCACTGTACAGGGAACCACAATATCAACCGGAAGTTTAGTTAAGAAAAACATAGCCCCCTTTTCAGGAAGGTGGCTGCTTATAGCAAGATGAAAGTCATGCCGAATGTTCCAATGAGAGCTTCCTGCATGACTGGCACACTGCATCAAGCAGTCACCTGACTTATAGACCGACACTGATACTGGTTTAGGGAGGTTTTAGTGTATATATTCTGTCAAGTTTCAGTAAATATTTGTCTATCGCCTTAATGTTTTGTTGCCACTGTGGGGCGCTGTACCGACAGAATAGACAGTAGATCATCTCACGTGACGATGTTCATATTGATATTAACGCTTGAATAATGTTGTGAATAGTTTTACCTCTCTCGCTGTCAGTGGCAATTCTATATTCACCTGGCGAACAGTTTAAAACCAGACTGGTGTCTTGTCAGGGTCCAAACTTTTATTAATGCTGTGATTATGTTATTTTGAAAATGAGACTGGCAGAAAATTAAACAGTGAAAGGCGACGCAGCCGATTTATTTAACAGATTACTATACCTGACAGCGATACGTTATGTCAAACTGAATATCACAATGCAAGGATTAAAAGAAGGCATTATGTTACTGTAATTTTGTTAAGACTCCAGGTCTGAAGTCTAAAGCAGCAAATGAAATCCATGATGGAACTAGACTTATGTGGACTATATTGGACTCCATGGTATTCAGGAGATAATCTGGATCTAAATATAATGTATATACCGTGGCTATAGGGGTCCGGGACATGCCCCTGTGGTACAATTTAGACTTGTATAGTTTTTAAACCATTGTGATAAATAGAGTAGTTGTTCCTATTGGAACAATTGCTCCATTTATCACAATGGTTTCAAAAGATGACATTTACAGAGACGTCGAAAAGCATGAATGTGAGATGAGGGAATGGGTTAAAACTTACTTGGCAAAACGGTCTGTTTATCAAAGTCTTCCAACTGAGCCTTGGGCCTTTGTTCCATTTTAAGAATTAATAATGTTTACATCTTTCAGACTGATGCTACGCCCACGCGTAAGTGCGTATCGTTAGCCACGCTCGTGAAATTATTTAACTGTCAGTGGATCTTTTTACCTCTCTGAAATTGTTTTTCTAGGACTGAGATGAGAAACGTCCAAGCACAGATGGAGTTGAAACACGTTGTCTTCGTGTATGGTATTATGCGGAGTGTGGGGTGTTCCGTAATTTTCACCCAGACATTTCCGGCTCCAGTGGAATGTCGTAGAATCCTATGCTCTCAGGAAGGCGCACTGGCCTACCTGATCGGACAAAGTTTGTGGAAATGCCACGAACGCTGCGACAGAATGCAAAGATGCAAGTCAATAAACTATAATCTTTATAGTAAACTATGTGTGCTCCAGGAAACAGAGGCTGCAGTAACCAGCGAACAAAGTCTATGTGTTAGTCTTGAAATAAACACTGAAAATTCAAGAATTGAAGGACCTTGCTCTAGCAGACCCTGTGATAATTCTAGCATCTGTGTGTCAACGCAGAATAATCTTACTCTGGGATATTCGTGTCCATTAGTATTCTGTCCCTCTCCGCCTCCCGTGAATAATGCAGTTTTAATTACAGACGTTCCGATATATATAAATGGTAGTAATGCATACAGATGTGTACAAGGATACACGGGCGTCTCCAGTCCAAGAATACGATGCTTACAGAATGGTACTTGGACTTCTACAAATTTTACTTGCTATCCGAATTGTCCAGCCGTTCCTGTCAAGTCGTCTGCGGACATTATATCTTGGTCGCCCGTAAGATTGTTTACCAACACAACAGCAAAGTACAGATGTAAGCCAGGGTTTTACAACCTTACAGCTGCATCCGTAGTGTGTGACGATGGAGCCTGGTCCGAGTTTGCATGTTTGCCATACTGTAATCATAGCGACCTTCCGGTGCTTACACACGGGTCTGCTGTACCAGGAGACACGTATACCGTCAATATGCAGGCGCAGTATACATGTGGAGAAGGATATTATCTGTCTCCTGGATCCCCACTTCTTAACTGTTCAGAAACAGGAGTCTGGCTGACATTGGAAGTAACGTGCTTTAAGCACTGTTCCTTACCGCCAACTACAGCTAACGCGATTTACACGGTAATCTATTATTGATATTCGTAAAATTCAACTTCATTTAAATCCTTTAGTACATAGATACACACTGTTCGTCTTTACCAATGACTACAGCTGACGCGATTAACATGGTAATCTGTTATTAATTTTCGTAAAATTTAACTTCATTGTTAACCATTAATTTAAAAAGTAAGAAAAGTACCTAGTTATAGTCTACTTTCAGTCCGAATGGCCGCTTAGCCGACTGTACAATTGCTCACTTGGTCTTGAAGAGACGAGTCTTAAGAGTGATCATGACATAGGGTTTGGTGGAGAAATACAGAAATTATTCATAAAAATGTTTTTATTTCCGAATCTTAGCTGGACCTCTAATCGCCTGTTTCATATTTCAACCGTGGTTTGTCCTTTCTTTCCTATCATAAATATGACAAGAATACATCCACAGTCCCATTTGATTGTTTGTAAATAGCATTACGGATTCATACACACTGTATTATATTGTACATTGCAAGCTGATCTGGTTTGTTTCGACTATACGTATTTTGCTGTCAAATGTCTACATTTCCACATTTAAGCTTTTAACCCTTTATCCGATAGAAAATGCATTGTTATTCTTGAAAATGTCTTAACCCTTCGCTTGCTATTCACGTCAATATAATGTACCTACCTGTAAATAGTGAAGACCTGCAGGAGCTGTCTTATCA
Source organism: Azorinus chamasolen (assembly GCA_963576725.1). Taxonomy (NCBI): domain Eukaryota; kingdom Metazoa; phylum Mollusca; class Bivalvia; order Cardiida; family Solecurtidae; genus Azorinus; species Azorinus chamasolen. The sequence goes on along the minus strand of OY755253.1, from coordinate 2,210,476 downwards.
GGGTTCGCACTATTTACAAGTCAATTGTACAACCAGTGCACTCCACAGCAGTGATTTCACAGCGAAATGCTTTTACACAGTGAAGATATAGATGTAATTATACAGCAGGAGATGGGTAAAGAAGGAGAAATGTATTTTAAACTTCAGCAAGGGAAGGGTTAATTAACATTTCTTACATTGAGTTCTGTTGACTTGGTATAGATTCTACAGTATTTATCAAAGCAAATAAATCCATTGAAGAGTTGATATAATAATGTTGTTAGTATTTCCGACATGAATTCTGAATATGGGAAAGGGGATAAACATTTTCAGAACACACTGACCCCATTGTGAAACATGTAACCTCTTACCCCATTGTTAAACATGTAAATTCTTACCCCATTGTTAAACATGTAACCTCTTACCCCATTGTCAAAAATGTGACCTCTGACCCCATTGTAAAACATCTTGGATTCTGATGAGACGTGAAGTAACTCGTCGTCTCATCTGGGTCTAACCTGATCGCCAATAACCAAGCAGTCCTCAACAGGACGAGTGTTAGTTTATAAAATATCAATTTGTGTGTTTATTTATATTCTTCCAGACTGTCCCGCCCACACCCTATGTAGATGGCTCCACAGTTTTGTTTTCGTGCAACTCCGGTTTCTATAGCTACCCGTTTGAGCAAACTCTATCGGCTGTGTGTAGACCGGATGGTGGTTGGGACTACATTGCGGAGTGTTTCAGACATTGCGATGATCCGTCCAGCGGTCACTGGCTCTGGAATGGCTACACGCTTGACTATGTCTCTACCTCTAGCCCATACACTGTCTCAACGTATGCGAAATACAAATGCATCAGTACTAATCATTTGAGTGGAGATAAAAATGACAGGAAGACATGTGACAGATACGGAAACTGGAACGGAGATGTACATTGTTGCGCTGCTACATTTGACTACAATTATTCAAAAAAGAAATGTACCTGGCTTGGCTTGAAGTAAACAAAATGCCGTGAATGTTCTGTCTAACTCGTGTATATTATTAGTTATACAGATCATTGGCGGGGTATCTGACTTTTTGTTTCCTGCTGAGAAAAATCATGTTGCCCGAGCCGTTAGGCGAGGGTTACATGTATTTTCCTCAGCAGGAAATAAAAAGTCAGATATCCCGCCAATGATCTGTATAACGATTTTATTATACTGCAAAGTTTAATATTTGTAGCAGTTAATTAGCGTTGTTAATGTAGGCGTCGTTTTGCTTCCCCTAAGGGGCCTCTTACTGTAAGGTAAGGGCTTATATATATCACTCTGCAACCCTAGTTCATCGTGTATAATAACCAGTTCATTATATTTGCGGATAGAAAGGGGTCTTCCAAGTGCATTAGTTTATCAAGGGATTGAAAGAATCAGACGTTAGTAAAACTTTCAGCAGATCAGCGGTTAAGCAGACACTATTTAACTTAATTGGGGGAATTTTGGCGCGTTTCCGACGTCATTTGGATGACGTCAAAATGACGGTTTTATAATATTCAAACAATGGGCGTTGGAAGGAGCGGCTATACTGCAATTTACAGGTACGTGTACTATGCATGTACATAAATAAAATCTGAATCGAATTGGGTGTGGATTATCTTTGTAAAAGCGGGGTTTGGGGGCTAATCGGTACGTGCAAAGCACTTTGACAACATATGCAGCATCAAAGCAGAATAAGACCTTCGCCACATATAGGGTTCATTTACATTGTTATACAACAACTATAACAAAAATGTTTCTAAATGGATAACCTTTTTCCGCCCCAAACTCTTGTTATTTCGTTTGAAAGCGGTTGTTTGAATCGAATCGACGAAGTGAAGCTGGTCGGCCATTTTTATTTTGTTATATCAAGGAAGCGAGGCCCTCGGCGGGGGAAATTCCATTGTTGCTCATGACTCCGTATATACATCAGAATTTAGAGGGATACACGGCTTTTATACATGGCTAACTGACCAATCAAAATCGAGGATTTTACTTTGCGTTATAATAACATGTTTTATCTCTAGCATGCATGGCATATTTATGACAGTAGAAAGTATCTTCTAGTTCAGAGTTCGATACCTGGCTATCTTTCATTTCTCTACATAAGAAATATTCATCGTATCAACCATCTTTAAGTACACTCACTCTCACATATGCACACGCACACACTCACACCCGCACCTACTCCCACACTGACATTCACACTCACACATACACTCACACTCACACTCACACAGACACTCACACTCACACTCACACAGACACTCACACTCACACTCACACAGACACTCACACTCACACAGGCACTCACACTCACACAGACATTCACACTCACACAGGCACTAACACTCACACAGGCACTCACACTCACACAGACACTCACACTCACACAGACATTCACACTCACACAGACATTCACACTCACACAGGCACTCACACTCACACAGGCACTCACACTCACACAGGCACTCACACTCACACAGACATTCACACTCACACAGGCACTCACACTCACACAGGCACTCACACTCACACAGACACTCACACTCACACAGACACTCACACTCACACAGACATTCACACTCACACAGGCACTCACACTCACACTCACACAGGCACTCACACTCACACTGACACTCACACTCACACAGACACTCACACTCACACAGACACTCACACTCACACAGACATTCACACTCACACAGGCACTCACACTCACACTCACACAGGCACTCACACTCACACTGACACTCACACTCACACAGACACTCACACTCACACAGACATTCACACTCACACAGGCACTCACACTCACACTCACACAGGCACTCACACTCACACAGACATTCACACTCACACTCACACAGACACTCACACTCACACAGACACTCACACTCACACAGACACTCACACTCACACAGACATTCACACTCACACAGACATTCACACTCACACAGACATTCACACTCACACAGACACTCACACTCACACAGGCACTGACACTCACACAGACACTCACACTCACACAGGCACTCACACTCACACAGACACTCACACTCACACAGGCACTCACACTCACACAGACATTCACACTCACACTGACACTCACACTCACACAGACATTCACACTCACACAGGCACTCACACTCACACAGACATTCACACTCACACTGACACTCACACTCACACAGACATTCACACTCACACAGGCACTCACACTCACACTCACACAGACATTCACACTCACACAGGCACTCACACTCACAGACACTCACACTCACACAGACACTCACACAGGCACTCACACTCACACAGACACTCACACTCACACTCACACTGACACTCACACTCACACAGGCACTCACACTCACACAGACACTCACACTCACACTCACACTCACACAGGCACTCACACTCACACTGACATTCACACTCACACAGGCACTCACACTCACACAGACACTCACACTCACACAGACACTCACACTCACACAGACACTCACACAGACACTCACACAGACACTCACACAGACACTCACACAGACACTCACACTCACACAGGCACTCACACTCACACAGACACTCACACTCACACAGACACTCACACTCACACAGACACTCACACTCACACAGACATTCACACTCACACTGACACTCACACTCACACAGGCACTCACACTCACACAGACACTCACACTCACACAGACATTCACACTCACACTGACACTCACACTCACACAGACACTCACACTCACACAGACATTCACACTCACACAGACATTCACACTGACATTCACACTCACACAGACATTCACACTCACACAGACACTCACACTGACACTCACACAGACATTCACACTGACACAGACACTCACACTCACACTCACACAGACATTCACACTCACACAGACATTCACACTCACACAGACATTCACACTCACACAGACATTCACACTCACACAGACATTCACACTCACACTGACACTCACACTCACACTGACATTCACACTCACACAGACACTCACACTCACACATACATTCACACTCACACAGACATTCACACTCACACAGACACTCACACTCACACTCACACTCACACAGGCACTCACACTCACACTGACACTCACACTCACACAGGCACTCACACTCACACAGACACTCACACTCACACAGACACTCACACTCACACTCACACTCACACAGACACTCACACTCACACAGACACTCACACTCACACAGACACTCACACTCACACTGACACTCACACTCACACAGGCACTCACACTCACACAGACACTCACACTCACACAGACACTCACACTCACACAGGCACTCACACTCACACAGACACTCACACTCACACAGACATTCACACTCACACTGACACTCACACTCACACTGACACTCACACTCACACTGACACTCACACTCACACAGACACTCACACTCACACAGGCATTCACACTCACACAGACATTCACACTCACACAGACATTCACACTCACACTGACATTCACACTCACACAGGCATTCACACTCACACTGACACTCACACTCACACAGACACTCACACTCACACTGACACTCACACTCACACAGGCACTCACACTCACACTCACACTCACACAGGCACTCACACTCACACAGACATTCACACTCACACAGACATTCACACTCACACAGGCACTCACACTCACACATACATGGCGATTTTTATAAACGACATACGATAAACCGCCCTATAGTAGACCATTGAACGATGTCTACATTCAGTAAAACCCCGCTAATGCGACCACCTAAAATAGGTATAATTTTGGATGCTAGATGCAGGTGGTAGCTTAATGCAGGACAAAGGTAATGCAGAAAGCTCCTAGAGGAGCTTTCTGCATTACATTTGTCCTGCATTAAGCAACCACCTGCTTATAAAGACACCCATGTTTATATATTAAGTGGTCGCATTAGAAGGGTTCTAGTGTGTTTGCTTTACATACAGGTGGTATCTTCATTCCGGTCGAAAGCAATGCAGAAAGTTCGTATTAGAGCATTCTGCATTTTTGCCCTGCATTAAGCAACCACCTGTTTTGAAGAACATATATTCAATAAATGAATGATCGCTGAAGGCAGGTTCAACTGGACTTTTAAAATAGTTTTGTATGCATGCACCTGTGATGTTTAATCGTTCTGTATGCATGCACCTGTGGTGTTTAATCGTTTTGTATGCATGCACCTGTGATGTTTAATCGTTCTGTATGCATGCACCTGTGATGTTTAATCGTTTTGTATGCATGCACCTGTGATGTTTAATCGTTCTGTATGCATGCACCTGTGATGTTTAATCGTTTTGTATGCATGCACCTGTGATGTTTAATCGTTTTGTATGCATGCACCTGTGATGTTTAATCGTTTTGTATGCATGCACCTGTGATGTTTAATCGTTCTGTATGCATGCACCTGTGATGTTTAATCGTTTTGTATGCATGCACCTGTGTTGTTTAATCATTGTGTATGCATGCACCTGTGATGTTTAATCGTTCTGTATGCATGCACCTGTGATGTTTAATCATTGTGTATGCATGCACTGTGATGTTTAATCGTCCTGTAAGCATGCACCTGTGATGTTCTTCTTCAGTCCGACATGCTTTTTTATTTAAATATACACCATAACAACAATAGGTCGGTATATGTACACACACGCCTGATGCTGTTTTGCCGAAATGCTCTTCAAAATTAGAATTAACACATTTCCTCATAGGCTCTTTTTAGATCCTACCTCTTTGAATAAGTCTACCAAAAATGAACATTTACTATAGAAAAGGAAAACCTTAGAATTGTGTAGTTTTGAACAAAGGTGCTCGACGCATGCTTGGACTCACCAATGAACAACCCCCCCCCCCCCCCAATAAAAAAAAGAAAAAAGGTTCGAATTATGTAAACTAGCCTAAAACTATCTATTTGAACCTTAAACCACTCCGAAAAACAAGAAAAAACGACCCGGGAAAACATTTCTTTCGGGTCTATATATGTATTGAAAGGTACCTAACTACGTCAGATCAGCGGCGGAAAATACATCAGTCATGTTTTTCAAAGTCTTACAGCAAAGCCAATTCAACACCGATTTCGATTATTTTGGTCTTGATCTGTTCCAAATTCCATATGCTAAGCTACACAGTTAGTGCTTTCCTTAAATTTCGATCCGTCTTGTCGCTGCAAGACCGCGAATTTGAAAATACGCTAGAGCGAAACGATGTGACTCCCGCCAGGATGCATAGAAGTATATAGGGGGCTCTGTATTCGTTAAACTTTTCAACAAAAACGCGAATTATGCTGAAACACATTCGAAAACATTCAACTCACCGCAGTTAAAACGGTGCTGGCTATTTCCAGTCTGCTACGAGACGCCAGTTTTCTTTCTCCTACTATCGTTTTTAACGGATGTGGCTATTTTGCTGTGGCCCGGAAGTAGTACGTAGTCAATTTGCATATCGAATAGTTTATGAGCCGGGTCACAGCTTACCCTTATTTCGAAGTTAAAACATGGCTACCACATATAAACTTCGAAATAAGGGTAAGCGACTTAGAGTTATCGTGGTTCGACTGTATGTCATTCGTCATTTGGGACCGAAAATTATTGTCAGATAAAGCAGGTTTCTGTCTTAATCAGGTGTCGGATAAGCCAGATTATACTGTACGGCTATCCCCTGCTACTTGATCCGGTTGTCCTTGGCTTCAAAGTTGTGAAGTCACAAACCGAAAATAATGATATCAATATCAAGCTTGTAGAGATTTTTAGAAAAATATTGTTTGAAGAAATTGTGAATACACGATATTCATTCATGCTATCAAACCGGGGCAATGCCTTAATAGACCAGTTATATGGTATTTCGACTTGAATTAGAGCGTATTTCTATTTCTATTTCGAACCTCAGAGTCAACCTGTATCCTAGTGGGGTTGGTTGTCACTTTGGCGACTCGTTGTAAAAGCGTGTTAATATTCTGAGGAAACATAGATGACTGCTAGTTTAAACATATTTTATTCCATATAATGTTTGGAATGGGGTCGGGACACAAGTTCTGATAACATTAGAAACGGTCACCCCCCTACAAAACCTTCTCAATTTACATTCAACGGCGTTAGTGTATAAATAATTTCAAATATAAACAAACAAGAGAGAGACAGAAACAGAGAGAGAGAGATTGCGGCTTGTGATCAGAGGCCGGTAAAAGCAAAGTTTGAGGTAACCATTAATCATATATGCTAACATATAATATCCTGGCAACATCTTACATGTGGTTAGTAGTCAAATATTATCGACGTTACTAAGAGAAGAAATCTTCTTGTTTGCTTTATAAAGCAATGGACAGCAGCAAATATAGTTTTATTATCCTCATCAGAAAAATCGCTTTTTTCCAAATAAAAGCGTGTCTATATTTAGTGGATGGTAATTACGTGTCTTACAAAAGAATGCTATTCTCTGATTCTGGAAAAATCTGCAGTGGAAAAAATAATGAACGGCATCTTCAACATCATCAGTACATTCACAAATTGGAGTTTGACTTATGTGATTAATAAAAAGATCATTGTTTAAGTTACTGCAATTATTTCTGATTCGAGCATGTATAACTGATAAAAGTACAAAAATGAGTCATGCAGGAAACACCACATACAGAACAAACACTCGCCCGAACAGCAACACAAGGAAACAGCAAATGTACATAGGTAGAAAAACAACAAGAGACGCACAAAGACAAAACAAACATACAATAGGAGGAAGATGGAAGTACCGCCTTGGAACGGTCAGTGACAAAAGTCCCGGGGGTTTAAACCGGTTTATGGGCGCCCAACCTCACCCTTATTCCATCCCCATCCTAAAAGACAAACAGTGTAAATAAACGTATCCCCTCTCCGACTAATCTACAACAACCGCGACAGCAAATACAGTGGTAAAGTGCATGTATAACAAAAAAACATTTAATTGAACATACTGTATCCACCTATCGCTAGTGTACTCGATGATTGAGCTGCAAACAGAGTAACTGTAGAAAAGTAATAAAGGGTACGACAAAAATGAAATAGTACAGATATCCGACGTTCTCCTTCCATTTCTGGATTTAAGAGGTCGCCTTCATAGAGTACTAAACCTTTCTTGTCGGCGTACATGCAAAGAGGCCAGCGTGATTGCCAACTGTAAAAGGGTTCACAACCAAACATGCAGTATGTTGTAGTAATACAGGATCATATCCCTTTTTAATGAATTGTTTTATATATTTGATGAACAAAGTGAGAAAATGGGTATGTCCAATAATTTTACGAAGTTTGTAAATCACATCACCATAAAATTCAGGATGTGAAATACCGTATCGCAAAAGTACCTTGAGATTACATTTGTACTTGCCAATAAGTGAGAGATTTCGATAGTAAAATTTAGAGAAAGTTTTTCTTAGTTTATGGTATCTATATCCTTGTTTAAGCAGTTTTTCAGTTAAAATGAGATTTCGACTGTTAAAATCGTCAATAGATGAACAAGCTCTAGCAAAACGAATAAGTTGAGATATATAAACCCCGTAAGATGGAGCACGGGGAACATCCCCGTCAAGATGAGGAAAATTTACAATATTAAAATCAAAATCATCTCTTTTGTCATATAATACCTATTGCCATAAAAGTAATAAGAAGGAATAATCTGATATCCTGATTATTTACGTAAAGCACTTTTGAAAGAAGTGAAACTATCTAAATTCCTTAGATCACGGTTACAGTTGTTCCAGAGAAGTATTGGGGACGGAATGTACGATCTTTTTTAGATGGATGTTCGAAATGCGGGCATTATATAGTCAGCTCTGTTTCTCAAAGGATAACGAGTTTCTTCTCCTTCAATCGGTGGTACTAAATCGTTAATATATGGTGGAACTATATCATAAAAAACTTTATATATGAAACAGAGTTTTTGAATTTTACGGCGACTAGATAAAGATTCCCATCCACATTCGCGATATAAGTTTTCTAATGCGACTGATCTAGTGAGACCGGTTACTATACGCGCTGCCTCGTTCTAAAGTTTTTCCAAGGTATATGAGCAATTCTCTGAGCAGCCATCCCAAACAATAGAGATACTCAAGTATAGGTCTGACATATGATATACAGAATTGATTTAAAGATTTTCTATTTAATGTGAATTTCATTTTTTTCATAATACCTATAGTTTTGGATGCTGATTGCAAAATATTATCGATATGACTATTCCAATTACTATTTGCATTCAAAGTAACTCCAAGGTGCCTATGATGTTCTACAAATTTCACAGGAGTGTTCTCAAAAACTATATCTGGTGGTTTATCATAGCTTTTAAGTGTGAACAACATCGCTTCAGTTTTGTTAGGGTTAAAATCAACGAGCCAGGTGTTGGCCCATACAGTTATTAAACTAAGATCATGATTGATAATACCTTCTATATCATTTAATGATGATGCCGAGTAGTACAGAGAGCTATCATCTGCAAATGACCTAGTTAAACTTATTAAAGAATTTGAAATATCATTGACAGAGATTATAAATAATAGAGGTCCTAATACTGAGCCTTGGGGTACTCCTGCAGATAAAGGCTTGGCTGATGAGACTGGCGAACGCAAAATAACATTTTGTTTTCTGTGACTTAAGTAGTTTGTTAACCAATTTATAAGTCTTCCATTTATACCATTTTGTTTTAATTTGAAAATAAGCCCCTTATGCCATACACGATCAAATGCTTTTGATATATCATAGAAAACCATACAAGAGAAATACTTATTGTCAAATGACTGACAAATGTGGTGAAATATATAATAAGCTGAAGCACTGTTGAGTGTTTCGGAAGAAATCCTGATTGGTATTTGTAAAGTAAATTATTATCATGAAAAAAATTATACAAAAGTTTAAAGACAACTCTTTCTAATAATATACCACAACAACTAAGAAGAGAAAGAGGTCGATAATTTGACGGTAGAGATGACTGCTCATCAAGAGTGATGATTTCTTTGATAAATGAGACACACTTTATGGAAATCGGTGGTCAAATAAGGTTTCAAGGACGATCGCATTGAATGAACCCAACGATTTTTGAGCAGATTTCCGCCAGAATACTTTTACTTAGTATATATCGCGAATAAAAAATGTATTTGTGATGTGGTTGTTGTTGTTGAAACATAGCATGCGATGGGCACCTTTGCTACAAAAGACTCTACAAAAAGCCTAAGAAACATATTAATGCACCCCAAAGACAAACTGGAAAATAAGCATGAGGTGGTTTATTCTATTCCTTGTAAGCAGTGTGACAAAGTCTACATCGGCGAGACAAGCAGGAATTTCAAGTATATGTTCGATGAACATACGCAAGACGTAAACAGCCATCAAGTTACGCGATCAGAAAGAAAAACACCACTCACCGAGTATAATAAGAGCGGCATCACAGAACTCTCAGTGCAATCAAATCATGTTATTGACTTGGAGGGCACATAATAATTGATAGAGAATCGGACACACGTTCACGGCAAATGAGGGAGGTCATCCAGATTAGGAAGAACACATCGACTATTAACCGGGATGAGGGAGCATACAAACTCTCCCACATCTGGGACCCGGTTTTTGTCAGCGCACCTGCTGATGGAAATAGACGATGCAGTAGACGCAGTAGAGTCTTTGAGAAAGGTGACAAACTGTCCGAGTACGAACATTTATTTAGTAGTGTTAAATGAACTTTCTAGTCTAATCCCAGTTCAGTGTTTACATTTATAAATTGATGGTTGTGCCTTAAACCCATTCCCTCATATTGTTTTGGCGCTTCTGTAAAAGTTACTTTTAGAAACCATTGTGATAAATAGATCATATGCTCGGTAGTATGAAATATTCTATTTATCACAATGGTTTCAATACTACACACTTCTAAAAATTTCCTTTTGTCTATTAAATACTCGTTTCCAGTAGGGTTTAAAAAGAGACATAAGGTTAAGGGTTAACCCTTTCGCTGCCAATGCTGGATCTGTGATTACCTATGCAAACAGTTTGGATCCAGATGAGACGCCGAGTTACTCGGCGTCTCATCAGGATCCAAACTGTTTGTTACTGTTACTATGTTTTTAAAACAAAAATGAAGAAAATCAAAAGAATGAAAATTTGTAGCAGACGACAAAGTTAGCAGACGACGGAGTTTGACAGTGAAAGGGTTAATGAAGTATAATAGTATAATATTAAGGTTTGTGCGTTATTTTCTTCCAGCATAAAACATGAACAATAAACATAATGCTCTACAACACGACCATTCAAAGGAATGTCACTTCAGTGTTTTGTAAACACTGTTTACATTTATAAAGTGTTGGTTGTAGCTTAAAGACATATACTGGTAATACAGTTGAACTTCGATATCTCGAATTTCAAAGGACCATACAAATTAGTTCGAGGTAACAGAGGTTTGAAATATCCGAATTCTTATCTGAACAATATGTCTCAAATTCACAGCTTAATCCTGTATGAGCTTTAAAGACATTACCCAGGTCCATTCAATGATTCCCCCCCCCCATTGTTCTCAATAGGCGTGAAAGTAACAGTAAAAGCATGATACAAGTGTGCAAAATATGGCAAGCCGTCTCATTCTGTCTAGAGAGGCCCTGACATACAATTAGTCAAGGGGAACACACTCAAAAGACCATTGTTGGTCAGAACCCAATAGAAGTTCAACCCTAAGAAGCCTACCACTAACAAACAAAGGGCCATATGCAAACAGGTTGGATCCAGATGAGACGTCAAGTAACCCGGCATCTTATCTGGATCCAAGCTATTTGACAGACAACATTTTCACAAATCTTTACAAACTATGAAGCACTTTCACATTTGAAGCAGACAAGCAATTTAGCAGATGAATATTTTATAAGGATTAAATACATTAAAAAAAACCTGAGCGCTTATGTATATCAGAGATAAAACTCTGGACATTTGGCCTGCGGTAGAATCCATTTAACCTGCAGCGGAGGAGAGCTATAATATGTTCAAAGGCGCCCTAATTAAAGCTGAGAATTCAATTTTGTCTTGTAGAGCTGGCGTTCATATATACATGCCATGTTTGTTTGTACAGTGGAGAAAACGTTATCATTTCCCGTTTAAACGTATCTATACGCAAATGCATTGAAGTAAAATGTAGAAAAATACACCTTGTTGAAATATCTCAAGATATTTTTTATCTGAGTGGCAAACCGTTTGGAGCATATATACTGCATTAGTGACAATCTAATCATTTCCAAATCATCAAATGTAAGAGACGGGCCTCACATGGAACGCTCCAGTGGTTCTTGACAGGCAGACTGCTACAGCTTTTACCATGTGCCGCATGCTTTTTCACAGGTTAGCTGTAAAGACCCAAGCCGGCCAAGGGAATGTCTTTAAGCATTACTTTAATCCTACATTTACTTGTCACATGTGGTCTATATCTGCAATTATGTATTGTAAAGTTTAGAAGGATATACCTTTTACTGCAAATTATCTCGAAGTTCGAGTTTTCCGAATTCGAGATATAGAAGTTCAACTGTACATTAAGCTTTCTGTGTTATTTTCGTCCAGCATGAATCAATTGCTGTAACCCTTTCACTGTTGAATATTCACTTAGAAATAATGAAACCATGAATATTCATTGGCTGATTTTGTGTCACCTGCGAATAGGGATCACTTTTCCGTCGTCTGTCTATCTGTCTATCTGTATGTCTGTCTGTCCGTCTATCTGTATGGCCGTCACACTTTCCTGTCTAAACTAATCAGTATAGAGCTTTAATATGTGTCTTCCTCTCAGTGAGGACCATTGCTGTAACTAAGGTTTGTCATTCTACATGCAATACGTTTGAGTTACTCCCCTTTGTTCTGATTTTGAGGCATTATTCTAACACTTCTCCCAGCAGGTGACACATTTGTTCCTTTGAACACTCTTGATACATAATGCCATATACATACAGAATTGTTTGCGATTGGTAAAACTTGTAGTATTAGACATATTATATTTTCATCAGCAAACAGAGTAGACCCTGATCGAACAGCTCCTACTCTGCTAGCAAGGACTAGTGAAAGGGTATGAAACGATAATAGTTCTATGCCAATCCATTAGTTCTTTCGCCGTCCATGGTATAAAGGGTTAACCCTTTACTCCATAAATACGCCTTTCTACGTCTTTGTAAACAGAGTAGACCCAGATCAGACGGCTACTATTGGAGCCGTCTGATCAGGGTCTTATCATATTGCTTATGATATAATATAGATATGATTCTAGTTTCTGTCTAGGCCAATGGTCCTGTATCCATGGGCTGTTGTAACAATTAATCAAATTAATATTAACCCTTTCGCTGCCAATGCCGAATCTGTGATTACCTATGCAAACAGTTTGGCGTCTCATCAGGATCCAAACTGTTTGTTATTGTTACTATGTTTTTGAAACAAAAATGAAGAAAATCGAAAGAATGAAAATTTGTAGCAGACGACAAAGTTAGCAGACGACAAAGTTAGCAGACGACAGAGTTTGGCAGCGAAAGGGTTAATTATGTCATTATTCCTTACATAAATATTCATTATCGCGCCAAACAGGTTCCGCTGTACAGTAAACCAAATCTCAACCGGATCTTTAGTAAAAACGTTAGATCTTTTTAGAGACAGGTGGCTGCTTATAGCAAGATGAAAGTCATGCGGAAAGTTCCAATTAGAACTTCCTGTACGACTGTCATCCTGCATTAAGCAGCCACCTGACTTGTGGAGATTCGTTAATACTAATTCTAGCGTCCGACTTAGAGGGGTTTTACTGCATCGAGGGCTTGGTGCAAAACTACTATAACTCCTTCACTTTGTGAAGGAGTTACAATAGTTTTGCACCAAACACTCAAGTTTTAGTAAATGTGTGTCTATCGCTTCAATGTTTTGTTGCTATCGTTGGACGATGTATTACTTGACCAGATTAAACTGAGACTCCGTGCATATTCTGTATATATTCGTAATTCTATATATAGATGTTAGAAGATAAGGAGGCAGGCAATAGAAGATCCTTGTTTTTCGCCGACAGATCACCACGTACCACAGTCTATAGCCCATCTTGGCTTTCAATCCAGATTCTGAAATAAATAAGATTATGGCCTAGATAAACAAATATGTCCATAAGCATTGTAAAACACTGAAAAAAATTATTCTACAAATTGCTTTCACACTGTGCCAAGAGTAAATTTTCTGTTTGTCCGAGCCGCGAAAACACATGACAAAACCCCAACAAAACGACACTTTTCACCATAAGATTTGAAACTGCCAGGACATTGCTATGCCCTAAAGCACTTCATGCTGAGGATCCATACCATGGTAGCTTTCAAATAAACAAGAGAGACAATATAGGTATCCAGACTTTTTTTCCCACTATTTCATTGATTTCTTACCTCACTTCAAATTTCCGCTGTAAATTTGGCAGATGTAGCCGATACCATAAGTTTCGCATTCTACCCTTTTTTCATGCTGTACACTATTTAGAGGTCATGGCATTTGGGCCCAGTCTATTGAAAACAAGTCACAAAACTCACTTTTGGCACATAACTTCCTGTCTTTTTTGTTATTATCATTAAAACAGCTTTCAAACACAGACAATTACTAGAATTAAGGAATTTCACCACGGCCAATTCGAATATTTCCCTACTCTACTGATTACTGCTACCTAAACAACGTTCGTACATTATTGACTAGTTAGAGTGTGTACTTCAGTTCATTCCCTGTAAAAGCTCAGTAGATAAAGGCGCTGTATTCGGTGCACAAGGAAGCGGGTTCGAGCTTCACCTCGGGCAGATATTTTTCTTCAAAAAGTGGGTTTACATGTAGTTTAAAAAACAATATTGCTAATATACGATGAATATACAATATGGGTAGTACATAACATGATCATGCAAAAAACCCACATCATATCAATGCCATGTGTACTAGCCAAAGGGTCGGACCGTAAGTTATAACAACATTAATTACGGCCCTCAAAAAGTGGATACATTACATTTTCCTTGTTTTAAGCATTTTTTTCTCGTTGAAACGCGATCGTCCACCTTTCCCATACATGTACAGTAGAACCCCGTTAATGCGACCACTTAATGCGACCACTTAAACAAACATGGCTGTTTTCATAAGCAGGTGGTTGCTTAATGCAGGACGAAAGTTATGCAGAAAGCTCCTATAGGAGCTTTCTGCATAACTTTCTTCCTGCATTAAGCAACCACCTGTCCTTGCCCACTGTGAATTATGCCCCTTTTTGGTGGTCGCATTAGTGGGGTTTTACTGTATTTGTTTTTTCAATATAACTTAAATTTGGTAAGTGATGGGGCAGTACGACAGAGACCGTAAATGAAGGATCATGGCGCTTTTATGTGCAGTTATGCCACGTATTTGAAATAAAAGTAATTAATATACACGTGGGAAAAAAGATGAACTGAAAAAAACATTAAACATAAAAAGTACTTCAAAAGACATAAACTATATAAATATATATATGCTTACAAGTATGTACATGTGTATAATAAAACATAAATATTTGATATATGGTTCTATATTCTTGAAAAAAAAATCAAGTACAAATAAATAATAGGAATTTAAAAAATCCAATAACTTCAGTTAGGACCTGGAACAGTTTGTATGACAGGCGAAGATCTTTCCACTGCGCCACTTTAAGCGGTATATTGGTCTCAACGCATAAGCCATGTACATGTATTGGTATGTATGGTAATCGAATTCATCCGAGTATAGTCGGAAACGCTAACGGAAACTGATGAGTCTCAGTTTAAAATGGTCAAGTAATACCGACAGAATAGACAGTAGACCATCTCACGTGACGATGTTCATATTGATAGTAACGCTTGAATAATGTTGTGAAAAGTTTTAACTCTCTCGCTGTCAGTGGCAATTCTATATTCACCAAGCAAACAGTTTAAAACCAGACTGGTGTCTTGTCAGGGTCCAAACTTTTATTAATGCTGTGATTATGTTATTTTGAAATGAAACTGGCAGTAACTTAAACAGTGAAAGGCGACGCAGCCGATTTATTTAACAGATTACTATACCTGACAGCGATACGTTATGTCAAACTGAATATCACAATGCAAGGATTAAAAGAAGGCATTATGTTACTGTAATTTTGTTAAGACTCTAGGTCTGAAGTCTCAAGCAGCTAATGAAATCCATGATGGAACTAGACTTATGTGGACTATATTGGACTCCATGGTATTCAGGAGATAATCTGGATCTAAATATAATGTACACACCGTGGCTATAGGGGTCCGGGACATGCCCCTGTGGTACAATTTAGACTTGTATAGTTTTTAAACCATTGTGATAAATAGAGTAGTTGTTCCTATTGGAACAAATGCTCTATTTATCACAATGGTTTCAAATGGTAACTTTTACAGAGACGTCAAAGAGCATGAATATGATATGAGGGAATGGGTGAAAACTTACATGGCAAGACATAACGTTTATCAACGTCTT
Organism: Azorinus chamasolen; assembly: GCA_963576725.1. Taxonomy (NCBI): domain Eukaryota; kingdom Metazoa; phylum Mollusca; class Bivalvia; order Cardiida; family Solecurtidae; genus Azorinus; species Azorinus chamasolen. The sequence continues at coordinate 2,193,980 of OY755253.1, read as the reverse complement.
CAAACTCAGTATTCGGTACAGTAAACCTCTCTTAACCGGCCGTTAGATTTAGTATGAATATAGGTCTTGGAGACAGGTGGCAGCTTAATGCAGGGTGACAGTCATGCAGAAAGCTCCTAGAGGAGCTTTTTGCATGACTTTTACCCTGCATTAAGCAGCAACCTGCCTAAAAGTGTCTACATTCTTATCTACTAGAATTCCGGTTAAGAGAGGTTTTACTGCATTTGTTCTATTATGGCCATAATGTTTTCATCTTTCACACTGATGTTACGCAGTAGCGTAAGAGCGTATCGCTAGCCACGCCCGTGATATTACTTAACTGCCGGTGGATTTTTTCACCTTTTTACATCTCTGAAATCTGTTTTTGTAGGACTGAGATGAGAAGCAACTGAAACGTCTCTGGATGCACAGATGGAGTTGAAACACATAGTCCTCGTGTATAGTATTATATGGATTGTGGAATGTTCCGTAATTTTCACCCAGACATTTCCGGCTCCAGTGGAATATCGTAGAATCCTATGCTCTCAGGGAGGCGCTCTGGCCTACCTGATCGGACAAAGTTTGTGGAAATGCCACGAACGCTGCGACAGAATGCAAAGATGCAAGTCAATAAACTATAATCTTTATAGTAAACTATGTGTGCTCCAGGAAACAGAGGCTGCAGTAACCAGCGAACAAAGTCTATGTATTAGTCTTGAAATAAACACTGAAAATTCAAGAATTGAAGGACCTTGTTCTAGCAGACCATGTGATAATTCTAGCATCTGTGTGTCAACGCAGAATAATCTTACCCTGGGATATTCGTGTCCATTAGTATTCTGTCCCTCTCCGCCTCCCGTGAATAATGCAGTTTTAATGGCAGACGTTCCGATATATATAGATGGTAGTATTGCATACAGATGTGTACACGGATACACGGGCGTATCCAGTCCAAAAATACGATGCTTACAGAATGGTACTTGGACTTCTACAAATTTTACTTGCTATCCGACATGTCCTGCCGTTCCTGTCAAGTCGTCTGCGGACATTATATCTTGGTCGCCAGAAAGATTGTTTACCAACACAACAGCAAAGTACAGATGTAAGCCAGGTTTTTACAACCTTACAGATGCATCCATAGTGTGTGATGATGGAGCCTGGTCCGAGTTTGCATGTTTGCCATACTGTAATCATAGCGACCTTCCGATGCTTACACACGGGTCTGCTGTACCAGGAGACAAGTATACCGTCAATATGCAGGCTCAGTATACATGTGGAGAAGGATATTATCTGTCTCCTGGATCCCCACTTCTTACCTGTTCAGAAACCGGAGTCTGGCTGACATTGGAAGTAACGTGCCTTACACACTGTTCTTCTTTACCAATTACTACAGCTGACGCGATTTACATGGTAATCTGTTATTAATATTCGTAAAATTTAACTTCATTGTTAACCATTAATTTAAAAGTAAAGAAAAATACCTAGTTATAATCTACTTTCAGTCCGAATGGCCGCTCAGCCGACTGTACAATTGCTCACCTGGTCTTGAAGAGACGATTCTTAAGAGTGATCATGACATGGTTTGGTGGAGAAATACAGAAGTTATTCACCCACAGTCCCATTTGATTGTTTGTAAATAGCATTACGGATTCATACACACTGTATTATATTGTACACTGCAAACTGATCTGTTTGTTTCGACTATACGTATTTTGCTACATTTCCGCATTTAAGCTTTTAACCCTTTATCCGATAGAAAATGCATTGTCTTAACCCTTCGCTTGCTATTCACGTCAATATACATGTACCTACCTGTAAATAGTGAAAACCCAGGTGAGACAGCCCCTGCAGGAGTTGTCTCATCAGGGTTTGCACTATTTACAAGTCGATTGTACAACCAGTCCACTACACAGCAGTGATTGCACAGCGAAATGCTTGTACACAGTGAAGATATAGATGTAAATATACAACAGGGCATGGGTAAAGAAGGAGAAATGTATTTTAAACTTCAGCAAGGGAAGGGTTAATTAACGTTTCTTACATTGAGTTCATTGAATTCTACAGTATTTGTCAAAGCAAATAAATCCATTGAAGAGTTGATATAATAATGTTGTTAGTATTTCCGACATGAATTCTGAATATTGGAAAGGGATAAACATTTTCAGAAACCACTGACCCAATTGTCAAACATGTAACCTCTTACCCCATTGTCAAACATGTAACCTCTTACCCCATTGTTAAACATGTAACCTCTTACCCCATTGTTAAATATGTAACCTCTTACCCCATTGTCAAAAATGTGACCTCTGACCCCATTGTCAAACATCTTGGATTCTGATGAGACGTGAAGTAACTCGTCGTCTCATCTGGGTCTAGGCCGATCGCCAATAGCCAAGCAGTTCTCAACAGGACGAGTGTTAGTTTATAAAATATCAATTTTAAAGCGTATGTTTATTTATATTCTTCCAGACTACCCCACTCGCTCCCTATGTAGATGGCTCCACAGTTTTGTTTTCGTGCAACTCCGGTTTCTATAGCTACCCGTTTGAGCAAACTCTATCGGCTGTGTGTAGACCGGATGGTGGTTGGGACTACATTGCGGAGTGTTTCAGACATTGTGATGATCCGTCCAGCGGTCACTGGCTCTGGAATGGCTACACGCTTGACTATGTCTCTACCTCTAGCCCATACACTGTCTCAACGTATGCGAAATACAAATGCATCAGTACTACTCATTTGAGTGGAGATAAAAATGACAGGAAGACATGTGACAGATACGGAAACTGGAACGGAGATGTACATTGTTGCGCTGCTACATTTGACTACAATTATTCAAAAAAGAAATGTACCTGGCTTGGCTTGAAGTAAACAAAATGCCGTGAATGTTCTGTCTAACTCGTGTATATCATGTTTTATCTCTAGCATGCATGGCATATTTATGACAGTAGAAAGTATCTTCTAGTTCAGAGTTCGAGACCAGGCTATCTTTCATTTCTCTACATAAGAAATATTCATCGTATCAACCATATTTAAGTACACCCACACTCACATATGCACACGCACACACTCACACCCGCACCTACTCCCACACTGACATTCACACTCACACAGGCATTCACAATCACACAGACATTCACACTCACACAGGCACTCACACTCACACAGACATTCACACTCACACAGGCATTCACACTCACACAGACATTCACACTCACACAGGCACTCACACTCACACAGGCACTCACACTCACACAGACATTCACACTCACACAGGCACTCACACTCACACAGACATTCACACTCACACAGGCATTCACACTCACACAGACATTCACACTCACACATACACTCACACTCACACAGACATTCACACTCACACAGGCACTCACACTCACACAGACATTCACACTCACACAGACACTCACACTCACACAGGCACTCACACTCACACAGGCACTCACACTCACACAGACATTCACACTCACACAGACATTCACACTCACACAGGCACTCACACTCACACAGACATTCACACTCACACAGGCACTCACACTCACACAGACATTCACATTCACACAGGCACTCACACTCACACAGACATTCACACTCACACAGGCACTCACACTCACACATACACTCACACTCACACAGGCACTCACACTCACACAGGCACTCACACTCACACAGACATTCACACTCACACAGACATTCACACTCACACAGGCACTCACACTCACACAGACACTCACACTCACACAGGCATTCACACTCACACAGGCATTCACACTCACACAGACATTCACACTCACACAGGCACTCACACTCACACAGACATTCACACTCACACAGGCATTCACACTCACACAGACATTCACACTCACACAGGCATTCACACTCACACAGGCACTCACACTCACACAGACATTCACACTCACACAGGCATTCACACTCACACAGACATTCACACTCACACAGGCATTCACACTCACACAAACATTCACACTCACACAGGCACTCACACTCACACAGACAGTCACACTCACAGAGGCACTCACACTCACACAGACATTCACACTCACACAGGCATTCACACTCACACAGACATTGACACTCACACAGGCATTCACACTCACACAGACATTCACACTCACACAGGCATTCACACTCACACAGACATTCACACTCACACATACACTCACACTCACACAGACATTCACACTCACACAGGCACTCACACTCACACAGACATTCACACTCACACAGACATTCACACTCACACAGGCACTCACACTCACACAGGCATTCACACTCACACAGACATTCACACTCACACAGGCATTCACACTCACACAGACATTCACACTCACACAGACACTCACACTCACACAGACATTCACACTCACACAGACATTCACACTCACACAGGCATTCACACTCACACAGACATTCACACTCACACAGGCACTCACACTCACACAGGCACTCACACTCACACAGGCACTCACACTCACACTGACACTCACACTCACACAGGCATTCACACTCACACAGATATTCACACTCACACAGACACTCACAATCACACAGACATTCACACTCACACAGACATTCACACTCACACAGGCATTCACACTCACACAGGCACTCACACTCACACAGACATTCACACTCACACAGGCACTCACACTCACACAGACATTCACACTCACACAGACACTCACACTCACACAGACATTCACACTCACACAGGCACTCACACTCACACATACATTCACACTCACACATACACTCACACTCACACAGACATTCACACTCACACAGGCATTCACACTCACACAGACATTCACACTCACACAGGCATTCACACTCAAACAGACACTCACACTCACACAGACATTCACACTCACACAGGCATTCACACTCACACAGGCACTCACACTCACACAGACATTCACACTCACACAGGCATTCACACTCACACAGGCACTCACACTCACACAGACATTCACACTCACACATACACTCACACTCACACATACACTCACACTCACACAGGCACTCACACTCACACAGACATTCACACTCACACAGGCACTCACACTCACACATACATTCACACTCACACATACACTCACACTCACACAGACATTCACACTCACACAGGCATTCACACTCACACAGACATTCACACTCACACAGGCATTCACACTCACACAGACACTCACACTCACACAGACATTCACACTCACACAGGCATTCACACTCACACAGGCACTCACACTCACACAGACATTCACACTCACACAGGCATTCACACTCACACAGGCACTCACACTCACACAGACATTCACACTCACACATACACTCACACTCACACATACACTCACACTCACACAGGCACTCACACTCACACAGACATTCACACTCACACAGACACTCACACTCACACTGACATTCACACTCACACTGACATTCACACTCACACAGACATTCACACTCACACAGGCACTCACACTCACACAGACATTCACACTCACACAGGCACTCACACTCACACAGGCACTCACACTCACACAGACATTCACACTCACACTGACATTCACACTCACACAGACATTCACACTCACACAGGCACTCACACTCACACAGACATTCACACTCACACAGGCACTCACACTCACACAGGCACTCACACTCACACAGGCACTCACACTCACACTGACATTCACACTCACACAGACATTCACACTCACACAGACATTCACACTCACACAGACATTCACACTCACACAGACATTCACACTCACACAGACATTCACACTCACACAGACATTCACACTCACACAGACATTCACACTCACACAGGCACTCACACTCACACAGGCACTCACACTCACACAGACATTCACACTCACACATACACTCACACTCACACAGACATTCACACTCACACAGGCACTCACACTCACACATACATTCACACTCACACATACACTCACACTCACACAGACATTCACACTCACACAGGCATTCACACTCACAAAGGCACTCACACTCACACAGACATTCACACTCACACAGGCACTCACACTCACACAGACATTCACACTCACACAGGCACTCACACTCACACAGACATTCACACTCACACATACACTCACACTCACACAGACATTCACACTCACACAGGCACTCACACTCACACAGACATTCACACTCACACATACACTCACACTCACACAGACATTCACACTCACACATACATTCACACTCACACAGACATTCACACTCACAAAGACATTCACACTCACACAGGCACTCACACTCACACAGGCACTCGCACTCACACTCACACAGACACTCACACTCACACAGGCACTCACACTCACACAGACACTCACACTCACACATACACTCACACATACACTCACACTCACACAGACACTCACACTCACACAGGCACTCACACTCACACAGACATTCACACTCACACAGGCACTCACACTCACACATACATGGCGATTTTTATAAACGACATACGATATTTACCGCCCTACAGTAGACCATTGAACGATGTCTACATTCAGTAAAACCCCGCTAATGCGACCACCTAAAATAGGTATAATTTTGGATGCTAGATGCAGGTGGTAGCTTAATGCAGGACAAAAGTAATGCAGAAAGCTCCTAGAGGAGCTTTCTGCATTACATTTGTCCTGCATTAAGCAACCACCTGCTTATAAAGACACCCATGTTTATATATTAAGTGGTCGCATTAGAAGGGTTCTAGTGTGTTTGCTTTACATACATGTGGTATCTTCATTCCGGTCGAAAGCAATGCAGAAAGTTCGTATTAGAGCTTTCTGCATTTTTGCCCTGCATTAAGCAACCACCTGTTTTGAAGAACATATATTCAATAAATGAATGATCGCTGAAGGCAGGTTCAACTGGACTTTTTAAAATAGTTTTGTATGCATGCACCTGTGATGTTTAATCGTTCTGTATGCATGCACCTGTGGTGTTTAATCGTTTTGTATGCATGCACCTGTGATGTTTAATCGTTCTGTATGCATGCACCTGTGATGTTTAATCGTTTTGTATGCATGCACCTGTGATGTTTAATCGTTCTGTATGCATGCACCTGTGATGTTTAATCGTTTTGTATGCATGCACCTGTGATGTTTAATCGTTCTGTATGCATGCACCTGTGATGTTTAATCGTTTTGTATGCATGCACCTGTGATGTTTAATCGTTCTGTATGCATGCACCTGTGATGTTTAATCGTTTTGTATGCATGCACCTGTGATGTTTAATCGTTCTGTATGCATACACCTGTGATGTTTAATCGTTTTGTATGCATGCACCTGTGATGTTTAATCGTTTTGTATGCATGCACCTGTGATGTTTAATCGTTTTGTATGCATGCACCTGTGATGTTTAATCGTTCTGTATGCATGCACCTGTGATGTTTAATCGTTTTGTATGCATGCACCTGTGTTGTTTAATCATTGTGTATGCATGCACCTGTGATGTTTAATCGTTCTGTATGCATGCACCTGTGATGTTTAATCATTGTGTATGCATGCACCTGTGATGTTTAATCGTTCTGTAAGCATGCACCTGTGATGTTCTTCTTCAGTCCGACATGCTTTTTTTATTTAAATATACACCATAACAACAATAGGTCGGTATATGTACACACACGCCTGATGCTGTTTTGCCGAAATGCTCTTCAAAATTAGAATTAACACATTTCCTCATAGGCTCTTTTTAGATCCTACCTCTTTGAATAAGTCTACCAAAAATGAACATTTACTATAGAAAAGGAAAACCTTAGAATTGTGTAGTTTTGAACAAAGGTGCTCGACGCATGCTTGGACTCACCAATGAACAAACCCCCCCCCCCCTCCCATAAAAAAAAGAAAAAAGGTTCGAATTATGTAAACTAGCCTAAAACTATCTATTTGAACCTTAAACCACTCCGAAAAACAAGAAAAAACGACCCGGGAAAACATTTCTTTCGGGTCTATATATGTATTGAAAGGTATCTAACTACGTCAGATCAGCGGCGGAAAATACATCAGTCATGTTTTTCAAAGTCTTACAGCAAAGCCAATTCAACACCGATTTCGATTATTTTGGTCTTGATCTGTTCCAAATTCCATATGCTAAGCTACACAGTTAGTGCTTTCCTTAAATTTCGATCCGTCTTGTCGCTGCAAGACCGCGAATTTGAAAATACGCTAGAGCGAAACGATGTGACTCCCGCCAGGATGCATAGAAGTATATAGGGGGCTCTGTATTCGTTAAACTTTTCAACAAAAACGCGAATTATGCTGAAACACATTCGAAAACATTCAACTCACCGCAGTTAAAACGGTGCTGGCTATTTCCAGTCTGCTACGAGACGCCAGTTTTCTTTCTCCTACTATCGTTTTTAACGGATGTGGCTATTTTGCTGTGGCCCGGAAGTAGTACGTAGTCAATTTGCATATCGAATAGTTTATGAGCCGGGTCACAGCTTACCCTTATTTCGAAGTTAAAACATGGCTACCACATATAAACTTCGAAATAAGGGTAAGCGACTTAGAGTTATCGTGGTTCGACTGTATGTCATTCGTCATTTGGGACCGAAAATCATTGTCAGATAAAGCAGGTTTCTGTCTTAATCAGGTGTCGGATAAGCCAGATTATACTGTACGGCTATCCCCTGCTACTTGATCCGGTTGTCCTTGGCTTCAAAGTTGTGAAGTCACAAACCGAAAATAATGATATCAATATCAAGCTTGTAGAGATTTTTAGAAAAATATTGTTTGAAGAAATTGTGAATACACGATATTCATTCATGCTATCAAACCGGGGCAATGCCTTAATAGACCAGTTATATGGTATTTCGACTTGAATTAGAGCGTATTTCTATTTCTATTTCGAACCTCAGAGTCAACCTGTATCCTAGTGGGGTTGGTTGTCACTTTGGCGACTCGTTGTAAAAGCGTGTTAATATTCTGAGGAAAAATAGATGACTGCTAGTTTAAACGTATTTTATTCCATATAATGTTTGGAATGGGGTCGGGACACAAGTTCTGACAACATTAGAAACGGTCAACCCCCCCCCCCCCCACCCCCCTACAAAACTTTCTCAATTTACATTCAACGGCGGTAGTGTATAAATAATGTCAAATATAAACAAACAAGAGAGAGACAGAGACACAGAGAGAGAGAGAGATTGCGGCTTGTGATCAGAGGCCGGTAAAAGCAAAGTTTGAGGTAACCATTAATCATATATGCTAACATGTAATATCCTGGTAAATCTTACAACTTACATGTTGTTAGTAGTCAAATATTATCGACGTTATTAAGAGAAGAAATATTCTTGTTTGCTTTATAAAGCAATGGACAGCAGCAAATATAGTTTTATTATCCTCATCAGAAAAATCGCTTTTTTCCAAATAAAAGCGTGTCTATATTTAGTGAATGGTAATTACGTGTCTTACAAAAGAATGCTATTCTCTGATTCTGGAAAAATCTGCAGTGGAAAAAATAATGAACGGCATCTTCAACATCATCAGTACATTCACAAATTGGAGTTTGATTGATGTGATTAATAAAAAGATCATTGTTTAAGTTACTGCAATTATTTCTGATTCGAGTATGTATAACTGATAAATACCTATTGCCATAAAAGTAATAAGAAGGAATAATCTGATATCCTGATTCTTTACGTAAAGCACTTTTGAAAGAAGTGAAACTATCTAAATTCCTTAGATCACGGTTACAGTTGTTCCAGAGAAGTATTGAGGACGGAATGTACGATCTTTTTTAGATGGATGTTCGAAATGGGGGCAATATATAGTCAGCTCTGTTTCTCAAAGGATAACGAGTTTCTTCTCCTTCAATCGGTGGTACTAAATCGTTAATATATGGTGGAACTATATCATGAAAAACTTTATATATGAAACAGAGTTTTTGAATTTTACGGCGACTAGATAAAGATTCCCATCCACATTCGCGATATAAGTTTTCTAATGCGACTGATCTAGTGAGACCGGTTACTATACGCGCTGCCTCGTTCTGAAGTTTTTCCAAGGTATATGAGCAATTCTCTGAGCAGCCATCCCAAACAATAGAGGCATACTCAAGTATAGGTCTGACATATGATATATAGAATTGATTTAAAGATTTTCTATTTAATGTGAATTTCAATTTTTTCATAATACCTATAGTTTTGGATGCTGATTGCAAAATATTATCGATATGACTATTCCAATTACCATTTGCATTCAAAGTAACTCCAAGGTGCCTATGATTTTCTACAAATTTCACAGGAGTGTTCTCAAAAACTATATCTGGTGGTTTATCATAGCTTTTAAGTGTGAACAACATCGCTTCAGTTTTGTTAGGGTTAACATCAACGAGCCAGGTGTTGGCCCATACAGTTATTAAACTAAGATCATGATTGATAATACCTTCTATATCATTTACTGATGATGCCGAGTAGTACAGAGAGCTATCATCTGCAAATAACCTAGTTAAACTTAACAAATAATTTGAAATATCATTGACATAGATTATAAGTAATAGAGGTCCTAATACTGAGCCTTGGGGTACTCCTGCAGATATAGGCTTGGCTGATGAGACTGGCGAACGCAAAATAACATTTTGTTTTCTGTGACTTAAGTAGTTTGTTAACCAATTTATAAGTCTTCCATTTATACCATTTTGTTTTAATTTGAAAATAAGCCCCTTATGCCATACACGATCAAATGCTTTTGATATATCACAGAAAACCATACAAGAGAATTGCTTATTGTCAAAGGACTGACAAATGTCGTGAAATATATCTATAAGTTAAAGCACTGTTGAGTGTTTCGGAAGAAATCCTGATTGGTATTTGTAAAGTAAATTATTATCATGAAAAATATTATACAAATGTTTAAAGACAACTCTTTCTAATAATATACCACAACAACTAAGAAGAGAAAGAGGTCGATAATTTGACGGTAGAGATGACTGCTCATCAAGAGTGATGATTTCTTTGATAAATGAGACACACTTTATGGAAATCGGTGGTCAAATAAGGTTTCAAGGACGATCGCAGTGAATGAACCCAACGATTTTTGAGCAGATTTCCGCCAGAATACTTTTACTTAGTATATATCGCGAATAAAAAAATGTATTTGTGATGTGGTTGTTGTTGTTGAAACATAGCATGCGATGGGCACCTTTGCTACAAAAGACTCTACAAAACCCTCAGAAACATATTAGTGCACCCCAAAGACAAACTGGAAAATAAGCATGAGGTGGTTTATTCTATTCCTTGTAAGCAGTGTGACAAAGTCTACATCGGCGAGACAAACAGGAATTTCAAGTATATGTTCGATGAACATACGCAAGACGTAAACAGCCATCAAGTTACGCGATCAGAAAGAAAAACACCACTCACCGAGTATAATAAGAGCGGCATCACAGAACACTCAAATCATGTTATTGACTGGGAGGGCACATAATAATTGATAGAGAATCGGACACACGTTCACGGCAAATGAGGGAGGTCATCCAGATTAGGAAGAACACATCGACTATTAACCGGGATGAGGGAGCATACAAACTCTTCCACATCTGGGACCCGGTTTTTGTCAGCGAACCTGCTGATGGAAATAGCCGATGCAGTAGACGCAGTAGAGTCTTTGAGAAAGACGACAGCACTCATCCAAACTGTCCGAGTACGAACATTTATTTAGTAGTGTTAAATGAACTTTCTAGTCTAATCCCAGTTCAGTGTTTACATTTATAAATTGATGGTTGTGCCTTAACCCATTCCCTCATATTGTTTTGGCGCTTCTGTAAAAGTCACTTTTAGAAACCATTGTGATAAATAGAGCATATGCTCGGTAGGAGGAAATGCTCTATTTATCACAATGGTTTCAATACTACACACTTCTAAATTTTTCCTTTTGTCTATTAAATACTCGTTTTCAGTAGGGTTTTAAAAGAGACATGAGGTAAAGGGTTAACCCTTTCGCTGCCAATGCCGGATATGTGATTACCTATGCAAACAGTTTGGATCCAGATCAGACGCCGAGTAACTCGGCGTCTCATCAGGATCCAAACTGTTTGTTACTGTTACTATGTTTTTGAAACAAAAATGAAGAAAATCAAAAGAATGAAAAGTTGTAGCAGACGACCAAGTTAGCAGACGACGGAGTTTGACAGCGAAAGGGTTAAAGAAGTATAATAGTATAATATAAAGGTGTGTGTGTTATTTTCTTCGACCATAAAACATGAACAATAAACATAACGCTCTACAACACGACCATTCAAAGGAATGTCACTTCAGTGTTTTGTAAACACTGTTTACATTTATAAAGTGTTGGTTGTAGTTTAAAGACATATACTGGTAATACAGTTGAACTTCGATATCTCGAACTTCAAGGGACCATACAAATTAGTTCGAGGTAACAGAGGTTTGAAACACCCGATTTCTTATCTGAACAATATGTCTCAAATTCACAGCTTAATCCTGTATGAGCTTTAAGCATTACTTTAATCCTGCATTTACTTGTCACATGTGGTCTAGATCTGCAATTATGTATTGTAAAATTTAGAAGGACATACCTGTTACTGCAAATTATCTCGAAGTTCGAGTTTTCCGAATTCGAGATATAGAAGTTCAACTGTACATAAATCACATTTCACATTTCTGTGTTATTTTCGTCCAGTATGAATCAATTGCTGTAACCCTTTCACTGTTGAATATTCACTTAGAAATAATGAAACCATGAATATTTATTGGCTGATTTTGTGTCACCTGCCAATAGGGATCACTTTTCCGTCGTCTGTCTATCTGTATATCTGTAAGTCTGTCTGTCTGTCGTTCCGTCTATCTGTATGGCCGTCACACTTTCCTTTTTTGGCCGTCCTGTCTAAACTAATCAGTATAGAGCTTTAAGATGTGTCTTCCTCTCAGTGAGGACCATTGCTGTTACTAAGGTGTGTCATTCTACATGCAATACGTTTGAGTTATTCCACTTTGTTCTGATTTTGGGCATTATTCTAACACTTCTCCCAGCAGGTGACACATTTGTTCCTTTGAACACTCTTGATACATAATGCCAAATACATACAGATTGGTTGAACTTGTAGTATCAGACATATTATAATTTCATCAGCAAACAGAGCCGACCCTGATCGAACAGCTACTCTGCTAGCAAAGGCTAGAAAAAGCGTTTATATGAGTGAAAGGGTATGAAACCATAATAGTTATATGCTAATCCATTAGTTCTTTCGCTGTCCATGGTATGAAGGGTTATTAACCCTTTACTCCATTAATACGCCTTCCTACGTCTTTGTAAACAGAGTAGACCCAGATCAGACGGCGGCTGCTATAGTCTTTTTTAAAAAGGTGGGTTATCTCCCTTTGAGCTTTTTGATAACAATCGGATACCCTCGCGTCTGGGTAGTAACGAGGAACGCGGAAGTAAACAATGGCAGACGAAAACAAGGAAAACTGTCACTTTTACCTCGACGATAGCAAAATAGACGGATTTAATGTGACTCAATTGAAAGATTACTTGCGGAGACATAACCAGTATGTGACTGGGAAAAAGTCAGAACTGATCGAACGGGCGAAAGGGGTGCGAAAAGCCGGACTTGGCACGTTTCGTGACACGGTCAGTGAGCAGCAAAAGTTTGACCGGAGAAAAACTGACAAGTTAACAACACCTCTCGGCGAAATTCTCCCGCATCCTAACAAAGTATCGCAATGGTCAGTTGATTTGTTGGAGGTGCCAGAGTTTACAGAACGGGACCTCTACAACTATTTTGTGCTGAAGATGAAGACAAAGAAACCACTTCGTTCGAGGATCTACTACGAAGATCGACATGTCTATAATATTATGTACTCTGACATTTCTAATGACTGTCAACATTGCTTTCTGAAGTGTTATGTCATGCCATCGATTCCAACTGCAAAAGCTAAGGACAACCCTGACCATGAAGTGTGGGTGTGTCTGTCGAAGGTGTCCGGAGCAGTTCATTCAGCAGAATGTGATTGTGCTGCAGGGTAAGCATAGATCTGTGTACACGAAGGTCATTGATCACAATGTCTGATACCTTTAATTTGAGTATAATGTTTGTAATTGCAAGTTGATGGCATATTATTATTTATCTGAAGCATTCAGAATTTTTAATATATCAGAAATTATATTATATCAGAAATTATTTTAATATATCAGAAATAACCGCAGACCTCAATATTAACACTTTTAAAACCCTTTACTCCATAAATACATCTTTCTATGAATCTATAAACAGAGTAGACCCAAATCAGATGGCTTCTGTAAGGTGCCATCTGATGATCCGGATGTGCTCTGTTTGCTTATTAGGGTCTACTCTGTTTAAAGATTCATAGAAAGATGTATTTATGGAGTAAAGGGTTTTAAAAGTGTTAATATTGAGGTCTGCGGTTATTTCTGATATATTAAAATAATTTCTTTTACTTTCCCTCAAACTCTTTTTCACACATTTGCAAAAAGAGTAGGTCCAGATCAGACAGCTCCTATCTATAGGAGCCATTTGATCAGAGTCTACTCTGTTTGCTTATTGAATTGGAAAGGTCTGTTTCTTTACTGTTTAAAATGGGTACAATGTTCCACCTTCAAATATACATGTAACTGTTTTGTCCATGAATATTCAGGTATTGAAATTTGAAACAAAATAGAACAGGATCAGGGTAAAGAGTCGGTAACTTGATTATTAAAAATAACCAGTACTACAGATATAAATTAAAGAGTCAACAGCAAATAGTTTAGATACTGTGGCGTGCAAAAGGCAATTCACAGCATGCAGTTTGTAATTTATTAAAATTAAAATTTTATTATTCAAATTGGCTTTTTAGCTATCATGAGTATGCTCAGGTGAGCTTTTGTCATTGCCCATTGTCCGTTTGCATGACCATCTGTCTGTCCATCTTCCCATCAACAATAGCTTTAAATGAAATCTAATACAAGTTATACCCTCTGACTTTAACCCTTTACCTCATAGAGACACCTTTTTACATAATTATAAGTACATTAGACCCAGATGAGATAGCTCCAGTAGAAGTTGCCCAATCAGGGTCTGCTCTATTTGCCTCTATGAATATTGTGTACTGTACTGTAGATCCGATTCTATACATCAGTTAATTGCCAAAACAATCACAGTTTTTAATATGGTCTATTTAAATTTTAACCTGTTCTCTCATAGGCTATTTTCAGATCCAACCTCTTTGAATATATTCCTTAATAGCAAATGCTGTTTTTACGGAGACGCGTAAAAATCACTTATTGAAACCATTGTTATAATAGCAAATGCTCTATTTATCACAATGGTTTCAATAACTGGTTTCAATAAGTGATTTTTATGGAGACGCATAAAAATCACTTATTGAAACCATTGTGATAATAGCATTTAATGCTCTATTATCACAATGATTTCAATAAATGATATTAACGGTGACGCGTAAAAATCACTTAATTATAGCAAATGCTCTATTTATCACAATGGTTTCAGAACAACAAATTTCTAAATATTCTGTTTCTCTATTTAATGCTCCTTTTGTTATATTTATTCAAAGAGGTTGGATCTAATTATAGCATATGAGAGAATGGTGTAAAGTGCATTTAGATCAATGAGAATCATTTTGAGGCTAAAATGGTTATTTGACAGCGTGATGACTGATTATCCCTTGCGAAAACTCAGTAGGCACAACACTGTCAAAATGTATGTCTGAAATATAGTATCAGATACACTTCTATTTCATTCTTTTTCTGTTACAGGAGTGGAGAAGCATGCAACCACATAGGAGCACTGTTGTATGCTCTTGTAGACATCACTGCCAAGAAGAAGGATGGGACATTGGCATCAACATCGCAGAAGTGTGTGTGGGATCAGTTCAACAATCCGAGGAAAAGGAAGTTGACCCCAAAGAAATCAAGTGAATTGTCATTTAAGAAGGAAAAACAGAACTCTGACATAACAAAATCAGCAAAGCAACTATTTAAAGTTACTGTCAATAAGGAAAGATTCAGGAGCCAGTTGGCAAAGTGTAATCCAAATGCAGGCTGGCTTCTGAACTTTGTAAAAACACGGATTGATGAAAAAGTGCCTCAGTTGTTGAATGTTGAATTCAATTACAGTGACCATGTCTGTTTGAATAGTGAATTAGTTGTTTCAAGGATGGATTCATTAGTAAATGGCATGAAGTTTTCTGACAAGGAATGTGAGCGATTGGAAAAGCTAACAAGAGGACAAAATAAGAATATAGTTTGGGGAGATGAACGGCATTCACGTTTGACAGCTTCAAACTTTGGGGAAGTTATGAACATAAAGGAACAGACACCCCCTGAAGGAATAGTCAAAAGGATTATGTACCCCAATGTGAGAAATAAGTATATAGTTTGGGGTCAGAGGCATGAAGCAGCAGCTCGTATGAAATACCAACTGGTAATGAGGAAGAAGTACAGTGACATTAATGTGCAACAGACTGGACTGTTTGTTGGGAAAGAACAGCCATATCTTGGTGCCAGTCCAGACGGTATTGTCTCCTATACTGACAATGACAAAAATGAACATGGTGTGCTAGAAATCAAATGCCCTGCATCAGATAAGTGGAAAACTCTTAGTCCAGAGGAGTGTGCAAAAGATCCGGACTTCTACATGGCAATAAATCCAGACACAGGATTATGTGCATTAAAGCGTAGCCACAAGTACTACTATCAGGTGCAGGGACAGATGGCCCTAACAGGCTTGAAGTGGTGCGATTTTGTCATTTGGACACTTGGTGGTATATCGATAGAACGAATTCACTTTGACCATGAATTATGGTCAAACATGACCAAGAAATTGGCAAAATTTTACAAATGTTGCATTTTGCCGGAATTATTTTCCAAAAGAGTAAGGCGAGGATTAAAGCTGTACTGAGTCTGTTGAGAAACATAGAACAATATCTATACAGTGCTACAGATATTCTATTCATTTATTTGTTTTCCAAGTGACAAATTTTATACATTAATGATTTCAACCGATTCATATGTTGTAACCATTTGTTTGAATCATATTGACAAGACAATTCCAACAAATGGCTACAGTATAGGATTTGTTTGATGTTATTAAGAGACATAATGCTTCATTTATCACAATGGTTTCAAAATTACACAATTGTAAAATTTTCCTTTCCTCTTGTAAATGCTCCTTTTCAGTGGATTTATTCAAAGAGGTTGGGCTAAAATAGCCTATGAGGTAATGGGTTAAAACCGAGAAATTTAGCATATTGCCACCACCCACCAGTATGTATTCACAAGTTCTGGTGTCCTGCATGTATATATACATGAATATGTATGCCAGTCATACAGTAAAACCTCTCTATAACGGCCACTAAAATTGGGTTCATTAGTTGGTATTTAGGGCAGGTGGCTGCTTAAAGCTGGGTGAAATTCTATGTCTACTCCAAATTTTGATACCTACTGAATATTCACTAACAAAATAGTTATAAAGAAATATGGAAGGTGGAACATTTAAGACATTTTAGAAAGCAAAGAAACAGATCTATCAAATTCTGTTAGCAAATAGAGCAGACCCTGATCAGATGGCTCCTCTAGGAGCCATGTGATCTGGGTCTACTCTGTTTTCAAATGCGTGAAAACACGTTTGTATGAGGGAGAGGGTTAAGCAGCCACCTACCTTTAACACAAACTGCTTAAATGTAATTTAGTGGTCGTTATAGAGAGGTTTTACTGTATACAGTTGAACTTTTATACATCGATCTTCATATACATCTAGATTACAGTTTGGAGTTCGAATTATCTTGTTTCTGATCTATTTCAACAAATTCCCTTATACAAATTAGGGAAAACATAATAATTGCTATAAAATCACTTGAAAAAAGCCCTAAGTCTGTATAAGTAACCAGGAAAATATGGTTTCTAAAAATAAATAATGACATTCATATGCTTTATTACTTTTTATTCATATTGACGAGGCCCTTGTTAACTTATTATTGATTGATATGAAAAAATATAGCTTGTTAGCCCTTTCCTCTATAAATACGCCTTTCTACGCCTCTGTAAAAGTCACCTGTTGACCCCATTGTGATAATTAGAGCATTTGCTCCAAAGGAGCAAATGCTCTATTTATCAGAATGGTTTCAAATTAATAAATTCTAAAATTTTCTTTTTCTCTAGATAAAGTACTCAGTGCTCCTTTTTGGTAGATTTATTCCATGCCAGAAACAAAAGTCATATCTACCGGTATATTATTTCATAAGCAAACATAGTAGACCCTGACCAGATGGCTACTACAGGAGCTGTTTGATCTGGGTCTACTCTGTTTGCAAAGGCTTATTATAACTTATAGGCATATTTATGGAGTAAAGGGGTAATCATCAGGTCAGCCACCAAGTTGGTTATGTGGTGTCTGACCTGGTTCCAACCTGTTTATATTATCTGTTCACTAAAGGTGGAAGTAGATTTGTCAAATAAACACAAACTTTCCAAATTCTAGATGCTTGAGATGACATCGTTATTGGCATGTTGCCTTGAAGAATCCGAAAGTTTTTAATTCTTTCCATTTCCCTTTCAACGTGGATTCTTAGATTGGCAATTGATTTTGTTGCCTCCACTTCATGAGGCAGAAACTGTTTATTCTTCCTTTTGAAGGGTGGAATGATGAGCTCAACACCTCTTGGTGTTGTCAAGTCTGATATCAAGAAACCTTTATCTGCCATTATAGCGTCTCCTTCTTCACAGAGTTCAATAAGCTCAGACTGTTGGGTTATTTTTTTGTCACTTATACTTCCAGGGTATAGGTCTGACACAAATGAAACTATTCCAGCTGGACTAATACCAACTAAAGACTTCCATGTCATGTGTGACTTATAGTCACTGTACATGAGAGACTTTAGTTGCAACGAACTAGGAGTCTCAGTTCTTATTTCGGTACAATCAATGATGACTCGACACTTTGGATATTTACGACAGAAACTCAGCGGCATTGTATCATTGATGTTTTTACGAGATGGCCACTGAACTAAAAAAGAAAGATTCAATTCTAAATATTCAATCCATCGATTAAAAATGCCGCTGCAAGTACCAGCTGACACACAGAATCTGTCGGCAAGATCCTCTAATAATAAACCGAGACGGAGACGCATTAATACCATGAAGAACTCATCAATTACAGATAGTGCTTTTGGTCTACCCTTTTCACCCCCTCGCATACCTGCTTCTAGCTCATCAAATAAACACTTAAAAGTATTCGAGTCTGGAATGCCAGTATAGAAGAGAACTTTTGCATCGTTTCCACATATGTTGCCAAAGGTCAGCATAGGCTTGTTTGTTTGTATCCCTATTGAAGTACTGGTTTGTTGATCAGTCTGTGTACATCTTGTTACTGGTAATTTAGACTCCACTGTCTGGGTTGCTACAGAGATCCTTTCTGGGCAGCATTGTACTAACTGGTTCCGAATCTTGGCAGGTGTAGGCTGGAACTTACTGTAGTCATGGAACTGGAAATAAAGAAAACGTATGGAAATGTTTTGGTGAAAAGCATGAGAAAAGGGATGTTAACCATTTACTCCATAAATTTATACGCCTTTCTATGCTTTGCAAAATGTGTAGACTCAGATCAGACAGCTACTATATGAGTCGTCTTATCAGGGTCTGCTCTGTTTGCTTATCATATAATACAGATATGATTCTACAGTTTCTGCCATGGCCAAAAATTCATTGTGCTATTATCGCAATAATTCTAATTAATACTCATGACATCATTCTTTCTTACATGAATAGTCATGGAGAAAACGGTTAATGTTAGTCTTTTTACATTTTTTTAATATCTCATTTCTTATGTCGACTGTATGAAAATCTTGATATGAATCATATGATACCGAAAAAAAGTAAAACTGAGTCAACCAACATTTATCTTCTTGACAATTTTTTCAAATTTGATACCTGAAACACTATGATTTTATATTTAATGATAACAACCATAGAAGATCCAAATCAGAATCACATTTGTACATAATATCTGGTTGTGACCAATTGACTTTATCACTTCATAATTTAATAAGCCAAGTTGCAATTTTGTGTTTGCAACCACACATAATGTTTGTTTACCTTCAGAGATATGTCTAAATCCGATTCGTCACATTCCACCGAAAGGCCTTCATCTCCCTCATAATCTGTGTCTTGTTCTGATATACACGTAGATGTGGTCACCATAGCTGTTGTACTGATCTCTGGTGTCTCTCCTTGCTGCACCCCCACTTCCTCCTGGTTTTGTGGGTTCAGATATGGTGATTGAGTTTCTTTCACAGCTCCATCATTCATAGTCTATAAAGAAAGAATGCAAAACGTATCATGAAGCATTTTATGTGAAGTAACTTACCTTTTTTCATCCCACAGATTTATTTGGGTGTATTTAATTCCTGCCTAATGTCCCTTTCCTCACTTGATTATGTACAGTAGGTGGACAATATACACAAGTACTTACAAAATAAATTTGGAGGTCATGGCAAAAACACACACACACACAGCATGGTGTCACTTCTGGGTCAGATGTAGATCGAACCACAATGCCAGACCGTTATTATACAAACAATTAACACCCCCCCCCCCCCAACACACACACACACACACACACACACACACGGTATAATATACGTAGTTTGTAAATTTTCTATTTGATTTTTTAAATAAATATCTTTTAACAATAAAGAAAGAGTATGAAATGGCTGTTCACAGCCATGTATTTTATTGTTTTAGAACTGTCAAATTCGCCATACATGTCTACCGGAAGATAATATGTCAACAGATTGGAACGATCATTTTAATAACCGATTATAATATTAAAATATCTATTTACCGTTAATTTGTAAATCTTTTCCAACCCGCTTGCTGTTGGGAACAAGCTAGGTAGTGGGTCCTGATTCGTAGGCCCCGATCGTCCAACGAAGTGCATAGAACACAGTCTTGTCTGGTCGCTGTTAGCAAACTTAAAATTTGGCCTCGAATTCTTGCATCGACGGATCCAGACATTTCTTTCTCTTAGATTTGCCGGAAATCTGTGCAAGGAAACTTTTCTTCCATCTACAATTTTCCCACCGTGGTTTTTGCAAACCGCGCAATAGCGCTGATGCGACGGCATCGTTTTAGGTTTTCGTTCCTGAAGGTTTATAGAGCGAAGCACTGAACCGTAGCTGTTACTACCCGGAAGTGATAAACACTTTATCGATAGCTTTACTATCTCCGATTAAAGAGCTAATCAGGAAAAGATAACTCACCTTTTTAAAAAGGACTATAGGAGCCGTCTGATCAGGGTCTTATCATATTGCTTATGATATAATATAGTTATACTGCCACGTGCCTATTTTCCTGACGGATAACAAGGTGCCTGATAAACTTTTTGTTATTATGTCATTAGGTCACATGACCGATGTTAATAACTTAATATGTCAGTTGGTCACATGACCTGTAGCCGAAACTACTTTTTTTAAAAAAAAGTTTTTTACCGAGACGCTTATTTCGTGAATACACAAATTTACGTCTACCTAGTAGATCTAGATCTAGATCTAATGAACAAAAAAAGTTTAACAAAGCGAATTGATTTCAATCGATACCCGTTAAACTAAATAATTATTTCACTTCATTCTCTCAAACTTATATTCTTAGACCTAGTAGATCTAGATCTAGACTAGATCTAGTTGTCTGTCGCGAAATTACCGTGTTTAGATAAATCCACATCAAGAATCATAAATCGTCTAGATCGTGTATTCTATAGTCAGTTTTATTTTAATTCTATCGGCGTCTATCTCAACCGAGTCTAGAATTGAAATGTTATTAAGCTAGCCTTGACTTTTCTATTCTAGACGAGGTTTAGATCAGCTTGTCTCAAACATCAAGTGACAGGTTCTTTTTCTCACATAACCAACCGGGGCAATAGTTTTGTTTTGAGCATTTTTCAGTGGAATTCCAGTGACGTAATAACGCCTTTATAGTGACGTCATCAACAGTCTAGAGCCAGTAGAGTCGGGTATACTTTGCGGTGCATTTTGTGGTACATTCGGTACAAAATAAAATAATTTTATATTTTGCTGTCGTGACAAGGATAAATAGAATATTTGGTTCCTAGCTTTGAATGAGAAATGTTATCTGGTAAGGCGGATGAATATATCAGGTGAGCCGAAGTATGATTCTAGTTTCTGTCTAGGCCAAATAATCCTGTATCCATGGGCTGTTGTAACAATTAATCAAATTAATATTAACCCTTTCGCTACCAATGCCGAATCTGTGATTACCTATGCAAACAGTTTGGATCCAGATGAGACGCCGAGTAACTCGGCGTCTCATCAGGATCCAAACTGTTTGTGACTGTTACTATGTTTTTGAAACAAAAATGAAGAAAATCGAAAGAATGAAAATTTGTAGCAGACGACAAAGTTAGCAGACGACAAAGTTAGCAGACGACAGAGTTTGGCAGCGAAAGGGTTAATTATGTCATTATTCCTTACATAAATATTCATTATCGCGCCAAACAGGTTCCGCTGTACAGTAAACCAAATCTCAACCGGATCTTTAGTAAAAACGTTAGATCTTTTTAGAGGCAGGTGGCTGCTTATAGCAAGATGAACTTCCTGTAAGACTGTCATCCTGCATTAAGCAGCCACCTGACTTGTCATCCTGCATTAAGCAGCCACCTGACTTGTCATCCTGCATTAAGCAGCCACCTGACTTGTGGACCGGCGTTAATACTAATTCTAGCGTCCGACTTAGAGGGGTTTTACTGCATCGAGGGCTTGGTGCAAAACTACTATAACTCCTTCACTTTGTGAAGGAGTTACAATAGTTTTGCACCAAACCCTCAAGTTTTAGTAAATGTGTGTCTATCGCTTCAATGTTTTGTTGCTATCGTTGGACGATGTATTACTTGACCAGATTAAACTGAGACTCCGTGCATATTCTGTATATATTCGTAATTCTATATATAGATGTTAGAAGATAAGGAGGCAGGCAACAGAAGATCCTTGTTTTTCGCCGACAGATCACCACGTACCACAGTCTATAGCCCATCTTGGCTTTCAATCCAGATTCTGAAATAAATAAGATTATGGCCTAGATAAACAAATATGTCCATAAGCATTGTAAAACACTGAAAAAAATTATTCTACAAATTGCTTTCACACTGTGCCAAGAGTAAATTTTCTGTTTGTCCGAGCCGCGAAAACACATGACAAAACCCCAACAAAACGACACTTTTCACCATAAGATTTGAAACTGCCAGGACATTGCTATGCCCTAAAGCACTTCATGCTGAGGATCCATACCATGGTAGCTTTCAAATAAACAAGAGAGACAATATAGGTATCCAGACTTTTTTTCCCACTATTTCATTGATTTCTTACCTCACTTCAAATTTCCGCTGTAAATTTGGCAGATGTAGCCGATACCATAAGTTTCGCATTCTACCCTTTTTTCATGCTGTACACTATTTAGAGGTCATGGCATTTGGGCCCAGTCTATTGAAAACAAGTCACAAAACTCACTTTTGGCACATAACTTCCTGTCTTTTTTGTTATTATCATTAAAACAGCTTTCAAACACAGACAATTACTAGAATTAAGGAATTTCACCACGGCCAATTCGAATATTTCCCTACTCTACTGATTACTGCTACCTAAACAACGTTCGTACATTATTGACTAGTGAGGGTGTGTACTTCAGTTCATTCCCTGTAAAAGCTCAGTAGATAAAGGCGCTGTATTCGGTGCACAAGGAAGCGGGTTCGAGCTTCACCTCGGGCAGATATTTTTCTTCAAAAAGTGGGTTTACATGTAGTTTAAAAAACAATATTGCCAATATACGATGAATATACAATATGGGTAGTACATAACATGATCATGCAAAAAACCCACATCATATCAATGTCATGTGTACTAGCCAAAGGGTCGGACCGTAAGTTATAACAACATTAATTACGGCCCTCAAAAAGTGGATACATTACATTTTCCTTGTTTTAAGCATTTTTTTCTCGTTGAAACGCGATCGTCCACCTTTCCCATACATGTACAGTAGAACCCCGCTAATGCGACCACTTAATGCGACCACTTAAACAAACATGGCTGTTTTCATAAGCAGGTGGTTGCTTAATGCAGGACGAAAGTTATGCAGAAAGCTCCTATAGGAGCTTTCTGCATAACTTTCTTCCTGCATTAAGCAACCACCTGTCCTTGCCCACTGTGAATTATGCCCCTTTTTGGTGGTCGCATTAGTGGGGTTTTACTGTATTTGTTTTTTCAATATAACTTAAATTTGGTAAGTGATGGGGCAGTACGACAGAGACCGTAAGCGAAGGACCATGACGCTTTTATGTGCAGTTATGCCACGTGTTTGAAATAAAAGTAATTAATATACACGTGGGAAAAAAGATGAACTGAAAAAACATTAAAAATAAAAAGTACTTCAAAAGACATAAACTATATAAATATATATATGCTTACAAGTATGTACATGTGTATAATAAAACATAAATATTTGATATATGGTTCTATATTCTTGAAAAAAAATCAAGTTCAAATAAATAATAGAAATTTAAAAAATCCAATAACTTCAGTTAGGACCTGCAACAGTTTGTATGACAGGCGAAAATCTTTCCACTGCGCCACTTTAAGCCATATATTGGTCTCAACGCATAAGCCATGTATTGGTATGTATGGTAATCGAATTCATCCGAGTATAGTCGGAAACGCTAACGGAAATTGATGAGTCTCAGTTTAAAATGGTCAAGTTATACTGACAGAATAGACAGTAGACCATCTCACGTGACGATGTTCATATTGATATTAATACTTGACTGTGAATAGTTTTAACTCTCTCGCTGTCAGTGGCAATTCTATATTCACCTGGCGAACAGTTTAAAACCAGACTGGTGTCTTGTCAGGGTCCAAACTTTTATTAATGCTGTAATTGTGTTATTTTGAAATGAAACTGGCAGAAAATTAAACAGTGAAAGGCGACGCAGCCGATTTATTTAATAGATTACATTACCTGACAGCGATACGTTATGTCAAACTGAATATCACAATGCAAGGATTAAAAGAAGGCATAATGTTACTGTAATTTTGTTAAGACTCTAGGTCTGAAGTCTCAAGCAGCTAATGAAATCCATGATGGAACTAGACTTATGAGAACTACATTGGACTCTAAGGTATTCAGGAGATAATCTGGATCTACATGTACTGTACACACCGTGGCTATAGGTGTCCGGGACATGCCCCTGTGGTACAATTTAGAATTGTATAGTTTTTAAACCATTGTGATAAATAGAGTAGTTGTTCCTATTGGAACAAATGCTCTATTTATCACAATGGTTTCAAATGGTATCTTTTACAGAGACGTCAACGAGCATGAATATGAGATGAGGGAATGGGTGAAAACTTACATGGCAAGACATAACGTTTATCAACGTCTTCAAACACAGTATTCGGTACAGTAAAACCTCTCTTAACCGGCCGTTAAATTTAGTATGAGACAGGTCTTGGAGACAGGTGGCAGCTTAATGCAGGGTGAAAGTCATGCAGAAAGCTCCTAGAGGAGCTTTCTGCATGACTTTCACCCTGCATTAAGCAGCCACCTGCCTAAAAGTGTCTAAATTCTTATCTACTAGAATTCCGGTTAAGAGAGGTTTTACTGCATTTGTTCCATTATGGCCATAATGTTTTCATCTTTCACACTGATGTTACGCAGATGCGTAAGAGCGTATCGCTAGCCACGCCCGTGATATTACTTAACTGCCTGTGGATTTTTTCACCTTTTTACATCTCTGAAATCTGTTTTTGTAGGACTGAGATGAGAAGCAACTGAAACGTCTCTTGAAGCACAGATGGAGTTGAAACACATTGTCCTCGTGTATAGTATTATATGGATTGTGGAATGTTCCGTAATTTCCACCCTGACATTTCCGGCTCCAGTGGAATATCGTAGAATCCTATGCTCTCAGGAAGGCGCACTGGCCTACCTGATCGGACAAAGTTTGTGGAAATGCCACGAACGCTGCGACAGAATGCAAAGATGCAAGTCAATAAACTATAATCTTTATAGTAAACTATGTGTGCTCCAGGAAACAGAGTCTGCAGGAACGAGCAACCAAAGTCTATGTGTTAATCTTGAAATAAACACTGAAAATTCAAGAATTGAAGGAGCTTGTTCTAGCAGACCATGTGATAATTCTAGCATATGTGTGTCAACGCTGACTAATCTTAGGCTGGGATATTCGTGTCCATTATTATTCTGCCCCTCTCCGCCTCCCGTGAATAATGCAGTTTTAATGACAGACGTTCCGATATATACAGATGGTAGTAATGCATACAGATGTGTACAGGGGTACACGGGCATCTCCAGTCCTAAAATACGATGCTTACAGAATGGAACTTGGACTTCTACAGATTTTACTTGCTACCCGAATTGTCCAGCCGTTCCTGTCAAGTCGTCTGCGGACATTATATCTTGGTCGCCAGTAAGATGGTTTACCAACACAACAGCAAAGTACAGATGTAAGCCGGGGTTTTACAACCTTACAGATGCCTCCATAGTGTGTGACGATGGAGCCTGGTCCGAGTTTGCATGTTTGCCATACTGTAATCATAGCGACCTTCCGGTGCTTACACACGGGTCTGCTGTACCAGGAGACACGTATACCGTCAATATGCAGGCGCAGTATACATGTGGAGAAGGATATTATCTGTCTCCTGGATCCCCACTTCTTAACTGTTCAGAAACAGGAGTCTGGCAGACATTAGAAGTAACGTGCTTTAAGCACTGTTCCTTACCGCCAACTACAGCTAATGCGATTTACAGGGTAATCTATTATTAATATTCGTCAAATTCAACTTCATTTTAATCCTTTAGTACTTAGATACGATTTTAAAATAGCGCCTTTGCAAACAGAGTAAAACCGGATCAGACGGCTCTTATAAGAGCCGTCGGTTCAGGATCTGCTCGTTTGTTGATGGAAAAGTAGAAATCTGATTTTACAGTTACCGCTATCGTAAAGAATTCCAGTATCCATGTGCCATTTCAAAATCACCTATTTAACCCTTTCACCGCCAATGTCGCATAAATGCACCACGACAAATAGTGCAGTCCCAGATCAGACGCCGCCTTTTCAAGGCGGCGTCTGATCAGGGACTGCACTATTTGTCTCAAACTCTATTTATGTATCTGTGCTTTATTTCTATGAAGCTTGCATTTATTTATCATGTTTCCTTGCTTTACTTAATGCTTTAACAAATATTGGATTGCAGACGACAATTGGACATTTGGCGCCGAACGGGTTAATATCCATGATGCTACTGTTTGGTATAAGTATATTCATGGAGTAAAGGGTTTTTGAATCCCGTTACCTTCCACGTTTTTTTCCGGCTGAGTGAATATGTTTCGGCAGAAAACTCTAACGTCATCCAAAGCAACAGTAAATGTGACAACCAAAATACTAAAATAGTCATTTCTCCACCAAACAATATGTTGTGACTACTCTTTAGAATCGTCTCAAAGAGTGCTAATAATATGGGTTTGATGGAGAAATAAAGAAGTTATTCTTGTAAATGATGTTTTGTTTTTTACTTCCGTGTCTTATCTGAACCTCTTGTCGTCTTATTCATATTTCAACCTTGTTTTTTCGTGCCTTTCATAAATATGACAAGAATACACGTTGGACCCAAATTGTTTGTAAATATCATCACAGATTCACGCGCACTGTACTGTGTTGCAACTTTAACCCTTTCCTTGTTCTATGTTTATTCCAAATTTCGATACCTACTGAATATTCATAGGCAAAATAGTTATAATAAACTATGGAAGGTGTAACATTGTAGCCATTTTAGAAAGTAAAGAAACAGATCTATCACATTCCACCAGCAAATAGAGCAGACCCTGATCAGACGGCTCCTCTAGGAGCCGTCTGATCTGGGTAAACTCTGTTTGAAAATGCGTGAAAACACGTCTATATTAGGGAAAGGGTCAAAACTGGTCTAGTCTGTTCCGATTAACCGTATTTCCTGTCAAGTGTCTACATTTCCACATTTAAGGTTTTGACCCTTTATCCGATCGAAAATGCATTTTTATTCATTTTTTTACAAAGAGAAGACCTATATCAGATGGTCCCTGAAGGACCTGTGTGATCAGGACCTGGTCTGCTTTGCTTGCTTATGAAATAATATAGGTTTGATTGTACCCCGATTGTACCCCGATTGTACCCCCCGATTGTACCCCGATTGTACCCCGAGACAACACTAATGAGTTGTAGCAAGATTGGGTTTTGTGCAGAAATACGAAATTTTGATAGATCAGCACGTACGTTATCTACAATCAGTACGTACGTTATCTACAATCAGTGCGTATTTGATCTGTAATCAGTAGGTGAGTTATCTACAATCAGTAAGTACGTTATCTACAATCAGTACGTACGTTATCTACAATCAGTAAGTACGTTATCTACAATCAGTACGTACGTTATTTAAAATCAGTACGTACGTTATATACATTCAGTACGTATGTTATCTACAATCAGTAAGTACGTTATCTACAATCAGTACGTTATCTACAATCAATACGTCGTTATCTACAGGGAAAGGGGGATAAGCGTTTTCAGAAAACACTGACCCCATTGTCAAACATGTGACCTCTAACCCCATTGTCCAACATGTAACCTCTTACCTCAATTGTCAAATATGTAACCTCTATCCTCATTGTCAAAAATGCAACATCTGACCCCATTGTCAAAAATGTGACCTCTGACCCCATTCTCAAATATCTTGTATTCTGATGAGACGTGAAGTAGCTCGTCGTCTCATCTGGGTCTAGGCCGATCGCCAATAGCAACCAAACAGTTCTCAACTGGATGAGTGTAAGTTATAAATATCAATTTTAAAGCGTATGTTTATTTATATTCTTCCAGGCTTTCTCACCAACGCCATATGTAGATGGCTCCACAGTTTTGTTTTCGTGCAACCCCGGTTTCTATAGCTACCCATTTGAGCAAACTCTATCGGCTGTGTGTAGACCGGATGGTGGATGGAACTACATTGCGGAGTGTTACAAGTATTGCGGTGATCCGCCCAGCGGTCACTGGTTCCACAATGGTTACACACTTGACTACATCTCAACTCCTATCCCATACACTGTCTCAACGTATGCAAAATACAAATGTATCGCCATTAATCACTTGAGTGGAGACAAAAATGACAGGAAGACATGTGACAGATACGGAAACTGGAACGCAGATGTATATTGTTGTGTCGCTACTTTTGACTACAATTATTCAAAAGGGACATGTACGTCGCTTGGCTTGAAATAGACAAAATACCTTCATTTGAATGGTTTGTGTAACTCTTATATATATTGTGGTTTTTCTCTAGCATACCTGACAAATTTATGACAGTAGAGAGTGTCTGGTTAACAAGAAACTAGAAACTACGGAAATGAAAGAAACATTTTATCAACCAAACCTTTTAGAATTGTCTTGAAGAGGCGATTCTAAAGAATGGTCACAACATACGATTTGGTGGAGAAATGGCAATTTTAGTAATGCGCATGTTTCGTGGCCACATTATAGGACTTGGCGGGTAAATGGCGATTATAGTACTTAAACATGCACCTTTAGTGGTCCTGTCATAGAATTTGGTGGAGTAATGGCGATTTAGTATTTGAATACAAATTGTTATTGGTCACAACATAAGAATTGGTGAAGAAATGGCGATTTTAGTATTTGAATAAGCACTGTTAATGATCACAACGTAAGGTTTGGTGGAGAAATGGCGATTTTAGTATTTGAATACGCACTGTTAATGGTCACAAAATAAGGTTTGGTGGAGAAATTGCGATTTTTGCATTTGAATACAGACTGTTAATGGTCACAAAATAAGGTTTGGTGGAGAAATGGCGATTTGGGTATTTGAATACATAAGGTTTAGTGGAGATATGGTTGTTTTAGTGTTTGAATACGCTCCTTTACTGGTCACAACGTAAAGTTTGATTGAGAATTGGCGATTTTAGTATTTGAATACGCATTGTTAATGGTCACAACATAAGGTTTGTTGGAGAAATGGTTGTTTGAGTATTAGAATACGCATCCTTATTGGGCACAACATAAGGTATGGAGAAATGACGAACTTTGTATAGGAATACACATGTTTTATGCTCTTATATGATGTGGCATCACCACTGTGCTGTCGAAGTGTCGCCATCGCGGTTTGGGTACGTGGTATTGTCATCGTAGTATCTTACCATCGTACAGAAAAAGTTCTCTATAACGGTCACTAAAGTTTGTTAATTGGTTGATATCTAGGACAGTTGGCAGCTTAAAGCAGGGTGAAAGTTAAACAGAACGCTCCTATAGGAACGTTCTGTTTTACTTTCACATTGCTTTAAGCAGCCACCTGCTTTTAACACAAAATTCTTTATGTAGTTTTGCGGCCGTTATAGAAAGGTTTGACTGTAATTTAGTGGGCCGTTATAGAGAGATTTTACTGTAATTTAGTGGCCGTTATAGAGAGGTTTTACTGTAGTTACAACGGCTGAATCAGGTTTTACCACTAATTTTGCGTTATAAAAAGTTTTCCAGTAAGATTTGTAGCATTGGTAAAGTGTCCGTGGTCTAGTGTTTATAGTCGTTAACTTCTAATCATATATCCAATCAACCACATGGAGATTAGATTCCCAGGTGAATAAGATGTGATGTCTTACTTTGATTGTAACATTGGCGCTAAGCAAACAAATGTATCGGAAATGGAAAAACACTTTAACAAATAGCATATAATGGCGATACTGAAAGGTTTTTTTGCGGATTTTGATTTGAACGGAGATTATCTATTATGATAATCCTTCGAATCTATAAAACGCATTTACAGGCCTTTTGTAGAGTATCCTACAGGAGCCGTCTGATCAGAGTTTGTTCTGTTTGCTGATGAAATAATATAAATATGATTCTACAGTTTCTGCCTTTGCAAACTATTTCTCTGTGCATGTGTCCATAATAAAAACAATATTAATTGAATATTCATGGTGTAAATATTTCTTACCTAAATATTCCAGGAGTAGAGGGACAAATGATTTGAACTCTGGCTACGTTGAACGAAACTCGATGCAAAGCAACAGCTGCTTAGAATGAAGTTATATCCCTTTTTAAGTTATTTCTTTTCCCGTTCATTCATAGGCTATTTTTAGAATCTACCCCTTTGTATAATTCCACTGAAAAGCGACATTGACTAATTGAAAGGGCAAGTATAGAATTGTGTAGTATGGAGCAAATGCTCTATTTATCTTAATTGTCTCGGAACGTAACTTTTAGAAAAGCGCAAAAGGCATCAATATGAGGGGATGTGGTTAAAGAAGAAGTCCCTACAATGAACACATATTTTCAATCATGTCGTAGAACGTAATATTTGTTATATTCAATCATTATTATGAAGATTGTCAATTTGAATTTATATCGAAACATGCCCCTGTGATATAAAATAAACGGTTTTCATCGACACTTATATGTTTTGTGTTACAACAAAATATTCAATCTCCTTGCAGATTTGTCATTCGTTCCTCTCATATACACCTCTGCGATGGGCTAATGACAAGAATCTTGTAAAAACTCATAGTTTGTGTGTTTATAGTTATCTGAGTCGATAGTTTATATAAAAATAGTCTGAATCAAGAATAAGTAGGTTTTATTTTATCATAAAACTGGTAAAACAGTTTAATTTCAGAGATATTTGATGACCTATTTTCGTGCCGCTTTACGTTTTGATAACTGCACAAATGTAAACAAACGAAATAGAATTATGTCTGCTCAATATTTCGAAAACAATTCCTACAAACTGTGTATTCCGAACTTCTTATAAGGGCACTAAAATTCTGGGTCCATGCTTAAAAAGCTTTTAGTTGAGTCTGAGATCGTTCTCAAGCTTTTGATTGGTCAGATTTGAGCCAAAGGCTTGAGAACTCAAATCTGACCAATCAAAAGCCTGAGAACGAAACTCAGACTCAACTAAAAGCTTTATAAGCATGGACCCTACTATATGTATAACCCAAAGGGGCACACAACATATTGGGAAATCCCATGCAGCCTTATGCTTGTCTTCCGTTGAACTGTCAACGAAAAACACAAAACAAGTTACTTTCTGTTTTGTACGGGGGTTAGTTTAATTTCGGACTACTTTCTGAGCCAACTACAGAGGTATATGTAATGTAACCGGGTATAAGAGAGTGCAAAATATTATAGACCTTGGTCGAACAGTTAACGAATCTAAAACGCGAGCCGAATAAACACTTATACATTGTCGAATAACATATCAAACATATGAAAGTTGTGTTTTCTTCAGTGTTTATTCGATTGGTTATCTTTCGATATACTTCTTTCTGCATATAAACAAATGAGGTTTGTATTGTATATTTTAGGCACTTTTGAAACGTGTCGAATGTAGGGACCTCCCCTTTAATCGATGCATTGTGACGTAAAACCAGCTGATCAAAACCAGCTGACAAAATTCACAGAGCTCCTGCTAGAACTGTATGATAAGCATCTGCTCTGTTTTCGTGTGTGAAATAATTTAGATCTTATTCATCAGTTTCCGTTATAATACCCTTTGTCATGACCATAATGCATTATGAAAAACAATATCGGCTAACAAATATTCATAGATCATTTTTTTCACATGAATATTAATCAGGAAATGAATCAAGCAAAAAAGACAGTAGGGTAGTGAAATGCTAAAACTAACATTTGTGAGAGATACTCCGAGAGTTTTGGCCTGTGGTTACAGTAGATATACGTTGTTAGACAAAGTGCGTATTAGAAGGCAGACTGCCATTAAAAGTGTTATTGATATACGTAAAGAACGAACAGTGAACCATAAAAATCAGCGCAGTCCAATTTTAGGTGAATCAGCATTCTGTCTGTTCTAGATATTGTTAACATATACCTTAACCAATACGCTTTTCTACGCCTTTGCAAACAGAGTAGACCCAGATCAGATGGCTGTTTGCATATGAAATAATACAGATATGATTCTACAAATTCTGCCATGGCGGAAAATTTCCGTCTTTATGTACTATTATAAACAATAATCTGATCAATATTCATGATGACTGTTCTATTTTCGTACATGAATATTCATGGAGTAAAGGGTTTAAATACAAACCGCGTTGTGTCGAAAACAGCAAAAACAAATTTTACAGCTGAGAGAGCGATTGCTGCTACAAATGCAAATTCAAATCTGCCCGACATCTGTCCAATCGTCGACCCACCCGGCCTGATCTACCAAATCATACAACGGCATTCCAAACAGCGGCTCGCCTTTCAGAAATAGTCGAATAATAAAGCATGTCATGCTTATAAATTTAAATTATAGAGATTTATGTTCCTTTATAAACTGTCCAGTGAAGAAACCCCTAGACGAATTGATAAAAGCTGTGGGTAGTTTGAGCATAAACTTAACCGTTCTCATACTCGTGCAAACAGCGAGGGTCCAGATTGAGTTATTCAGGGATCCAGTGGGATCTGCCCTGCAATCCAAACATTTTTTCATGGGTACCAAAATATTCAGAAATGTCTACTGAATCAGAATCACGAATATTCTCACGTTTAAACTATTTTAGGCTATGTTTATTTTAATCGTTTCTATGGCAACCCCCGTAATGATGACCCATACCTGCCAATTTGCCCATATCACAGCCAGAGTTTGTCTTAACCTTATAAAACTGTACCAAAGTGAAGATAATACAATACGCCTATATTTCCAGCTTGTGTCTTTTAAATTTGCATACACATGAATATTAATGAGAACATTCAAAATCGAAAACAAGTATAGAAATAACGTAATACTTTCACTTTGTTATCCTACAAATATAAAAAAACAACTTCAAATGCAGTTTAGTAGCACGATGACAAGATCCTCAGATTTTTTATCCAATTTGAAGACCAAACCATTAACTTTAAGTAACGTTTTAACCGTTTCCACCCCCGTTTTCGTTATGATTAAACATGCCTGTAAAATCGTTTTAACTCTATAAAACTGGTACCAAATTGAAGATAAGACATTGTGTTTTTATTTCTAACTACAGTGCTCCCTCCCTACAACGACCCTCTCAATAACGATTCCCTCCTTAAAACAACACATGTCACTGTTTCCGAAACAACAGGGCTCCAGACAGGTTTTTTTCCATTGTATTTTCTGTATGCCTCCATCAAACCCTATGTTGTTACCACTCTTTAGAATCGTCACTTTGTGACGATTCTAAAGAGCGGTCACAACATAGGGTTTGATTGGGGCATAATGGTCTTAGTTCTCGAAATACACCACATCTGGGGATCTGCAAACAAGCTAATTATGTTTGATTTTCCCTCCTTATAACAACTCCCTCTAAACAACACACACATTCTTCGTATCCCAAAGGGTGTCGTTGTAGAGAGGGAGCACTGTATTCCTTTAATTGCCTTGTTTGCATACTCATGAATATTAACGTGAACATTGGAATTGTAAAAACAAAATATAGAAATAACGTAAATAATGTAAACTATTCACCTTTTTATACTACAAATATTAGAAATCAACTTCAAATACAGTTTAACATCATGGCAATATCCTCAGAAAACAAAATATCTAATTTAAGGACCAAAACAACTATAAGTTACGTTTTAACTGTTTCCATAGTAACCATTCGTTTTACTCTGTTCACAAATATTGTATTAGTCGACACCTACCTGCAAAAATATTCCATATCACAGAAAATTTTCATGCTAACTGTATAAAACTGGTACCGAATGAAAGCTTAGACCTTGTGCTTTTGCTTTACGGCTATACTTAGGAATTACCTTATTTGCATACACATGAATAGCAATGGGAAGAATAAAAACAGTAAAACAAATCGAGGGTTCAACGCAATAAGGGCGTAACTACATATTTTGTCAAAAAGTTGTTTTTTTTATTTTTCACTTTCTTTTTCTGTTAGGCATAAACTGTGAAAATGGGAACAAAATGTTTTAGACATTTACATCATTTTTGTGATATTGCAATAAGGGCTTAACTCAGATAGCTAAAATTTTTACATGCAATATGGTAGTAAGTTGACTTACTACCATATTGCAGGCTAAATAGTGTCTGGTAGCCTTATTATTTTTCATGCAATACAGGCGTAAGTAAACAAATAAATGTTCTGTGAGGTCATCCTGATGATATTATTATAATATTTATTATATTGACACAATTTATGAACTTAAGACAGCATAAAACTGTCACATTTTATGACCTTCAAACTTTCGAAGAAGATTTGAAGAAGTCTCAAAGGTACCGGTATGTTGGTTTTTTTCTTTTTGATTTTTTTAGTACCTTAATAAAGAAGCTTATTCAAACTTTAAATACAGTAAAAATTATAACATATATACATGTATATATAATTTTATACAAATACATACTGAATGACTAGTTTTTACCAGAAATTTCATGACTGGTGGCTGCAAACCGAAAGAAAAACAAAACAGAAACCTAACTTGATCCAATAATAAGAAAATAAATATAATGGATGTCTATTTTCTTATTTTATCCAGTCACCAGGCTTCTCTAGTGACATAATAAAGGGGGTGCAAATAAACTTAGGTTTATTAGGTTACTTCCGGTAGTGGAAGGTTTATTAGGTTAGTAGATAGGCGTAATGATTCTATAACCATGGAACTATTTTAGTTTTCTGTAAATATTCATAAACATGTTGATGGAATAGATCTAACAGATCTACTTGGTCACCAGAAGAATTATTCAAATGAGAAAAAATAAAAATAATTGGCTACAGCTGGATTCGAACCCGCGCCTCAATCCATCTTTCATATTTATTTGACTGAAAGTTATTTTATAAAATCATTAATCTTAACTAATTTCATCATGTTTAAGTGTGGTTTCCATTCTGGTGTTGAAGTGAAAAGGTTCACCAAAAATAATGTGAACAATATTAGTTTGAAAAAAAATCTTAATGTCTTTTAGAAAATTCATTGTAAGTTTTTTTGTGAAAGGTACCATCAAGATGTTGCTTCAAATCAGTTTTACATGAAGGACACTCTTCCTTGAAAGAAAGACAGAAGCAGTGCTTAGTCAATTCTGCATGTGCTGTATATAAAAGTTATATCAGCACCAAAAACATGGAACAAATCTTAGACAATATTCTTAGCGAAGATGACAGACTGTACCTTAATATTTGTGAAGAGTACCTGACAATAGAGGATATACCCTGCCATGTTAAGCCCATTCCCACTGTCCCGGATTGGCCCCCTGGTACGTCCCGGATGTGTGGTCCGGGGGTAACCGTGTCAAACCGGGAGTACATCCCTGGCGGCACTGTTAACATCTGGGAAGATCCCTTATGAACCCTTTTGATCCGGCTTAATCCGGCAGACAGCACCGGATGTTTTAAAATGTTTAAAACAACCGGCAGTCACCGAGAGTCACTGGGAAAGATATCCAAAACCGGCTTAATCCTGGCAATTACGGGACAACCCCGGTATATTCCAGTGCAGGTCCGGGTCTCTACCCTGGCTTTACCGTGATAGTCCCTAGTAATCCGGGATGTTGGCGAGCACCTTATCTACGATAGACTTTTGGTGAATCCCCGGGATTGGGCCGGTATAGCTCCGGTGTACGACGGTATAGTCTCGTTTCGTACCGGTGGATTTAGGGACTGGCAAGGTATGAGCCGGTTTGTCTGCCGATCAACCCCTGTTTATACCCAGGTAATGCCCACTTGTCACCGTTGCACACCCGGGATATGACGGGGTGATACCGGTGGCCAACGCGGCACTACTGGCAACGATCGGGGTCACACAGAATTGTATCATCTTCAACCGGGAAAAAGCCGGCCCTACACCGTAAATACGCAGTGCCAAACTGGAAACTAACCGCGATAGTCCAGGGTCAAACTGGAAGATCTTGCTTCTAAATCGGGGGTCCACCGAGGCAACGTCGGGAATATGGGAATGTACATTAATTTTTTAAGAAATAAGGTCCAGTATCATCCCGAACGCCGGCTATTTCTTCGCCGGGAAGTACCGTGAGGTACCAGGACCAGCACCGTGACAGTGGGAACGGGGTTTTAAGACCTTATGTACTTCACAACAGCAGGTGTTAATTAAGTGCTTGTGTGGAGACTGTAAAAAGTCACCCATACTTCATTCTCAGTGTTGTTTTTCCTTCAAGTCTTTCTGGATCATTAGATTCTGTGATTAGTTTAAAGAAATTGCATACCACTTAAGCCAGTGCTTAAGGGGCATGAGTAGAGTTGCACTTTTCATAACTGCTCATGAACAGACTAATTAAAACCGAGTCTGCAATTTTCACTTTTCACATTGCTGATTTTGCTTTTGAAGGATCTCTTACTTTTAGAACTTATGTACTTCACAACAGCAGGTGTAAGTGCTTGTGTGGCGGCCATTAAAAAGTCGCCTCATACTTCATCCTTATTGTTGTTATATTTTCTGGTCCTTTGGTATCATCAGTTTTGATGTTATCAGTTTTGAATATCGCTTAAGCTGAAGCCAGGGGGCGTGAGTAGTGTTTCAATTTTCATAACTGATCATATTGAACAGACTCAATAAAACAGAGTCTGCAATTTTCTCTTTTTGCATTGCTGATTTTGCTTTCCAATGATCTCCTACTTTCAGAACATAATATTATGTTCTTCACAACAGCAGGTGTTAAGTGCTTGTGTTGCGGCTGTAAAAAGTCATCCTGTACTTCATTCTCAGTGTTGTTATATTTACTGTTCCTTCAGGATCATTAGTTTTGATGTTAGTTTTGAAAAATGAATACCGCTTAAGTAAGTGCTTAAGGGGCGTAAATAGTATTGCACTTTTCATAACTGCTCATGAGCAGACACAATAAGACTGAGTCAGAAATGTTCTTAATTAAGTGCTTGTGTGGAGACTGTAAAAAGTCACCCATACTTCATTCTCAGTGTTGTTTTTCCTTCAAGTCTTTCTGGATCATTAGATTCTGTGATTAGTTTAAAGAAATTGCATACCACTTAAGCCAGTGCTTAAGGGGCATGAGTAGAGTTGCACTTTTCATAACTGCTCATGAACAGACTAATTAAAACCGAGTCTGCAATTTTCACTTTTCACATTGCTGATTTTGCTTTTGAAGGATCTCTTACTTTTAGAACTTATGTACTTCACAACAGCAGGTGTAAAGTGCTTGTGTGGCGGCCATTAAAAAGTCGCCTCATACTTCATCCTTATTGTTGTTATATTTTCTGGTCCTTTGGTATCATCAGTTTTGATGTTATCAGTTTTGAATATCGCTTAAGCTGAAGCCAGGGGGCATGAGTAGTGTTTCAATTTTCATAACTGATCATATTGAACAGACTCAATAAAACAGAGTCTGCAATTTTCTCTTTTTGCATTGCTGATTTTGCTTTCCAATGATCTCCTACTTTCAGAACATAATATTATGTTCTTCACAACAGCAGGTGTTAAGTGCTTGTGTTGCGGCTGTAAAAAGTCATCCTGTACTTCATTCTCAGTGTTGTTATATTTACTGTTCCTTCAGGATCATTAGTTTTGATGTTAGTTTTGAAAAATGAATACCGCTTAAGTAAGTGCTTAAGGGGCGTAAATAGTATTGCACTTTTCATAACTGCTCATGAGCAGACTCAATAAGACTGAGTCAGAAATTTTCTCATTTCGCTTTAGAAGGATCTCCTAGTTTCAGAACTTATTTACATGGCACATTGTCACCTACTCGTAAAACTGGTCATGTATTTATGATGGAGGATGCTCAGTTGGAGAAAATCACAGTGCAAGAATATGCTGGCTGAGCACAAACACAGGTTACTCTTGTGCAATTCTGAAGAATTCCACCAAACTTTACTTCTTTGACCCGTATAGCCATAATGAATGTGGAGTGGTAGT
Source organism: Azorinus chamasolen (assembly GCA_963576725.1). Classification (NCBI taxonomy): domain Eukaryota; kingdom Metazoa; phylum Mollusca; class Bivalvia; order Cardiida; family Solecurtidae; genus Azorinus; species Azorinus chamasolen. Next base: position 2,155,036 of record OY755253.1, on the reverse strand, counting down.
ATGTAATGGCTTTGATACTCATAATAACCTGCCATAAGAATACTGGTGACCTTTTTTGTGTATTATTTGTTATTAAATTCTTATAATAAGCTGTATCTTTGAAATTATCTTCTGATGATCAGTTTGAAGTTGGAAGCCTAAAACTTCCAGGTGAATTAAATTTCCGTACATATGTGGTCCATGGTTGGTCTGTATGTCCATGGCACAATCTTTTGATTTGGGATCAAGACAGTATTCCATCACCTTTAGTGATAGATGTAGTTTCTATATCTGTTTGAATTCAGCAGTTATTGCTGTACTTTCTGATTTTGTCAAAAATGATAATTATTTATGTGCCTTATGAAATAATTGAAGCAAAAGAGGCTTTAGGTGACAGCATTTTTTGTGAAATTGTTTCAGATTACACTGTTCCAATATAGAGATGTAACTTATATTGTGTTACAGTGACCAGTAATTTAATGTATAGGTTAAGTTTAATTATGAAATTTTAACACATAATTTGTAATGAGATTGAACAAATTGTTGTAAAAGCAATGATGGAATATTGAGTACTGCATTTTATTATTTAAAAAAGATTATGCGGACAAAATCAAAAAAATATCTAGTGCTTTGTTATACATAATACTAATTTGAATAACAAATGACAAAATCCTATAACTTCTTATCAGAGATCTTACTGTAGAAGAGCTTGTGGAATATTTATGCCCATCATGCATGTAAGCAAATCCAGAATAACATGAAACAAATCTTTCAATAAGGGCGCAAGTCAGATGTTCTTATATAATGTTGCAATATTTTGGTTTATCAGTCCTGATCTTAAAAGTTTCATTGAAGATTACATATTAAAGTCCAAAAATGTTTTACTTTAATGTACTTACTACCATGTTGCATTGCAAAACTTCACCAAATTCAATAGAAATCTTCCTGCAATAGAGGCGTAAGTGCACTTACGCCCATCTTGCATATAACATTTCTCCAGAATCACTTGCAAAAGAGTGCAATAAAGGCGTAAGTCCAATATTTTAATATATACTGTTTCTTTCTTAGATTTAATTTACAGTGATGCATATTTCCTGTGACATGTCTAATTTTAAAGCTTTCACAATGGAACATTTGTATGTTTTTCAAAACAGAATAAAACAGTTTGGTTTTTTGGCTCTCCTGTAAAATTTTCAAAAATGTAGTTACGCCCTTATTGCGTTGAACCCTCGAAATACAGAAATAACGTAAACCTTTCAATTTTTATCCTACCAATATCAGAAAACAACTTCAAATGTACAATGTTAAATTGGTGACAAAATACTCAGAAAGCAAAGTGTCTAAATTGATAACCAAACAATGATCTATAAGTAACAGTGTAACTATGTCCATGCCTCCATGGTAACAATTCTTTTCACAAAACTTGGAACATTGACATTTACCTGTAACACCTCGCTAGATCTCAAATATTTTTGATGAATCACGAAATCAATTGTTACAAACGTAGAGATGAGGCATTGCTTTAATAGTAAATATTACTTTTCTGATATAAACTAGTTTGCAAGTGTATTTATAAATATTTATGAGAACTGTAAAATATGTTGAAAGTTTCGAAGGTCTTTCTCTTATAAAGAAAACAAAAATGCAAAATGTTTAGCTAAAGTTTAACATGATCATTGAATATTACCGAGATTGTTAGATAACTAAATTTGGGGTAAATTATATAGCACTGATGGTGATATATCTGTTTCCTAGGCAACAATTCTACCTCATTGTTCATATTACAGAGTCTTTAAATACCTGCAACATACAAGGATATCGCGGCCTACTTTGGCGATAGTTATAAATGATATTATATAATTAACACATAGCTGTCGGGATGATAGAGAATATTGCCAGGCCGAGAATCGGTATATTTACCCCGGAGGCGCAGCCGAGGGGTTAATATGCCAGTTCAATGGCTGACAATATCCTCTATCATCCCGACAGCTGGGTGTTAATTATTTTATTATACCGAAAAACTTAAGAAGTACACTATTAGTTATTTTTTAAAATCAAAAGAAATAATCAATGAAGATAATATTCCAAAAAGGGAATTAAGATATAGAAAAACTGAAATAGCTCTTATCTAATATTTCGACCACTACGAGCCTTTATCAAAGATAATCATGTCAAATACACGTCACATTGTTAGTACATGTATGCATTCAGCCATTAAATCAACGAGAATAATGTTGATCAAGCTTCACGCAGTATTGAGTTGTTATTTCAAAAGTGATGACGTCATTAATTGACGTCATGAGCACAACGCCGTCATGTATGCATTAGCATGCATGCATGCATTCTCCCGACTGCAGTATATGCCATAAAATGCAATAAATGCGATAGAATTATGTAGGTTGGCAAGACGAGAGAGAAATTCGGGAGAGAGTGAAAGAATATTTGAGTAATGTAAGACATGAGAGAGACAATCCATTAAACAGACATTTTGGAGTCGGTGGTCATAGCAGTGATGATGTTAGATCTGTAGTTTTTAAACGGATATATTCACCTGGAAGCTTATTCTGAGGGTGATATATCCTGATATATTCACCTGGAATCACATTCTGAGAGTGATATATCATAAGATCACATTTTTGGTCTATGGGAGTTTTGCATTGAATGATATATTGAGGTATAATATAAACATATAGTTGCTGTATTAATCTTCATGTTTGGTTTACATTATGCAAATTACCTCATTTGCATCCTCATGAATATGAATTAGTGATATAAAAACAAAGATAAATAATATTGAAGATAACATGTTTGGATGTATAGAGTAAATTGCTATGACAAAAGTGATTCCTGCTACATCACCCACCTTAAGACCCCATTTCAAATAAAGTGTCAAGATAAAATCAACGCAGGAATACTTTGACTCAAATATGATACCCAAACAGTTATCAACCTTTAATCAATCAACCCTTTTCAAATTTGAAATGAAAATATAATATACCTGTAATCATTGTATTCATTAAGTCATTAAGTAAAAAGTCGTACTGAAATACTTAAACATTGGAAAAGAAGATAGTGGTGGAATTGAGTTCAATTTATATGAAACGATGTCACTTCTTAAACCTCTTCCCTAATAGTGTTCCCTCCACACGAATATTACCTCCTCACCACGACATACAGCGTCCTCGGTAACTAACACATCACCAACAATGGGATGATTTTTCCTTTTAATGGAGAGCTTGAGTTTATGAGAATATGTGTATGGCAACACCGCGTCAGGAGCAATGAAATGTTTTTTTATTTGTTACGGTCTTCACTCTTACACCACCTTCAAACTTGTGGTGTCTGCTGACTTTGTCCTTTCGTCCAAAGGCTTTATTCCAGTTCGTCCAAAGGCTTTATTCCAGTTCGTCCAAAGGCTTTATTCCAGTTTGGACATTCATATAACTCTATGGTTCGAACAAGTTGTCCATTTTCTTTTAAAAGAATTGAACGACATATACAGTTGTTCCCCATTGCAAGATTATACTGAACATGTTATTGGCTTATTTTACAATTCTGGTCCCCTTTCAGATCCCAGAAAAGTATCAAGTTCCTGGATCTCGTCAAGAGTTTCAGGTTGACCCATGATTCTGAATATAAATAACTTGTTCGACAGATTAAATATTCAGCAAATACAAACAATTATTAGAATTAAAGAGACTACTTGTCCTCGACCGGACATTCAAACAATTCCAGGATAGTCCCCTAACAAGGAATAAAATCTAGGAAGTGTCCAAGAGTAACTCTGCTACAGGTTAGACGTCAAACCTTTACAGAGCTCTTGCAATGTTAAGCTACGCAAAGTAAAAAATATTAAATTGCTCTTATTAATAGCACTCCATATATAGTATGAAAGGAGTTGCAGCAGATCACATAAAGGCAGAATATTTGATAACAAATCAGACTATGTTGGTCAGGTCTATACTATTTCAGCTGGCTCTGCTCTATTTGCAACGGTATCAAAAACTGGATAATATAGATATGATTCTATAATTTGTACCAAGGTTATTCATGTGTTATTTTATTAACTCTTTGCACGCTAGCGGCGAAACTATGATTACTTATGCAATCCAGGTCAGGATCCAAACTGTTTGTCATCTTGATAATATTTTTGCAAAGAAATTAGAGAAGAGTGTTTTTAAGAATTGAAGCAGACAACAATTGTTGCAGACGAAACGTTACTTAGCGTGCATTGGGTAAATGTATTTATCATATTTTCTATAAATTCTAAAAGTAGGAGATCCTTCGAAAGCGGAAGTAGCCATGTAAAAAGAGAGAATTGCAAACTCGGTTTAATTGTTCCTGAGCAGTTATTCACCCTTTACTCCATGAATATTTATAACATTATAATTTATACTATTAATTAACCCTTCGCTTGCTATTCACGTCAATATACCTACCTGTAAATAGTGAAGACCCAGATGAGAGAGCTCCTGCAGGAGCTGTCTCATCAGGGTCTGCACTATTTACAAGTTGATTGTGCAACCAGAGCTCTCCACAGCAGCGATATACATGTACACAGTGAAGATATGCGTAATTATACAACAGGATATGTGTAAAGAAAGAGAAATGCATTTTAAAATTGAGCAATCGAAGGGTTAATGAAATTATAATTACGGGTGAGCTCAATTGTCATAATAGCAAATGGAAACCTGTAGGTATTTTTTGACAGAAACTGTAGAACCATATCTATATTATATCATAAGCAAACTGAGCAGACCCTGATCAGACAACTCCTATTGGATCCGTCTGATCTAGATCTACTCTGTTTGAAAGGCGTATAAATGCATGTTTATAGAGCACATGGATATAGTGAAACACTGTTCACGCCCCTAAGCTTTCATCATTACTTTAGACTTATATTAATCTGTTAACTTGATAAGTTATCCCGGTTAGAAATCGGGAGTACCCGAAATTATGTTATCTCTGTAATTTGTATGATCCCGTGAACTTCGAGATATCGAAGTTCAACTTTACTTCGCTGCTGCAAGCGTCAAGGGCCTATGCGGCGGCCGTAAAAAGCCATCCCGTACTTCATTCTCAGTGTTGTTATATTTTCCGGTCCTTCGAGATCACGAATTTCAGTGTCTATAGTTATGAAAATTGAATACCATTGAATCCGGTGCTTAGGGCGTATTATCTCCAAACTTGCTGTGGTGGTTGGTTATAACCACTAGATGATCCCTATAGTTTTTAAGGTCACTAGGGCAATGGTCAAGGTCACCATGACCTCAACTGGCGAAATGGTTTCCGATCTGCTCAAAGGTTTGGCTTACAGGTCTTTTATGTTGTGGGGAAGTCTGGCGGGGATATCTTTATTTACACTACATAATTATGTATTTGTTAAACTAGAGTGATGTTGAGATAAGTGTGAGGTAACGACGTCTGTGAATCGGTTTACATCCCCATTGGTGGATTTGCCACTGACCGTTCCAAGACGGTACTGTCTTTGTCACTTTTGCGTTTATGTTTGTTGGGTGTCTTTGTGCCTTTGTGTTTGTGCTTTTGTTTGTGTTTGATGTCTCCGTCTCGTGTGTGCATTCGCGCGTGCGTGTGTTCGTGCGTGCGTGCGTGCGTGCGTGTGTGTGTGTGTGTTTGTGTGTGTGTGTGTTTTGTTATGTTGTCAATGCGCTACCGCCTGTTCAGAGAGAAACCGTGCCAGGTCAGCCTTGTTCTCTCCTAAAGCACATAAATTACTCCAGTCAGCTGGCAACGGCACCTTACAACTTTAAATAACTCTTCGAATGGGTCTGATACCCTTGTTTTGTGGAGAAAAAAAGGATTATTCTTGAAAACGTTTTAATTTACGCATCTTTTCACTAAGATACGTCTTGGGGATATGGATATCCAAATATAAAGTAATCCACATAATACCTTTCCCAAATCTTGTGTTTTATATGGTGTGGCACTTCTCTAATCATCATATCTACATAACTCCTATTCCTAATTTTCACGTTTTCATGTGGTATAAAGTCCATATCAATGCGCCATTTCCGCAGGATAAACATCATGTCTTCGTCATAGGTTTCCATTGTGCCGAAGTAATTATATTCTACGTCACAAGGAGAGCAACGGTCGTAATAAGACATGTGATGAATATCAATATATGTGTCATGGTTCAAGATATTCATCAGAAAACTAATAAATGAAACCATCTTGTCGCCATCCATCTCCACGCCCCTGCGATCTTTGTATGCGGATAAAAGTCTTTCAAGCGGATCCCGTACGAACATAAATGCTTCATAAGGAAATGCGTTTATTGTGACAGCAGGCAAGTTATGGGTGAGCACCTCTGCCCTGAACATTCTTTGACTCATTCTTTTGCCTATGACAGTGTCGTTACGAAGCCGGTACAAGATGTTAGTAATGGTGGAGGACCCGGTTTTTAGGTTGCTACAGGCTATGAGGCGATATTGTTTATCCAACAATACCTTCACCTCTCGAAATTTGTTGGAACCAAAGCCTGGCATATGTCTAACCTCCTCGCATCTGTCCCTAACGAAGGTTTTTCTTTGCTCCATATTTAAACTGGAAAAGTTCTGAAACAGCAAGAGAACATCTGTCTGAATAGTGTCTGGATTGTGTACTACCATAGTTTACAGAGTAATTATTATAGCCTTTTCAACTAGCGGTAGAGTTCCACTTTATTAAACTCTAATAGGATGAGTCTCAATTATTGTCTGCAAAATTTGTTGTCAGCTGCAATATTCGTTTGTTTCTGTTCTATTTCTTTAACAACATATTACCACGGTAACAGCAGTTTCGACCCCGAAGAGATGCCGAGAAACTTTGTGTCTCATCTGGATCCAGACATTGAATATGTAATCACAGATGGGACAATGGCAGCGAAACAGTTAAAGAAAACAATAGTATTTTTCAGACTGGTGTTTTTAGAATTATTCATTTAATTATTTTAATTGTTCCTTTTTTATTATGCCCCCCCCCCCGGATCTGATCTGGGGGCATATTGTTTTGCTCTGTCTGTCTGTTTGTCTCTATGTTTGTTTGTCAGCAACTTTAACATTGGTCATTACTTTTGAGCCAGTACAGATAGAGACTTGTTATTTGGCATGCATAATATGTATCTCGTAAAACCGCACGTTCTGAGGGGCGATCTGTCATCCTTCACGGTCAGATGTCAAATATATAGGTCAAATCACCGACTTTAACATTGACCATAACTTTTTAACATGTTGAGGTAGAGACTTGATATTTGGCATGCATGTGTGTCTCATAAAGTTGCACATTTTGCGGGGTGACATGTTAGGGTCAAGGGTCAGATGTTTGTGTGTTTGTCAGCAACTTTAACATTCGGCATAACTTTTAAATCTGTAGAGATAGAGACTTGATATTTCGCATGCATATGTATAAGTCGCACATTTTGAGGGTTAAAAGGTCAAGGTCATCCTTCAAGGTCAGAAGTCAAAATATTGGTCAAATCAACAAGGGGTCAAATGTTAAGGTCAAGGTCGTCCTTCAGGGTCAAAGGACACCCATTTTAACTTTGGTCATAATAGCTTTTGAACCAGTAGAGATAGAGATTTGATATTTGGCATGCATGTGTATCTCATGAAGCAGCACATTTTTAGGGGCCAAGGTCAATGTTATCCTTAAGGGTCAAAGGTCACAAACTTAAACATATGTCATAAATTTTGAACCAGTAGAGATAGAGACTTGGTATATGGCATGCATGTGTATCTCAAAGCTGTACATTTTGGGGGGTCACGTGTTAAGGTCAAGATCATTATCCAAGGTCAAAGGTCAAATTGGGCGGGTGCACAGTGTTTCACAAACACATCTTGCTTTACCTAGTCATTACTTTTATCCCCACGAAAGTATTTTACATATGAATAGTAAATATATATTCAAACTTTAAAGTATGTTTACAAATAATTCTACACACATATTTAAAAGTAGTTTTACACATTGTGTACAAAAATGGAACGAAGTGATTTCTGTAGAGTTTAAAAAGAAGACTTTTTCAAATTAGCATAATTACTTCAAATGTCCAGCATGTTATACTGGTCTGTCCCATGTTGTATTATACAATCGTTGCGTACACACCAGTACCGATGCTATCATTAGATACTTTTTGTACAAAGACAAACCTACAAAGTACACTTGTTTAAACCAAAAAAAATCAAGTTCACGCACTATTTGGCCCTTACGAATTTTAAAGATGTTTTGGTTAAAGTCTTTCATCGAGTTAAAGTGTAGTCAGTAGAAATAATTTACCAATTATAAGTATTGTAACCACTCATTAGGGAAATAACATAAGCTATATCTCAGTGTAGCAATTTGTTACACTAAATGAGTTCTTTTGGGGTTTTCAAAACAAAATAATTGTTCTTTATTTAGTTTACTTTTTCAAATAGACCTTCCAGCAAGAAGTCCCGGCTTGTACAGTTCTGTCTTGAAATTTTTCCTGACTATACTTCACTATATTAGTACCCATTTTAACCCATAGACGCAGGTCAGGCGATTGTCACATGAACCGCCTGGTTAACCCTTTCGCTGCCAAACTCTGTCGTCTGCTAACTTTGTCGTCGGATACAAGTTTTCATTCTTTTGATTTTCTTAATTTTTGTTTCAAAAACATAGTAACAGTAACAAACTCGGCGTCTCATCTGGTTCAAAACTGTTTGCATAGGTAATCACAGATCCGGCATTGGCAGCGAAAGTGTTAATGTCTACTCTAGTCTACCATTATAATGAACGAAACACTGTCATTCAGATATTAACCCTGACACAGAGAATGATGGATAATGTTAAGAGTATTTTAATTTATCATAACTACCATAACAATGCACAAATAGTAAAGTCTTAAGCCCAGTAGGAAAAGACATGCACAAGATACAGCCACTATCATACTAACTATAACAAGAAATATCTTTTAAAAAGATATTCAGCGGCATTCAAATATTGACATAATGTACAAAACAACTTAATTGCAATGTTTCGACATTCTGTTAGTACAGGGAACTAGATACTAGCAGAGAACCATGCAATGGAAATGACTTGGAGTAGAATAAGCAATTATGGAAAAAATCAAGTTACTTTTATAGGAAATCACTATTAAAATGTACAATGTCAAAGTATTTTTTTAAAACTATCTGAATGGAAAAGTAGTAAAGTCAAGCAGGCAAAGCCACATGCAAGACGCAACCACCACCAAAACACCGATAGACAGCATGACACACACACACACACACACAACCACACACCCAAACGCACACGCACACACACATACGAAATGAACACAGAAAACACCAAAAGACACACAAGAAACAGGGACAAACGTTCCACAACATGAACAAACCACAAGCACAAAGACGCAAGGCAAACAAAAGGAAGGGTGACAAAGAGAGTACCGCCTTGGCACGGTCAGCAGCAAAAACACCACTGGGGGTTTAAACCGGTTTACGGACGTCCTAACCTCGCACTTCTCTCAAAGTCACCCTAGCTTTACAAATATTGTAAATAAAGGTATCCCCGCTGGACTTACCCACAACATAGACGACGGTGAACACAGGACAACATGTAAAACATAGCATAATAACTGTGACAATCCGTCAAATATGTACTCAATGGCTTTGCTGAAGTCAGAGCACCTGCAGGTAAGCCGTTAAGGGCACGACAGGGAAGTTAGTTCTTCATTTTACCTATAATAAAAATTTACTTGAAAGCATGTTTATTTATACTGATATGAATACACTTTAAATAAAGCATACAGAATTTAGTTTTTGTTTGTGCAGAGGCTGTAATTACTTAAAGAAAGGTATTTATCTAAAGCCTGTATCAACGCATTAATTGACGTATGTGCATCATCATTAGTGACACCATTAACTGAATATACATGTATTTTTAAAACAATATGAAGTTAGCTATCTCAACCTACTACTCGATCCAAAGCGCCATGTGATAGAGCCGTAACAATAGCCTTCAGTAAGTAGCTTTATATCACAGAGAGCGAATAACCAGAGCCTTAATTGGTGCGGTGGTCGGGGATAGTAATTAATACTATTAATGCCACTACTCGTATATACTAAACAACATTTCTTCTTTATTTCCTATGGCATTGCCTGTGAATTATGGTGGTTTCGGCAAACTACCTGTTCGTCAAAGTGGGTGTGATCAAACGTGGTATTAAAATAATAGCAAAATGATATTAAATGTTTAAAAGTTTGATAGTGGTTTTGGCAAACTGGTGGTTTTGGCAATCATTACCATGAGGTGATAAGTACGATAATGGGCTAGGAACTGATATAAAGTATGGCACACCAAAAATTGAATAGTCAAAATTGATCCACACCTTTTGAGGATAATAGATCTATATAGTTTTATTCAGTAATATTGTTTATGTATTATATACTCTAGCTTTGATAATGACCAAAGTAATTAATAACTCATATTGTTCTACCGGTCATGGTAATAAACAACTATGTGACTACATTATTGCACATGTATTTGAATCCACTAAAAGTTGAACTAATCAACATTTTGACTGAAAACAAAAAGCATAAAGTGAGTGGCAAACAGTTTGGACCAAGGCTAAAATCAAACCTAATGGGATAGTAAATCATTAGTAATGTGTTATGTGGTCTGTGGCTGTTTTAATGACTAAACAATGTGACTATAGTACTTGAAAGCACCTCTTTATCACTCATTGTACCCAAGGTTGAGTAAGTGTGAATATGTCATCTGCTTAGCTAATATCCTGATCTGTATAAACCAAACAAATGGACCACATATCAATATTTAACATATAAATAGTTTTTTTTATGATTTTGATTATTCAATTTTTGTTTTTTAATACAAATTTTCAATTTTTGCCGAAACGTCCTAGGTCGAATTGATAGATGGCCAAAACGTCCTGAGTCGAAACATCCGGGGCGAAACTTCCTATGCCGAAACGTCTTACATTAATTTGGCCATGTGTAGAGGCATTATAAAAAGGCTGTATGCCAGTCAAGGGATTAACTAATGAAAATACGGTTAACTAGAAAATACTGGTAGGTCATATGCAAATTACAATGTAATATAGTTTCTGATTGGTGGAAAACTAGAACAAAAGTGAAAATAGACAGCTAACCGCTGAAAAACAAGTGATAGTCAAACATACACTACATGCGCGCACATACACGAGCGACATAGAGACAGAGACAGATGCAACTCTCAAACACCAACAAACGTACAGTACAAGTACAAGCTAGAAAATGGCACGATTCCGCATATTTAAAGAATACCAAAAATCAGCACTGACATATGACACCGGTACATATATTTGCATTTAGAATACACGAGAAGTTGCCGAGAAGAGTGAAAAAAGAGTACAAAACATAGAAGCAATGCAGTTATTGTATCACAAGTAAAATACGAACAAAGATATGTTAATGGGATGTTAAGAGAGAAAATACTTGTACACATGGAATGGTGTTGACGAAATTGCGCTTTTACAAACTTGTAAAGGAGTGACATCTTCGACAAACATCTCATGTGGAAATCGTCGAATAATACATAGGGGACTCAAATGCTACCGAAGAATATGCTGACCAAGACAACGCTTCGGTGAGAAATTTTAGTTGAATAAAACTAATCGGACATGAAAGTATTGTAATAGAAGAAATATACAATAAGGACGCACCACTTTCTAATGTCATATACAGATTAAAAGAAATATTTTAAACTGATCCGAAAAACGAGGTGCAAGTTATCTCCCGTCACATCTTCTGTGTGTGGTTCATTTAATGTTATGCACATACAATAATTAGATATGACTAAGACGTTGATTATATACATTTTTTATAATATAGATATAGGCGAAGATATGTTCTCTTTTAAGTCCACAGTATATAATCTAGGACCATTTAGCGTTTAACCATTCGCTTGCTATTCACGTCAATATACCTATCTGTAAATAGTGAAGACCCAGATGAGACAGCTCCTACAGGTGCTGTCTCATCAGGGTCTGCACTATTCACAAGTTGATTGCACAACCAGTGCACTCCACAGCAGTGATTGCACGGTGACATACTTGTACAAAGTGAAGATATATGTAATTATACAACAGGGCATGTGTAAAGAAGGAGAAATGTATTTTAAAATTCATCAAGCGAAGCGTTAATACTTTACCTGATTTTGAAAAGTTCTGACCCCTTAATAAACAAAGCAGGGCTCATGTAGCCTCTTATCAGGGTCTGCTCTGTTTTCTTATAAAACTATACTGTATTGTTTCTGCAGATTCATCGTGAATTTCATTATAACTTTCGGCTCATAAGTACTCATACCATGATTCATTCATAAGTTAGCATAGCGTATAATGTGCCTATAATAACATGTTCATATAAAAATATTATACAATTATTTACTTATGTCGAGGTCATTATGTGTTTTATGGACCTGTAAAAATGATATTGACCTCGGTCAATATCATTTTTACAGGTCCGTAAAAACATATATTGATCTCAACATAAGTAAGTAATTATTATATTATATTCATTTCTCTAAAAATTTAGATTCAATTTAGATTTAAAATTGTTCGTGAAAATTGACCGTTTTAGTTACACGTTCATGAAAATGACTAGAGTCAATATCACTTTTGCGGGTCATTATCGTTGTTTTTCTCGGACCTGAGCGTGCACCCCTCTCAACAATACTAAACAAACGAGCGCATTGAGAGGTGTATATAATATCATACAGTATCTAACCTTATAACATGTATCCATATCGTGATAGCACGTTACCTACACGCGTCTTTATAAGAACTCAATACGAAATACGGTCTTCTTGACTCTGTCAATAGTTATATGAAGGCCGTGCATGTATGTATGAGCAAACTTTCCACACGCTCAACATCAAAGACAAACAGTGTAAATAAGCATAAATTTTATACCCTCTATTATGTCTAGCCCTTTGCTTTTACTTTACATTTTGCGTATTAGTTTCTTTTCATTGTAGTCTGTTAAGTACCTTTTGCTCTAGGTCTACGGTACAGTTGTGTAAGCCTGCAAAGGGCTAATATCTGAATATTTTATTGATTTGATAGTTTTAAAACAAATAATTCAGGAGGAGCCTCCCAATGTATTTTTCTAATGCACACTTGATTTGCTATTTTCTACTGTTGTTCAACCTTAAGCTGCAACTGTGATGGTTTGGAACCATCTTTATATGGCATTTGTTCCAAACAACTGCAATGATTTGGCAATCTTGTTTTTATTACCCACCCACACCCCCTCCTTATGCTAAGTGTTACGTTACTGTATGTCTTGTCCTTTGATTTTATATTCATGATGCAGACATGTTTGATTTGTTCTGTTATTAACCTCAGTATGGTTTGGCCTAGTTATATAGGTCGATTGCTATTGCTAAAGGTTGTAAAGGGGTCATTCATGACTTTTTTTCCCTAATAATCCTAATAATAAATCAATAAATCAATAATATGATGATGATTATAATAGTTTGAAAATACTTTGTTTAGGAGGAACCTCCCCCTGGATATTTTCAAATGAATATCTGATTTGATATTTTTTCAATTGCTCCGGCTTAGGTCACAAATGTGATGGTTCTGGAACCTTCCTATCTGCCATTTATTCCAAATAACTGCAATGTATTTAAATTTCAGTGTATGGGTACATCTATATGCACCGTAGACGATAAATCAATATTTCGAAATGAAACCAAGTTTAACCCTATTAGGCACATGTTCTTTACAACGGAAACATGTCTAACATTCACCTTCTTCCGCCTAAACCTAAGACTTCAGTTCGCTTCTTAAAAAATAGTATACAAGAATTTCACTCTAAATACGTGTTTGTCCCAGCTGATAAAGCGTCAAACAATGTAATTATCGTTTGACGACTTTATTATGTGGATGTTTTAGAACAAGAACTAACTAAGACAAAGTCATATATTGGGGTCTCTAAGTCTGAAAACGACATTATATCTGAACATGTTAATAAATGTAAACAGTTCAATGCTGATATATTAATCACACACCATAAACTTCCGACGATGTACTGGATACATAAACTCCATAAAACGCCATATAAATCACGCTTCATAGCAAATTCTGTCTCGTGCACAACAACTGCACTATCCAAACTAATTACATCGTGTCTAACAGCGGTCAAAGAACATGTCAAGCGTTACTGCGATAAAGCTTATGAGAATTCAGGAATTAACCTTTTTTGGTCTATTAAAAACTCCAATGAGGTTTTAACTAATTTAAAAATCAAGCAACACCAAGCTAACACTATAAGCACTTATGATTTTTCTACACTTTATACCACATTACCACACGATCTAATTAAGATCAAACTTACTAATCTGATAAATAAAACATTTGCCAGAGAAAAAGTATCATTTATTGCCTGTAATTCGAGACATGCGTTCTTTACCAATGATGTTACAAATAAATATACCTCATGGACATGTTTAGATCTTTGTGACGCTATCACGTTTCTGTTAGACAATATATTTGTTCGTCTTGGTAATTCTGTTTATCGCCAGATTATTGGTATTCCAATGGGAACCAATTGTGCTCCTTTAATTACAGACTTGTTTTTGTTTTGTTATGAACGGGACTTTTATGCTTAACCTTAACAGCGATTCACAGGCGGATGTCATCAATGCCTTTAACAATACAGCACGTTATTTAGACGACATTTTTAATATTGATAACCCATACTTTGATTCTATGATAACCTCAATTTACCCTAGGGAGCTCAAGCTTAATAAAGCAAATAGTTCTGACATATCTGCAGCCTTTTTAGATTTAAATTTATCTATAAACAATGGAACAATTTCTTCTGGAATTTATGACAAAAGGGATGATTTTAATTTTAAAATAGTTAACTATCCTCATTTGGATGGGGATGTTCCCCGAGCTACATGTTACGGTGTATACATTTCTAGGCTTATTCGTTTTGCTAGAGCTTGTTCCTCTGTTGATGATTTTAACAATCGTAACCTTATTATCACTGAAAAACTACTAAAACAGGGCTACAGATATGACAAACTTCGTAAAACATTTTCAAAATTTTACCACCGTAATATTCTACTCATCAGCAAATACAATTGTAATTTGCGTACTTTTCTAAAGTTAGGTATTTCACATCCGGAGTTTTACGGTGATGTCATTTACAAACTTCGAAAAATTATTGGACATACTTATTTTGATACTTTGTTTGTCAAACGTATAAAACAATTCATTAAAAAGGGATATGACCCCTCTATATTGCAGCACACTACATGCTTGGTGGTCGACCCCTTTACAGTTGGTCATTATGCTTTCCTCTTTACTTGTGCGATGACGGAAAAGGCTTAATACTCTATGAAAATTCCCTCTGAAACCCGTTTACGGAGGGAGGAAATTAGATATTTGTATTTTGCTAGTTCTGTCGTACCCCAAATGACTACTCCACAGCTGCTCTGACCTGAATAGTCATCGAGTACATGCCTACGATGTCAAGTTTATTCTTTTTCAAACAAAACAGTTGTGTATGATTAATATCCACGGGTAATTGTATTTTCTTGCGATTGATCTTTTAAATGTCGCAGTAGAAGTGTTTCAAATAGTTTTCCCGTACTTTTAAATTATGACGTCATTTACATGATGACGTCGCTTGTTTACTTCTAATAGCGTTCATTTTCAAATCATTTTCATTTTGGCATACATCGTTACGCATGTTGTGGTGTTGTCTGGAGGGGGAATTTTATTTACATTTTGACTTTGGTGAAAGTGGGATAAGGACGAGGTTGGGTACCCATAAACCAGGTTCAAGTCGCCCAGTACCCCTTTTTTATTGCTTTTGGCTGCTGGCCGTTCCAAGGCGGCACTCCTGCTTTCAGCCTACGGTCAATTTTGTTTTTTAATATGCTTAATGTTTAATGTGTTTCGTCTTGATATGCGTCCTGTTATGTTTTGTCTTGTGGCTTTACCGTTTCTCGTTAGATGGTGTTTGATGCGGTGTCATTCCGTGTGTGGCTCTCCCTGTTTGACTATTTTTCCATATTGGCTACTCTGGTATTGCCATTGTTATCTCAGTACATGTGTAAAGTACTGATGCAGATACAAAGCAAACATTGTTTTGTATCCTGTGACAGACGAATATTTCTCTGAGGGACACACTCATAATTGGCGGGTTCGACTTGAGACCCTCGGGGTCTACCTAGGGAACCTGGCGGCCTTTGTTAACAAAAAAGTCACTAAGAACCGATCTTTTAGACAGGCATTCTGGGGCTTCTATGCGTTATTCATGTATGTCTGACCAACAACAATTACTAGACAGTCCGCATGATCCTAAAGTATTGTCAGAACCGGGCTTGTCCCCCCCCCTTGCCTGAAGTCAGTATTTGGCGGACTATCCTTGAAACCTATCAACTCCTTCTGTCCAATGCTTTTGTGAGTATGTACTTTATTGTATGTCTAGTTATTTGGTTTTATCGTTCGCGATGGAGACATTTTTTCTGTTTATCTCTGTATGGTTTGGTCTTGTTTTTTATGCGCCAGCGTTATTGCTTAAGCTTAAAAAGGGCTCATAAATGAAAGTTTTAAAATAATAAAAATAATGACAGTTTTGAAAACATCACTTGGGGCAGCCACCCCCTTGATATGTTAAATGTAATTCTGATTTGCTATTGTTCTCCTGCTGTCCGGCCATCAGTCATACATATTACTACCATCCATGTATGGAACTGGTAAAAAGAAATAAAATGACATGACAATGCATTTGTAATATCTTTGTATGAGAATATTGTCATTTTGTTTCCGTCTAAATGTAAGTTTTTGATGATACACCTTTTTTCTAAAGAAACCATCCTTACAAGGTATTTGGTTCAATCAGCAGAGACAATATGTCTTGGCTAAACTGGCATTGCCATTTTGTTTTATTATATATTTTAAATACAGGTGAACATACAAATGACTTTTGGCGAATAAAATGGCACAGCTATTTGAGAAATGAAGAATTTTATATTTGAGATGGTAACAAAATCTTCCAATGTGATCATATCAACATGTTGCCGCGTTCCATGTCAATAAAACTGTTGGTAACAACCACCTGCAAAGTTTTTCAACTAAATCTAGAACGTTCAAAATAAAAACGTAAAGAGATGTTGTCAATCTTATAAAAATGAACACATGGCAAGTGAATAGATGAATAGGCGTGGTGTGCGTGAAATTGAGTCACGTGCTAATCATGTGAAAATGAATTTGCCCGATCTTGTAATCTTTATCCTGCTGAAAATATTTAGTTCTGCTCAAATCTTGAGTTTAACCGATGGATTCCCTCATTAGCTATTTTAGAAACAGTATCTACAGGACAATGTGCTGAAAAAGAATTATTTCCCAGTAAATAATAGTTTACAGTTTTTATACCATTGTGATAAATAGAGCAATTGCTCCTTTAGAGCAAATGTTCTATTTATCGTTATGATTTTAAAAGTGACTTTTACAGAGGCGTCAAAGGGCGCAGATATGATGGAATAGGCTAATTGTGATTTCGCTTTAATTCTTTCACTGTCAATGTCGCTGCCGATGTAATATCTGTGATTACATTTGCAAACAGTTTGGATTAAGATGTGACGTTGAGTATTCAAACCTATTTGCTTTTCGCTTTTGAATAAAAAAAACAACAAGAAAATCAAAATACAAAACCTAAGCAGATAACAAAATACAGTAAAGCCCCGCTAATGCGACCACCTAAAAGATGTATAATTTTGGGTGCTATATGCAGGTGGTAGCTTAATGCAGGACAAAAATAATGCAGTAGCTTTCTGAATTATTTTTGCCCTGCATTAAGTAACCTGCTGCTTATAAAGACTGTCATGTTTATTCATTAAGTGGTCGCATTAGAGGGGGTCTACATATACGCAGATGAAAATATTTGGCAGCAAAATAGTTAAGCTCATCGAGACGATTCTAAAGAATGGTCAGAGTTTGGTGGAGAAATAAAGGAGATAGTCTTGATGTTTATATTTATGTATTCTATCTGGACCTCTTTTATTGTAATTAATTACAGTAAAAACATCTCCATAACAACCACTAAATTGTGTTAATTTTAGTTGGTATTTAGGGCAGCTGGTGGCATAAAGCAAGGTGAAAGTAAAACAGAACGCTCCAATAGGAGCGTTCTGTTTTACTTTCGCCTTGCTTTAAGCAGCCACATGCCTTTAACACAAAATATTTGGTGTAATTTAGTGGCCGTTATAAAGAGGTTTTACTGTAGTTCTATTACCGTTTTGTAGGTTTGCCGTTGTGGTATCTTGTCTGTGAGCATTCGTTTGGTAGTATTCGTGTCTAGCTGGTTGTGGTACGGATATATCAATAAATAACAAATCCTGAAATAGACACAAAGAAAACACAGTTAATACCTTCAACTCTACGAGGGATGTTCAAAAAGAAATGCTTCTCCGTGTGTATCTCGCTTTCCATGTGCTGTTTTGCGTAAATTCTGCAACATTTACTGTCAACTACTTGTAGTCATTGGACTGGAGAGAAAAATTATTAAAACAGTATGGTAAACGAATAGTTAACTCTTTACTCCATGAATATTAATGTAATGTCACCATTAATTATTAGTTAGATTAATTGTGATAGTAAAACATGGAAACAGGATGTTTTCATTGACACAACTTACAGAATCATATCTATATACAGTGAACTATCGTTACAACGGAGATGTTTGTTTCCAGACATTGCGCTAGTATAACGAGGTTGCCGTTATAACGAGTTTTAATATGAAATGAACCATTTGGCCAGTTTTAAACTAGTACCAACAGGTGATCGCTTAATGCAGAACAAAAGAAGCGCAAAAACTCTCTTAGGGAGCTGTTTGCACTTCTGGTGCTCTGCATTAAGCGATCACCTGCTTTAATGGCATTGCACCTATTTATTCAGTGGTTGTTTCAAAGAATTAACTGTAATTTTGTTTCAATGTATATTGCCGTTGTAACGAGGATTCCATTTAAATGAATGCCGGTATAACGAGAGGGTTCATGTATCTACATCATAAACAGACACAGCAGACCCTGACCAGACTCTGTCACCAAAGGCAGTTAAATGTGTTCATATTTATGGAGTAAGGGGTCACAAGGTTCGTGTACGCCAGATCCCTCATTTAACAACATAATAAGGACAAAACAAGCAACCAAGTTGCATTTCATAACAGACATAACATGGTTCACTATTTTGAAACAAGTACAAAGTATGTTAGCAGCCGTGTATTGACTACTGGAAATGCCCACCGATCCGTGCTTGCAAAACGAGTACATTCCGTGCACGGTATATTTTCACCAGCCAAGGACCTGTGTTGCAGACAGCGGTTCCAAATGTCAAAATTGTGACAGGTCAATTCTACAAAAATGGTGTAATGAAAAATCCTTGAAAAGTTTTTCTAGAAGCGTCGACCTTCAACTGGAATGACGTTTATTCTCCTGTTGCATGGCATTGTGGCTTCCCATATGGTTATTGTGAAGCAGTGTTTGAGAGAAAAACAATTAGCTGAGCTTGATCACCAAACATACTTGTTTTAGTTCCAACATTGTAATGTTTCTTAACTGAGCACAGGTACACATGGGAATACCATTTTCAGACGACCAAAACTTATCCAAATCTTGGATTAACATATTACATTGGTGTGTACAATTTAATGAAAAGTACATGTACTTCGAACGTTTATCACGAGTTTTAAATACGAACAGTATGTAACAAAAAGTAACGAAAGCAGTTGTATTATTTCTGAACACCCCTGGTAAGTGAGCTGGTCGTTTTCTACAATTATTAAAATACAGTTTTCTCCAAATTGTTTAATCGGTATCCAAACCATTCATCACATACTGGTCAATAACGTGGCAAGGGCTAACTAAAAATGATTAGAAGTATGTCCATATGGCAAGACGCATCACTGTATATCTACGCATGGCTTATGGCAATATTTTAGAGTTGTGTTGATATCATGACATAGGACACGACATATGACTGTACAGTGAACCCCCTCTAAACCGGACGCTAAATTTAGCGTAAACATCTGTCTTGTAGACAGGTGGCAGCTTAATGCAGGGTGAAAGTCACGCAGAAAGCTCCTAGAGGAGCTTTCTGCATGACTTTCACCCTGCATTAAGCAGCCACCTGCCTAAAGGTATCCAAATTCTTCTCTTCTAGAATTCCGGTTTAGAGGGTTTTGACTGTATCTTCGACATGGTTAGAGACGATTCTTTAGAGGGTTTGGACATGGTTAGAGACGATTCTTTAGCAGGTTTGGTGGAGAAATAAAGGAGCTATTGTTGAAAATGTTTTATTTACGCATCTTTTCCAGACCTCTGTCTCCAATCTTTACCAGACCTAATGTAGAATCAGCCTCTGACTCAAAGACGCGATATCTGATCAGGTTATACACTGTGAAACCATTATTGGCCCTGTCAGAACACAATAAGGAGTTCTATTAAGAGTCGTCGATCTAAGGTGAATAAAAGAACACACATTTACTTACATTAGAGTCACGAGTCCAATGCAGCCTTGTGCTAGTACTCGCTTTGGTCGTAACTGTGTCCACATGCTGGCAACCCTAAATAAAATTGGACATAAATACTTAAACTGCTCTGATGATGCAGAAAGCTCTGATTTATGTATTATATTGATTCCCTATTTTGGAATATTTACTTCATTGTAAAATTGGACAGCATAACAAATTAGAATAGACAATCTCTGTAGCTACCACTTAACCCATTTTCCTAATTTTCACGCCTTTGTAAGCAGAGTAGACCCGGGTCAGACGGCTCCTATTGTAACCGTCTGATCAGCAATCTGGTTTGTTTCTTATGAAATTATAATAGATCTGACTACAGTTTCTGCTGAGGTCAAACATTTCCTGTGTGCACGTTCAATTACAGCTGAACTTCGATAAGTCGAGCTTCAAGGAACCGTACAAATTAGTTCGAGATAAGAGGAGTTCGAGCCATCCGATTTCTAATCTGAACAACTTCTCAAGGCTACAGCTTAATATAGGTCTAAAGTAATGCTGAAAGCTCCTGTAGGAGCTTTCAGCATTACTGTAGACCTGTATAAAGCTGTCACATGTGTTTCTAGATATCTGTAGCGATATACTTTAGAGCAATTCTGTATTGCAATTTTTGGAAGGACTGGACTTTTATCCCAAAGTTCGAGTTATCCGAGTTCGAGATATCGAAGTTCATCTGTATAAACATTCAGCTAATACATATGCATGATGTTATTATTTCTTAGATGAATATTGCACAGGGCAAAGAATATCCCTTAGTTTGCTATGAAACTATTTTTGTTTGATCTTCGGTCTGTTACATTTTATGCATTTCGTGAATGTTATTCACTGAGTAAATTTCCAATGCGAAGCTCCTGTAGAGGACTCAAGAGGCAATGGGTCAAAAACTGAGATATCTCAATAGGTCTAACAACCAGTTAACCCTTACTCTGTGGAACACGAGTCACTAATGCCCTTTGCAAACAGTGTAGACCCGGATGAGAGGACTCCTAGAGGAGCCCTCTCATCAGGGTCTTCACTGTTTGTCATGTTACACTTTTCTTTAGAAAATCCCCAATTAGTCACTATAAGATTGACCTGTTTGAGGTTTGGAATAGTCCATTTCAAAAGTCAGCGTTGTAAGGGTTAAATCTTTACCTGATACAGGCGCCCTTTGAAACATTTGAAATCAGAGTAGACTTAGATCAGACGAAGGAGCCACCTGACCAGGATCTACTCTGTACATGTAAGCTTATGAAATAATATAGATCAGGGTCCATGCTTATAAAACTTTTTAGTTGAGTCTGAGAGTTCGTTCTCAAGCTTTTGATTGGTCAGATTTGAGTTATCAAGCTTTTGATTGGTCAGATTTAACCAATCAAAAACTTGGGAACGAACTCAGAATCTACTAAAACGTTTTATAAGCATGGATACTGATTCTTTCATGGGCAAAACTTCCTCTGTGTTTGATGTCATTCTCAAAACAAAATATGCAAATCGATATTCATTTTATTCCGTATGGCTAACATTTTCCTTCATATAAACGCATTTGCAAACAGGGTAGACCCAGATCAGGATAGGTCTGCTTTGTTTGCTTTTGACATGATATAGACCTAATTCTACAGTTTTGTCAAAGCAAATAAAACATTCGTTGAAAGGTTTAAAACTTCAGCTAATAAATAGTCATGACATCTTTCCTTCATATAAACGTGTTTTTACACAGTTGCAGAGTAAGGGTCCTCTGATCTGGGTCTGCTCTGATTGCTAATTAATCCATTATTTCATAGGCTATTTTTAGATACAGTGCTCCCTCTCTACAATGACACTCTTTGTGATACGAATATTGTATGTGTTGTTCAGAGGCAGTTGTTATAGGGAGGGAAAATCAAACATAATTAGCTTGTTTGCAGATCCCCAGATAAAGTGTATTTCGAGAACTAAAACCCTATGTTGTGACCACTCTTTAGAATCGTCACTTTGTGACGATTCTAAAGAGTGGTCACAACATAGGGTTTTATGGAGGCATAAAGAAATTACGATGGAAAAAAGTTGTTTCTGGAGCCTTGTTGTTTCGGATACAGTGGCATGCGTTGTTGTAAGGAGTGAATCGTTATTGAGAGGGCCGTTGTAGGGAGGGAGCATTGTACAACCTCTTTGAATAAATCTACCGAAAAGGAGCATTAACGAGAGAAAAGTAAAATCTAGAATTTTGTAGTTTGAAACCATTGTGATAAATAGAGCATTTGCTCCTATAGGAGCAAATGCTCTATTTATCACAAGGATTTCACAAAGTGACTTTTACAGAGTCGTCAAAAGTCGTCAGTATGAGGGAAAGGGTTAATGGAATTTGATAGTTCTGTTTCTTTAGTTTCTTAAATGGCTACAATAGTCCACCTTCCATATTCCATTATAGATATTTTGTTCATGAATATTCAGTAGTATTGAAATTTGGACTAAACAAAGAACAGGGAAATGGTTAAACACGTCTTACCTTGGCTCTTTTATATTCCATCTAACTGCCACCTAGATGCAACAACTCGTCAATAGCAGTGTATTAGTTCAGCTCCTACACTGTCAACATCAGCGAAAGCCTACAAAAACCGGGTGGCTATTTTATATTGACCTATACCATTTGGCTGCTAAGTGCCACCTGGTGGGCGTTTACAAACACATACCTGGATTGAGATGAGATACCGGGTATATAAATAAACTCGGCTGCTCATCAGGATCCACCCTGTTTGACGCCCGGCCAATAGTTTCTCAAAAGGTTTAACGAATCCAGAATTAAATTAACCTATAGCCTGCTATAGGCGAATGAGTGAATACATATACAACCAGTTTGGATCCAGATGAGACACCGAGTTACTCGGCGTCTCATCAGGATCCAAACTGTTTGACACTCTAATTGCATTTTGGCAGACAAATTAATTATAGCTTGAATTTTGAAAATGTAGTAGATGAAAACTTCTGTAAAAATAATTTGCTCAGCAGGCTAAAGGTCCAAACTGTAGCTGATCCGTGTTTGAACAAACATTGTTTTATCAACAGGCTAAGGTTTAACACTTTTCTCCATAAATACACATTTTCATGCCTTTGCAAACAGAGTAGACCAAAACCAGTCGGCTCCTATAGGAGCCGTCAAATAAGGGTCTGCTCTGTTTGCTTATGATATAATATAGGTATGATTTTACATGTTCCGCTATGGCCACAGGTTCCTATGTTCATGTGCCATAACGAAAATTAATCTAATTATTACTCATGGCAGGTGCGGATCCAGGAGTTCAGATTGGGCGGGGTTGATTTTTTTTTGAGAGAGAGGGGGTGGGGCGTACAATTTTATGTTTGATGACATGAATAGCATGTTTGTAATACATGTTGAAAAACAGCTGTGTTAAAGGCAGGTGGCTGCTTAAAGCAAGGTGATAGTAAAACAGAACGCTCCCATGGGAGCGTTCTGTTTTACTTTCCCCTTGCTGTAATACGTATTTGATATTGTGAAAGTTCAACATTCAATGATAAAAGGCAAACAAGCTACCAGTTATAAGTATTTGTGTATACATTGTGTCATAATATAACCCCCTCTCGTTCTATAAAGTGACAGTGACCATTGAAAAAAGTGGACTGCTCAGTATTGACCCTTTAATCCGCTGTGAAAAATAGTACCTGCTCAAATTTGAACCTAGCGCAAGTTTGACTACTTCCAAGTCGACCCAGCAGACGACAATGCTAGCACCGAAAGGGTTAAGATTTGTATAGGCAGCGAGTGTCAATCAAAGTACTGACAGTACTGAAGGTTTCGGACATAAGATATATTATATTGAATTTTGCTGTGATGTTTTCCGAAAATCATGTCAGAAGTTTGGAAGACATTTAAAGAATTGTTTTATGAGCATGTCACACACAGGGAGATTCCAATAGCTCAACTTGCCACTTTGTGCCAATAGAGCCAAAATTGATAGTTTAATGTAGTAAAGAGCCATCACTCCATTATTTGAAAGTAAGGATCATACTTCTACTACTATCTGAAGGATCATAACAGTAATTAGCATGCATAATTCACGTATCCATACATACATTTTAGCCAATTTTAGACATATTCCTTATGATTCTAAATACCCTACAAATAGTTGCCAAATATACTGTGGGGTGATATTAACAATATGACAATTTATAAAGTAACCAATCTATTTCAACTTAGCATGGCAGGATACAACTGGGAAAATAAAAATAACTAGAAAACTGTTTCCATGACACTGGTGCACCCCTTCCCTAACAATAGTGTCTCTAGACCAAGTACGTTTGACTATGTGTTATATAGTGAAGCAAATTTCAGAGTCCCATAACTCTGGTTCAAATGGTCAACGCAATAATTACATTCTTTAAGAATTTTTTCACATTAAGGTTGACAGCTTATCATGGGTGAAAATTTGAAGTAAACCCTCCCATTGATATATGGGTTGTTAGACACATAATATTGTTTCATTTATATTATATAATGAAGACGATTTCAGGGTTCCATAACGGGTACAACTGGTTTGAGCAAAAATAAGCCTTTATATGCTTTTGCAAACAAAAAGACCCTGAAGTTCATAGAATAGTTTATCCATGCATATACTTTGTCTTTTTGTGTGATTGCATTGTATTTTCTTACTTTTTCCTGAGGAGACTGTGTTGTTCAGGGCCAATTTGCGAATCTGTGCTACAAACAATACATACCCCGATCAGTTACCACAACTAGTCAGGGTCTTCGCTACTTGCAGCATCATACATGTAACCATTATATCAATAAATGATATAATTAAAAATAAAGTATAGTCTTACATGTAAATTACAGTTAGTGCTGTAAACACTAAAGATCCTGATCAGTAACCGGCGTCATAGAAATAAATTATATGAATTAGAAATAAATTACATACATTGCTATGAGACACTATAAGATACTATAAGCCTGACACGTAAATCAATAAATGATGAAATGTATATAAATTAAAAGATAAGAAAGTGTTTTGTCTAATTTTGTTAGCTCCTTTTTTCCTTTTAATGATATTTTAATAATATAAAGGATACAAGAACCCTTGATTCCTTTTAATAGTAATTGAATACTACCATCCAAACTACTTATACAATAGAGGTGGGCAAAGTGGGACACACTGTTTAGATTCAGATCTAATACCAAGTAACTGTCTGACCAAAATTTAAACTCTTTACAACTTGTGACAATTTTGCCTTATGTCAAAATGCCTAAAACTGATCTTTTAGAAATTCAAATGATTACAAACCTGAATCAGACTACATTACAGATCTCTACAGCTTGCTTAATCCTTACAATGCTGGGTAATTTTTCGTCTGCAACAATTGTCGTCTGTTTCAATTGCAAAAATATGATTAAGATGACAAACAGTTTGGATCCTGATGAGACGCAGAAATATGTGGCCTCTCATCTGGATCCAAACTGATTGCATAGGTAATCACAGTTTCGCCGCTAGCGTGCAAAGAGTTAAGCATATGACCTGGAGAGATTTCAGCATGATGTAACAGTTGCTCTGCACTACTGACCACCAGTGCTGTAACGTTTATACTGTAGTTTCTGATGTGAAGAAGTTTATTAAACCCTTAAATTCCCTCATATAAACTTGTTTTCATGCATCTGCAAACATAATAGACCCAGATAAGACAGCTCCTATAGGATCAGGGTCTGCTCTGTTTGCTAATGGATCCACCTTCCATATTTCATTATAAATATTGTGTAAGATTCCGGAACCGCGGATTGTAAGCCAAGCACTGCACATGCGCGTATGTAACTATAGTGTTGTCATGGTTATCTCCCGAATTCTCTTAGGGGGGTTTCCGCTAGGTAGAGCTCGTGCACTAGGGGTTTCCCAAGAAGTTTGAGTCGCAATCCATTTTATTAAGATTTCGACAAAGCCGAACCCCTTAAACCGTGCATACTGATGGTATGGCGCTAGCTGCATTATTGTCGACCTGCATAGACTCTTCCCCTTATATAAACGCTTGACCACATATTTGCAAACAGAACTGACCGGGATCAGACTGCTCCGTTGGAAGCCGTCCGATCAGAGTCTGCTCTATTTGATTAACCCTTTCCTTGTTCTGTGTTTATTCCAAATTTCAATACTGAATATTCATTGACAAAATAATTATAATGAAGTATGGAAGGTGGAACATTATAGCCATTTTAGAAAGTAAAGAAACAGATCTTTCAAATAATGTTACAAGCAAATAGTGACCGGTAGAGACCCTGGTCAGACGGGGCGCCGTCTGATCTTGGTCTACTCTGTTTGCAAATGCGTGAAAACACGTTTATATGAAGGAAGGTGTAAGGGATTGAGTAAATAATTATGATCCTACCCACAGGTGCCCTTCGCATGTTACATGTATGCCTCAACAACAACTCAATCACAAATACAGTTTTAATCACATGTCGTAAGTATCTAAAACATACCAAAAGATAGTTTTCTGACACAACCAAAATTGAATTTAAAAAAAAAATCGCGAACACCCCTGCTCTATATAATAAGAATATATATTATATAGAGCAGGGGTGTTCGCAAAAAAAATCTTCTTTTTTGGTTGGGTCAGAAAACTATATTTCGGTATGTTTTAGATACAGAAAAACCTCGGTTATTCGAAATTTTAACGTAGAATAATTTAGACCCTTTTAGGCAGTTAGCTGCTTAATGCAGGGTGAACGCCATGCAGAAAGCTCCTAGAGGAGTTTTCTACATGACGTCCACCCTGCAATAAGCTGCCATCTGTCTTAAAGAAAGGTCGTGATACGTATTTTAGTGTTCGAATAATCGAGATTTTACTGTACTTATGACATGTGATTAAAAAGATAACGTATTCAAAATATGGAGCAAATGGTCTATTTATCACAATGGTTTAAAAATGAGTTTTACAGAGTCGCAAAAAATGCGTCGATATGAGGGAATGGTTAAAGGACCATTACCTGACAGAGACGCATTCAGCCGGTTTTGCAATCAGAATAGACACAGATCAGATGGCGTGTTTGTTTATGAAATAATATAATATGTGATTCTACAGCGTCTGCTGCGTTTGTCATGTTACACATTTCGTTAGAAAAATCTCTACGTATTCACTATAAACTTGACCTGTGTCAATTTTGGAATAATCAATTTGAATATTGAGCGTTGTAAGGGTTAAATTACTGTTCATGAACAGACTCAATAAAACCGAGTCTGCAATTTTCTCTTTTTGTGTTGCAATTTTTGCTCTCGGGGGATCACCTCCCTTCAGAATTTATAATCTTCACAACAGCAGGTGTTAAGTGCTTGTGTGGCGGCCGTAAAACGTCGCCCCGTACTTCATTCTCAGTGTTGTTATACCTTCTGGTCCTTCGAGATCATGAATTTCAGTACTTCTTGTTTTGAAAATTGAATACCGCTGAAGCCGGTGCTAGGGGCGTGAGCAGTGATGCACTTTCAATTACTGTTCATGAACAGACTCAATAAAACCGAGTCTGCAATTTTCTCTTTTTGTGTTGCATTTTTTGCTCTCAGGGGATCACCTCCCTTCAGAATTTATAATCTTCACAACAGCAGGTGTTAAGTGCTTGTGTGGCGGCCGTAAAACGTCGCCCCGTACTTCATTCTCAGTGTTGTTATACCTTCTGATCCTTCGAGATCATGAATTTCAGTACTTCTTGTTCTGAAAATTGAATACCGCTTAAGCCGGTGCTAGGGGGCGTGAGCAGTGTTGCACTTTCAATTACTGTTCATGAACAGACTCAACAAAACCGAGTCTGCAATTTTCTCTTTTTGTGTTGCATTTTTTGCTCTCGGGGGATCACCTCCCTTCAGAATTTTTAATGTGACGTCAAGTTACTGAGCGTATCATCCGGGTTCAAACGGATTTATGTTATATACTACGAATTCATCGCTGGCAATTAACTCTTTACTCCGTGACTATTTATGTAAGCAATAATGACATCGTGGATATTAACTACATGTAGATTAATTTCCATAAAGGCACATGGATACAGGAATGTTTGGCCATGGCAGAAACTGTAGAATCATATCTATATTAATTCATAAGCAAACAGAGCAGATCCAGATCAGACGGCTCATATAGGAGCCGTCTGGTCTGGCTCTGCTCTGTTTGCAAGGCTTGGAAAGCCGTATTTATGGAGTAAAGAGTTAACGAACACGGGGGTTCCGTGGTCGCGTGGTTATGATAAGTCATCCTTCCAGCTTGTGCATTTGGATATTGTTCATATGAGGAAACTTTCCAGATGGATTGTGGCATGAAGATAGTTACACCCGGTTGCTCTTCTGTACATAAAATAATAAATTAGTTTCGTAACAGAAAAGCCTGTAATTAGCGTCGGGATACGACTGGAATACTGTTATAGCGATGTAAAAGACTACTGTAATCAAACAAACTAATAAATAAGTTAAATATTTGAATAGGGGCTTACATACAGTAGAACTTATCTTATCCTGTCACGTGCCTATTTTCCTGACGGATAACAAGGTGACTGATAAACTTTTTGTTATTATGTCAGTTGGTCACATGACGTGTAGCCGAAACTACTTTTTTACCGAGACGCTTATTTCGTCAATACACAAATTTACGTCTACCGAGTACTGAATAAAAAAGTTTAACAAAGCGAATTTGTTGATTTCAATCGATACCCATTAAACTAATTCTTTCACTTCATTCTCCCAAACTTATATTCTTAGGCCTAGATTAGATCTAGTAGTACATGTAGATCTAGATCTAGACTAGATCTAGTTGTTTGTCGCGAAATTACCGTGTTAAGATAAATCCACATCAAGAATCATACATCGTCTAGATATCGTCAAGTGACAGGTTCTTTTTCTTACATAACCAACCGGGCCAACGGTTTTGTTTTGAGCATTTTTAAAGCAATGTGACTTTTTGGAATTCCAGTGACGTACGTAATAACGCCTTTATAGTGACGTCATCAACAGTCTAGAGCCAGTAGAGTCGGGTATACGTTGCGGTGCATTTTGTGGTACATTCGGTACAAAATAATAATGATTATATTTTGCTGCCGTGACAAGGATAAATAGAATATTTGGCTCCTAGTTTTGAATGAGAAATGTTATCTGGCTCGGCTTCTGAATATATCAGGTTCGCCTTCGACTCACCTGATATATTCATCCGCCTTGCCAGATAACATTTCTCATTCAAAGCTAGGAACCAAATATTCTCTATTTAAGCGGCAATCAAAAAGAGGTCTTAGTATGGGTCTGTAGAACAGGTCATACCTCATAGGCTATTTTTAGATACAACCTCTTTGAATAAATCGAACTAAAAAGGAGCATTAACTAGAGAAAAGGAAAAAATTAGACTTTTGTAGTTTGAAACCATTGTGATAAATAGAGCATTTGCTCCTATGGGAGCAAATGCTCTATTTATCACAAAGGTTTCACAAAGTGACTTTTACAAAGTCGTCAAAAGTCGTCAATATGAGGAAATGGGTTAATTCAGGTCAAACGTAATGCAGAAAGCTCCTGCAGGAGCTTTCTGTATTACTTTCGCCCTGCATTAAGCAACCACCTGCTTTTTAACATGTCTATGCTCAATATATGGATGGCCGCTTAGGAAAGGTTCTTCTGTATTTGGAATGTGTAAAATAAATCTGTATAGAGCTTTAAATATACAAATATTTAAACAGTTTAAATCTGCATATGAAGTGCGGTTTGCTTAAACCTTACTGTGCGGGACACGGGTCACTAATGTCCTTTGCAAACAGTATAGTCCGTTTGAAAAGGTTTGATGGTTGGCCCTTTCTCCTTCTGAGATATTATTCGCATTTGCCAACAGTTTGGATCCAGATGAGATGCCGAGTAACTCTCGTAGTCTCATCAGAATCCAAGCTTTTTGACACTCGGTCAGAAGTTTCTCAATAACTTGACAGATTCCTAAGTGGCCAAAATTGCACAAAATACATTATATTTCTGGTGAATATTTGAGGAAATCATTATTTTACTGTAGCTTAACTGGTTCGGATCTTTAACCCATTCCCTCATATTGACGACTTTTGACGACTCTGTAAAAGTCACTTTGTGAAAACATTGTGATAAATAGAGCATTCGCTCATATAGGAGCAAATGCTCTATTTATCACAATGGTTTCAAACTACAACATTCTATTTTTTTTCCTTTTCTCTAATTAATGCTCCTTTTCGATAGATTTATTCAAAGAGGTTGTATCTAAAAATAGCCTATGAGGGAAAGGGTTAACAGACTCTAATTCCCAGGGTGTAAGTTCAGGATCAAACAAGCTCACTGGTACTATAAATACTATAGTTTATTTATAACACCTAGTACATTAGTACGCATACTGCACTAGGTGCTATAAATAGACTACAATGTCTAGTCTGTTTCGATCTTGTGCACGTGACAAAGTTCAGTCATGTTGATATTGTGATGTAATTTCCAAAGATACGCTAAGGGTTGAAGAATCATAAAAAAACAAATCGGGGGAAAGGTCCCCTTCCTCAAATCTTTATCTTATACATTAAAACCTCTCTATAACGACCACAAAATTGTGTTAATTGGTTGGTATTTAGAAGAATAATTGATGTAATTTAGTGGCCGTTGTAGAGAGGTTTTACTGTAAAGTGTCTTTCACACCATCGCCAACAGACCAGACATATTCTATAGGAGGCGGCTGATCAGGGTCTGCACTGTTTGTTTATATTATAAAATAGATCTGAGTCTACCGTTTCTGCTTGGGCCAAATATACTGTGTTCATATAACATTATAAAAATTAATTTAAATAAATTTAATGATATCAGATTACTTTCTGAATGACTTTCATCCTGTGTTAAGCAGCAATTAATCTGCACAGAAAGATCTAAATTGTTCTAAACTATAATTCCGGTTTAGGAGAGTTTTACTGTCATCATTTGTTGTCAGATTTTAACCCTTTAGCCAACTCCAGGAATACTCATGAAAATATGATGACGCCAGGAATACTAATTGCATGTATAGGTGTTTGTCGTGTGCTACCCCACTACCCCCCCCCCCCCCTTTCCCGTCTGCAACTACACCGAAACATATTGAATATTGGCCAAAACATTGTCAAAATACCATAAAATAACATTTAAAAGTGAACTAAAGAAATCTGATTTTTTCCCCACATCATTGTAGTAGATAATTATATTATATTGATGTGATTTTTTTTCAGTTTACTTCAAAATTTCGTGTTATGGTATTTTGACAATATTTTGACATGTTTGAGATTATTTTGACCAATATCTTTCTGTGAGGTTGCAGAGGGGGTAGCAGATGGGCGGGTAGGAGGGGGGGGGGGGGGGGTAGCACACGACAATCAGCTGTGATTGCATGTAGATAATATTTTTAAGACACGAAATCAATTTTGCCCAAAACAGAGTCTGTAGAATCATATCTATATTATGCTATAAGCAAACAGAGCAGACCCTGATCAGACGGCTTCTATAGGAGCCGTCTGGTCTGGGTCTACTCTGTTTGCAAGGGCGTAGAAAGGCTATTTATGGAGTAAATGGTTGCTTTAACAGAAGTATTTAACTCATATCTAGTGAAGATTAGAGCCAATTAGTGTATCTA
This sequence comes from Azorinus chamasolen, assembly GCA_963576725.1. Classification (NCBI taxonomy): domain Eukaryota; kingdom Metazoa; phylum Mollusca; class Bivalvia; order Cardiida; family Solecurtidae; genus Azorinus; species Azorinus chamasolen. The sequence goes on along the minus strand of OY755253.1, from coordinate 2,122,919 downwards.
ACCATTTTGGTGCAAAATAAATTTGATCTCCTAATATTCCAATAATTTTAAGTACACTTAACTCGTCGTCTGATGTTCTCTATACATCACTAAGATCGTAAATATGCGCTTCAGTCCAACCGCTCGAAATCCTTTGTTTGGCTCAACTGGTTTCTCAATGTCCCAAAACCACTAAATTCCTCAATGAGCGATGGGTTGGCTCCTGTTTCACTATCCTGTTAACATTCGTGTCCATAAATAATATCTTTAATCTCGCGTCTAACCCTTTCTCTCATATAAACGTGTTTACACGCATTTGCAAACAGAGTAGACCCAGATCAGACGGCTCCTAGAGGAGCCGTCTGATCAGGGTCTACTCTGTTTGCTAATAGAATTTGAAAGATCAATGTCTTCACTTTCTAAAATGGCTATAGTATACCACCTTGCACATTTCATTTTAACTATTTTGTCCATGAATATTCAGTAGGTATTGAAGTTTGGACTAAATATAGAACAGGGAAAGGGTTAACTATATATCCAGGGACGTACCCAGAATTTTTTGTCGGGGGGGGGGCGAGGTGGGGAGGGTACGGGAGGGGTGTCCCCTCCCGGTAGCCGATTTTTTAGTATGCTGCATTGAATGGTGCAATTTCCTGCTATCTGGATCACTCTATCAACATATAATTTTATGTTATAATATAGGAAATCGACTCCTTTTACACCTGGGTTTAGTTGCAGAGACTTAATACATGATGAATGATCACCAATGTTTCAATGTATAGCCTTCGTACAAATCACCCTAACACAAAAGTTGTGATCAAGGCTACAGTTTTTTGCCATTCAGACAGACAGACGGGCATGTGATCATGCCTTTTTTCCATTGGCAGACGTGATCTTGGTTTAAGTTTTTTGTCATATACAGACAGACATGTGATCATGACTAAAGACTTTTGCCATTGACAGACAGACATATGATTAAAGTTTTGCCTTTGGCAAACAGACATACATTTGATCATGATTTTAAAAAAAAATGCTATGGATAGACTCGGCATTATTTATCTCAGAACTAGCATCTGCTTATGTCTTTATTTAAGGACATGCATGTTGATCTAGCTACAAAGATTGACAAGAACACAAGTAAAAGTAATAAAGAAAACTATTTTTTAATCATCTCCATTTATTTATTAAAATAAGAAAACATAAGTATATCAGTTGTCTATATAATATATTTACTTTAGAAAGAAAATGCACATTCTTTTATACATTGATCATAATGAAAATCCTTTTGAATTTTCAAATTAATTGATTTTATGCAATATGGCTAAAAACTAATTATTTTCAAGATTAGGTAAAGGAAAAAAAGATTTTCTGTAATTGTAAATAACTGAAATGTAAATACATAGGTTATTTTGTGTGTTTTTTCTGACCATTGCCAAATTATATAAAAAAGCCAAAATTCCAAGTAAATATACACTCAACTAACCATAGCATCACACTAGTTCTTTCTTCTAAATGTGAAAACAACCCTGATCAAAACTACAAACATTAAATGTAAGAGTTTAACACAAGGATCATGATGGCCCTTAATCGCTCACCTGGTTATAACAGAAATATGTATACATGTACAATGAAAAAAGATGTTCCATTTTTATCTTATTTTACAATAAAAGTTTCAGGGTTTGTTTTATATGGCTATATTCCCAATGGCAAAAGGTGTGTTTTTCACCTATTTTTTAGGACAATCTCAATTTACAAAAAAAAAATTCCAAGAAAAACGTTAACAAACATAGATTGATTCAGTACAATCGGTCTGGGGACGAATCATTCATACTTTTTTATCATTCGGAATGTTCGGAGTTATTCTTTCATTACTAGTTATTGATCAATACAGTAAAACGTTCATCGGTCGAAGTGCATACTGCTTAGTGTCTTGATATGTCACCCCCGTCCCCTCGTTTTGCGACATTGTCTCCACGCTTGAGTAATTTACGTGCCACATGTAGTATTTGTGGATAACGTAGCAATTTGCATTCTGTCACGACTGGTTCCTGAACAATTTTACTTGCTAAACTCAAATATAACGAAAACCGGAACCAATTTGTGATCACGTAATCCGGGTGTTCTCAGCTGGGGATTACCCTGATTGGTCCATATCAAAATAGGCCAAGCGTATATCACAGCATGACAGCGTGCTAAAGGTGGTCTGTCTGTGTAGAGAACTAACAGATAATCTCCCACAGGGAGGAAAATATCGGTCACTAAAAAAATTGCCATGGTAAAATTTCAAAACGGTAGGGAAAACTAAAAAGGGCCCATTAATAAAAAATGGTATCTTGGCAGCCAGTTGGGGGGGGGGGGGCGGGCCCCCTAGCCCCCCACCTGGGTACGTGCCTGAATTATCGTTTATAACAAAGACCTATGATAAAACATTGTTTTATCATAGGTCTTTGTTTATAATAACATTCAGTACGAATTAAATATGTCTACTAGCCGCCATTAGTCACGTGACCATGTCCCAACACACAGTAGCATGGGCTGCGTGTTCCACTGGACCCAGTGTTTGTGGAGGAAAATACGAGACAATGGCCATCAGGAGACATATAAAGAAAGATATTCCGTCCATGCCTATCTCCGTCTGCTGTGTGCCTTACCATTTTCACTTGCTGCACACATTGAACCATAATTTAGGGAACTGCAGGGGAAAGTAAACACACATCCACTGATTCTGAAGGGGGTTGTTAGCTACTTAGAAACGACATGGATCCTAAGGGTTCATATTCAACCCAGAGTCACGGAGTGTCTTCGGCCAGCGCATCCGTACCAGGGGCGTAGCTAGCCCTCTATTCATGTGGATTCATAATTTTGTCAGCCTCCCCCGCAAACACATCCACCCACACACACCCCACCCTTCCGACCCTCTCCAGAAAAAATAAAAAATGTGTTGTATTCTGGACATTCTGAGGCGCTTTATTTAGCACGGAAATTCAACAAATAAACCATTTACTTGACAGATTGTATTTCTGAAGGAAGGCTTAATATCAAAGAAATACGAGCCGAGTTTTCGAACAAAGGTCTTTTTCAGTCATTTTTCCATGTATGAATACATTTCCAATGTTAATATACATGTATGTGACTTAAAACATTGCTAGTCCAAACTGACATTTAGTGACATTGTAGATCTCATGCAGTTCTTCATCTCCTCATAATGCTGAACTGCCTCTCAGCTGAGGTTGTTGAGACCAGCATAGTGACACGCACCAAACATATGAAAATGTCAGTCCAGAGTTTTGTTGTTTGTGTCTTTTGATGTTGCACTCAGGTCAAAAGGTTTTGTTTCTTT